>JAWRVF010000181.1:0-509342 GCA_036785485.1 Physcomitrellopsis africana | reverse complement strand
GGAAGATATTAGAAGGCTCTAGAAGGTTCTAGAGAATTCTAAGAAACTTCTAGAATATTCTAGAAGATATCTAACAAGTATGTCCTTGATAATATTAAATATATCAATTTAAAAAAAAATTCCTATTCAAATTTTGTTGTAAATAATTATTTATAATAATATTAAATTCTAATCTATAAATTATGAATTTTAATACTATATGTTTATTAAATATCTTTCTAGTAATACATGTTAAATACATGATTATATTAAGAAATCATTTATTAAGGATGCAATCAAATTCAAAACAAAATAATAATAATAATAATAATGAAAAAGAACAAGTTCTTTATACTTCACTATAACAAACCACAACAAAATCTAATGCTTCTTTTACTATCATTTATTACAACGCACACTTTTCAAAATTCACATTGCTCAACATGCCATAAAAAAAGACATCCAATTATGCATTTCTATATTCTAATGAGCCAATGATACAATACAACATACAAGAAAGCATGAACCAAAACATAATTTATTTACGTAACTCTGGTTCTTATGTGAGGGCATGTAGACTGCATGCATGTTCCAATCTAATCTAAGTGCAGAAAAGATTTTGATGCACAAGTAGTAGATAGAGCAAGAATGGACGCAATAAAACACTAAGGTAGATAGAGCAAGAATGGACTCAATAAAACACTAAGGTAGATAGAACGAGAATGGATACAAAGGCAAAAAGAGCAAAGGTAAATAGAAATAGAGAAAGCCAGATGCGGAGGTGGAGGTAGAGAGAGTGAGACAGGGGCGCCTAATTGGTGTGCTGAATGCAGCAGCTGCCCCCATTCGTGAAGTCCAAGCAACTCCACTGCAAGCAATGCTACACAACAGCAACAGCAACTGCCTCTCGTCAAAGCAGGGTAAGGAGGGAAAAGAGGGAGGAGGAGGACGAGGAGGAGGAGGACGAGGAGGAGGAGGACGAGGAGGAAGAGGAGGAGGAGGGAGAGGAGGAGGAGGGAGAGGAGGAAGAGAGGAGGAGGGAGAGGAGGAGGAGGACGAGGAGGAAGAGGAGGAGGAGGGAGAGGAGGAGGAGGAGGAGGAGGAAGAGGGGAGGAGGACGAGGAGGAAGAGGAGGAGGAGGGAGAGGAGGAGGAGGACTGGTTCAATTGAGGTGCAGCCGCGTGGCCAGCGATGGAGCATCGGTAGTGCCAGCAGCACAAGAGCTAAAGTGGACGGATCGTGTCGCCGACGCTGAACTCGGGGACTTTCGTTAGGGGGAAGGGAGGGATCATGCAAGAGATCTTCCGTTGATTGCACGCACGCCAACCTCAATCATACACCCTCCAGTTGTGGAGTTCTTGCCTTCACTGGAACCGAGCCCAACTTTTTTTCCACCTCAGATTACTCATCCGGCCTCGCTCACCGCTTGTCAGCTTTTCACCCCGCCTGGACCAGGACCAGACTCGTGCTCATCGCCGAACCTCTCAGACCCTCAAGTTCGGTCCTCAATTGCACCTCGTAACGCCATCGAAGTCCGCAGCGCAGGTCCTGATTTGTGGGTCCCACGAATCGCCCCGCAAATTCCCTCCAACGCATGCTGAAGTGATGGATGGAGACGGAGGTAATAATTGAGGCGAGGAATCGTTAGATTCGCCATGTCGTGGACCCTGCGCCGTTGTGCCTCCATCAAAGATTTACCCAGCTCGTGACTCACCGTTTTACGTTGTAGATCTACCTGCATTGCAACTTCTGTTCCTCACTAGGGCTCCGATTTGTTTGCCTTGTGCTGCTGTTTCTGGTTTGTAATCATCTCCAGGTGATGTCAACTTGCGGGTTGAACTCACCCGGCACTGTATGTGAGAGCTGTAGCGCTCATTTGAGTGAGTGTGATTTGATTTTCCACTGCAGCGACTTCGCTGCGCCTGAGCACTGCGGTGAAACCGATGGTTTCCGGCTTTTGTGTGCACGTTTGAGGTCTGTGATTGCAGATGGCGCATTTTTGACGTAGTCTACAAAGCCTCGTAGCGCATTTATAGAGTGTAGATTGGTGTGCTGTGAGTTTGTTTTTGGTTTGGATTTGTGAAGATTTCGTTGAGGCCTAGGAAGACGTCACTGAGGCGCGGGTTGGAGTTGTACGACTTGACAAACATTTCGTGTTTGTGGATTTTCTTTGTGCGCACGCAAGAAGATCCGGGTATTCAATGTGTTGCGGATCCAAAGTTGCGTACCTGGGCATTCTGTATCATTCTACAGGCTCCAGTTTTAAAATTTTGGAAGCAGTTGTTGACGTTTGAGTCGGCTATGGTGCGGGTTTGGGCCTGACGAGTTGCAGTATAGCCCCTACTAGTTCATTGATCAGTTGAAGAGGGAACGAGATTCGTCTGTAAATACTTCCAGGATGATGAGATTAGAGGATTCACGCGGTGCTGGATTACTCAGTTCTTCCTCACAGTATGCGAGCTTAGAGACCAGCTTGCAGATGTCTGAGTTCGATGTACCTATGTCCAGGAGGTCGAAAGGCAGGTCGCGGTGCTACGCTGTGAGTTTTTGCATTGTTCTCATTGCCGTCGCGGCCATCGTTAGTGGAACTATTGTAGGCGGGAAGAAGAATGCTCAAGATAATCCTTCCGATAGCAGCCAAATTCGACATGAGCACGGTAAAATATCACCCGCTCCTAGCCCCGTAGAAGAATCTAGTTATGGAGATGGCTGGGCGAGCTCACCGCCAGCCCCCACTATTGAGGCATCGTCGGACCCGGTCTCATCTCCTGAACAGCCTCCTTCACCATCTTCTCATCCATCTCCTTCACCATCTCCCTCACCATCTCCTCAATCACCCTCTCCCTCGATCTCCGCTCCCCTGCCCGCGCTTGGTCCCTCTACTCATCAGACACCCTACGATCAAGTCCGCTACGAAATTATTTGCAACAAAACAATGTAAGTTCTTTTCCGAGACGTTACACTTAATAATCACAACTTCTTCATTTTACGTTGTGAAATGTCTTCGTGTACAACGAAGGTCGCGGGGCTTCCATTAGAAGAGAAATGCTATTTTTATGGTTTCGTTTCCTGGGGTTTGTCTTTCTGATGTCGGTACCAGAGTAAGCTTCGTTGTTTTTTTTCGATTAGAGCGGTCTTGTCAATGGTTGCAATCTTTCGTTGTGTGAACTAACAGGTTCTCACAAAGGCGAATGTTTCTGATCCTTTAACTTCGAGTAGAGTGTGATGCATCAACTATGTAATCCTCAAACGTTTGGGTGCTTCTATTCACGAATTGCGACATCTTTGATTTTTCAGAGACCCTACCGTCTGCCTCAGTGTGTTTGCGAGCAACCCGAATTCGAACAAGGTGGACCTTCAGCAATGGACCTTAATGTCCATGGAAGCAGCATCACACGCCTTGAACGAGTCTCTCACCCTGGCCCAGGGACTGGCGCCCGTCAATCCCGACAGTGTTGCGCTTCAACAATGTATTGAAGTGTTTGGCGAAGCACTCGACCTGGTCAAAAGATCCATGTACGTTATTGCAGGAATAGATGTCGAGGCCCCTGGCACTGCCGGAACAGATGCGCAAAGCTCCATGAGTGCTGCAATGACAAACCAAGACACATGCCAAGAAGGTATCGACGATCTTGGTCCTTTCCCCGGCAGCGACAAAATCACCGGAGATCAGGCCAAGCACGTCAACAAACTGCTCAGCATTGCTCTGACGTTCGTGAATGAACTCACTGGAGCCGGTGAGGATCCCAACAACCATCACCGTCGCCTCTTGCAAATCAAGTCCTCACTGAGGAGAACCATCCTGAGCCGCCAAGGCCTTTCATAGTTGTAACCAACAACAATATTTTTGGTAAGTGGCGAGCTTTTTCTGTTAAAAACATAATCTACATAAACACAAATATTATACTATTTCATTACCCTCGAAACACTCACTGCTTCTTTCTGGGAATGGTTTCGATTGCACACGTCTCTGTGTTCTTATTTGATAAATTGGATTCGTGTCTCATCACTTGCCTTCTATGATATCCACTGTTTTCCTCAGCCATTTTCTCTCTTCCAATTGTGTTGACGCTTGTTTTTTGTTCATTGCAGCTGCGACTCAAATCCGGATATCTGCACATTCTGGGGGGGGGGATTTGCTTGATATTGGGCTGTTGCCACGTTCTGTCGCACTGCACTGAAAAGACGTGGAGATATTTAGAATTCTACACTCGCTGCTTGTCTGATGGGGAGAAGTAGCTTCCCACATGTAGAGTATGTGCTGCAATCGTAGCTCAAAATGAGTACAATAGAATGCATGACTGTGCAATTGTTACGGAGATTTTCTCATCAAGTCATTTTTACTGAGTTTCATGGCTTGCACATTTCACATGAAGAATGCTGTTTTTTTTCTTTTTTTTCTTTTCCAGTTCCGCAAGTTTTCTTTGGAAGTTTGGCTTGGTCGTTTGCAACATCCTGGCTTGACCCAATATTGTCATCTTCTGTTTTTCAGTACGATGCTGTTTTATGTTGAGTGAGGTATGATATTGCTTTTAGTACAGTTTTTTTCAAGAAATTTTTCTCTGCTGTGTGACCATTGTACATGAAATATAACTGTGAAGATTACATTTCTCCTACTTCTTAGTTGAGAACTAGTTATTAATACTACTTAATCATCTAAAATCTCAAAACTTTCACTTAAAAACATTGCTCTTTTTTATTCACGTTGTAACAATTAGATAATTATTCAAAAAATTATCTTTCTTTTTAGTAATTTTATAGCATATCTATTTGAATCTAAATATCTAATCTAGATTTTGGATGATATCCAAAGTTGGAATAAAATGGTGTTTGCTAAGTTGAAGCATGAATAGTATTATTATATATAAACTTTTTTAATAGTAGATATGAGATCCAATTGTCTTAGTAATAGTTGATGTTGCATCGTAAATATTGTTCCAAAATTTAATTAACTTATTTTATTTGGTTGTCAATTTGAAGATAGAAAATCAAAGAAAGTTCAGTATCTATCTTTAATATTTCAAAAAGGCATCTCTAAAATTTAGATATAAATTGGGATCCATGATTGAATATGATATTATCCAATAGGCCATGATATTGATGTATATTGTTAAAAAAGAGCCTTGCCATTTCTTTAATAAAAGCACTCTTCTTATAAAGGATAAAATGAGCCATCTTTGTGAGTCAATCAACTACTACAAGGATGTTGTCCAATGAATTGCATGGTGGTAGGTATGTGATGAAATCCATCAAGATAGAAGATTATGATCGTCTTGGAACAAGCAAAGACTATAAGAGTCCATAAAAGCAATGTCAAAGATTCTTGGACCTTGAACAAATGTCATAAGAAAGTACAAAGTCCTTCATAGCCTTCTACATTTGAAGCCACCAAAAATCTTGAAAAATAAATTCCAACGTCTTGTTAAATCCAAAATGATCCACAATTGAAAAGTCATGGCGAGATTGAAGAATACATAGTCATATTGGCCCTTTTGAGATATATAAATATTATTCAAAATATAGAAGGTCTTCCTCAAATTTAAACTTGTCAGCATTTTTATTGAGGTGATGTTTAATATCAAAGACCAAAGTATTATTAGTGATTGCAACATGCACCTCATCAAAGAAACTAGAATTAATAGGTGTTGATATAATAATGGTATAAAAGTGAAATTGCTCCTACTTCAACAAAATTTCATATGTAGCATTTGATTAACAATATGTAACTTCTATCTTTGATATAAGATATGATGTCTATAATTAAGCATCGGACAATCTTTGTTGCTTCATAGGTCGATAAGTGATAATAAAGATATATTCCATTGAATTTGATAACAATTAAAAATCTGAGCTAATATAAAATATTTTAGATTCTTGTAATATGTGTATATAGTTATAGGATGCATTGCTCCTTGAAAAAAATAATGCCATTCTTAAAAAGAATCCATAATAGTAAAAAATTCTTTATTGTAGATTTTATAATTAATTTTGGTAATAAATTTTTTTTAAGAATAAAATGCAATAGGATGAAGTTTATTATCTATATCCATTTGTAAAAATATGGCCTCTATTATAAAATTTGAAGTATTTGTTTCTATGTAAAATGCTTTTATAAAGTTTGGATGTATCAAGATTAGAGCTGTGGTGAATATTATCTTGAGGTCTTGAAATGGCTTTTTTGCTTGAGATTCCTATTTTAACTTGTCTTTACATATCAATCGAATAAATAAAGTAGTAACTTCAAAATAATTTTTGATAAAAATTTGATAGAAGTTGGTAAATCTAAAAAAATATTGTATATCTTTTATAATCGTTGGAATGGCCCATTATATAACTGCCTCTATTTTTTTAGGATCTATCATTAAACCTTCAATAGATATGATGAATCTTAAAAATTCTATCTTTGATTGATGAAATACACATTTTTCTAATTTGGCATATAGACTTGCATCTTGTAGCTTTTGTAATATCTACTTTACATGCTCTTCATGTTCTTCTAGATTTATTAAATAGATCAAAATAACATTAAGTTAAATCACCATAAACTTGTCTAGACGTTCTTGAAAGATGTCATTCATTAAATGCTAAAAGATAGTAGGTGCATTTATTAATTCAAATGAAATGATATTATATTCAAAATATCCATACCTTATCCAAAATATAATCTTTTATTTGTCTCCTTCTTTGATTTATATAAAGTTTTATGCTCTACAAATATCTATCTTAATATAGATCTTGGCTTGGCCAAGTTATTCTAAAAGTTTTGAGATTAATGATAGTAGATAATAATTTTTTACCATTATCTTATTCAATCCTTGATAATCAATGCATATTTGTAAGGAACCATCTTTTTTCTTCAAAAAAGATATATATGTATTTATTAGAAACTTTGAATGCCTAATAAAGTTCTTTGTAAGTTTTTTATCAATATAATCTTTCAACGCTAAAAATTCATTTTGAAAAAGGTTATTAATTGGATCAAATGGTGGTTGTGTTCTTTCCTGAAGATCTATAGCACAATCATATGGTCAATGCTTTAGCAATATATCAACATTCTTCTTTTGAAAAATATCTTAAAATTTATTATACTGTTTTAAAATAATTACTGATGAAGTCATATATTTTTTAATTAGAGTTATATAAATAAAAAATGATATACTTTTTTTTGGCCAATCTTATAAAGGTCCTTGCTTCAATAAATAAAGGCTTATCAACTTGTGACTTTTTATAAAGTTTTCTTGTAGGAATTTCTATCAAAAATGTCATTCTTTGCAATTTCCAATTTGTAGATGGATTATGCTTTTTCAACCAAAAAAGTCTAAAAATAACGAGCTTTGAAAGAGTCCTGATAACATTGAATATAATTTAGTTGCTATGGTCTTTAAATGACACTTTTATAGGAGTTGTTTTATAGATGACACTACTAGAAGATAAAAGTCATCCATCTATTACTTCTACATGAATAGATTTGGATTTCTATATTAGAGAGATTTTATAAAGCTTAGCAAATGCCTCATCTAAGAAACAAGTAGATGCCCCTAAATCCAGTAAGACAATTGCCTAAAGCTTCTAAGGACCAAAACACAAAGGAATTATAAAGCAAAGAGCAGGTTGAAGAGAAAGGGAGAAACCTAAATAGTTTTACAATATTGAATTGTGTAATCACACAGTTCTTATTATGGTTGAATATCTTTGTTTTCTTAAATAATTGCACTCTTGATTTTATTAATGAGTTGAATTTTTTTTTTTTGGACAATTGTCAATCTTGTCGCCTTCATTGTTACAATAGAAGCATAGATGTTCTTCTATTTGATGTTTTTTTATTTTTTTATTTTTTTATAAATTAAATTATAAAAAAATAAAAAAATATACTACATTAAATTATATATCTTCTACTTCTAAATGTGAATTCAGAATGCTTATTGATATAGTAGGAGTGTATCAGATTGTATATTGTCTTATTGAAGCCTATGAATGTTAATCTTGACGATGTTGGAATAATTGATTATCACATTTTACAACTTGGTTGATAGTTTTATTGAATTGCTCAATTCAAGCAATTGGGGATCTAAAAGCAATAATAACAAATCCTTTATATTATCTTTTAATTTTTAATAGAATTGATTCATCAAAATTTTTTTTATTCTAATTGATATTATGCGTTAGTTGTTTAAAATTGGATGCATAGACTGATGCAAAGCACACCCCTTGTTGTAATGCTCGAATCTTGGCTATTGTCCAATGAGCCTTCTTATATTCTCCAAATGCTTCTGTAAATGCTTCAATAAAAACTTTAAAGTTACTTAAAATTTATCATCTCTTTTCAAATAAAGAAGGAAAATATAGTAATGATTCTCTTATAAATAAAGTGCCAGTCAATCTAATCTGTGATTCTTTTGTTGGACAAGCATTAGATTATAGAATTATTATCAATCAAATTTGGTTGACAAATCCTCAAAACTTTGAATGCGTATCATCATATTTTTTTGGAAGACTAACTCAAGGCTCCTTGCATTATTGAATAAGTAGATTTTCTTGACACAATATAGATAATATTGCATCCTCAAGCACAAAAGTTAGAGGTGGGTGTAGTCTAGATTGTAGTATTATTAATATTCCGTTGTTATAAAATTTTGAAACAATCCCTTCAATCTTTGTAGTCCTAGCAGTTAAAATAATAAGAGTGCTTATAATAGTATCTAACTTGGACTTAGAAGATTTAGTTATACTAATGTCTTGACTTCTAGCCATTCTAAAAAAAAAAAGAAATAAATCTATAAGAAAATAATTTTAGTTTAGAGGAAGGTAATCTAAGCCTCTAAATGCTTTAAGACTTTCAAAGAGAGGGATGATCCACTCTCTCACAAGAAGGATAAAATTCTAATATTATAATGAAAAAAATATCAGTTTAAAAAAAGATAATTTATAACCTCTAAAGGATTGATATACCTTCAAGAAGAGGAATAATCTACTCTGTAATAAAAAGGATTCAATTCTAATATTTATAATAACAGTAGTCTTGACAAGTTGTCAATAATATAAAAATATAAAATAAGAGATTTGAACTAAAAAAAAATTTCAAAAAGAAACCAACAAGGACTTGAATTATGTAAATGAGTACACAAATAACACCAAAAAATGTGAGCTAAAACTCTAAGAGATATGTTGTTGAGACTAAAGAATCCTTCAACCTTGACTCTAATATATATTCTTATCTAAGAAACTTCTTGAGCAACTTCTACCAATTTGAAAACTTTTCAAGCAGCTTCTACTAACTTGGAAGCTTCTCGAGCTACTTTCACTAATTTGGAAGCTTTTAGAATGTTTTAGAAAGTTCTATGAATCTCAAAAGTGTATGTCCTTAACAATAAGATGGCTTGATTTTTAATATTTTTTCCAAAATTAACTATATTATTTTATTATTTTTTATAGAATTAATTATATTTTAATATTTTTTCTATTATTATATAATCAATAATTTTTTGTATATTTTTGTATTAAAATACTATTATTTAGTAATATTTTTTTTATTAATATAATGATATAATTAAAAATTATAATTTATTATAATTTATTAATAATAATTTAGGATTTTTTAGATTTTTTTTAAAAATTATTAAGTTTAAAATTTAAGAATTTTTAGGATTTAGGATTTTTAAGATTTGATTATTGAAAAAATATTTTTTTGAGCACTTTATTTTTTAGATTAAAAGATCATTGTGGTGCTATAGAATTTTTTTCTTCTATAATTAGATATTTAATTTATTTTCAAATAAGACCTTATATATATATATATATATATATATTTTGTTGTTACTGAATAAAAAATTATAGATTAAAATCTATTGAATCAATTCTATTGCTTAGATATTCTTTAGGTGGTAGTACACTTGGATATGGTCTTTGATAGTCATGTCTCTTGATGGTATTTATTCCAATTGATATGTAGTAAGTTAAGGTCCCTAATAGCAATATGAATATCTTATGTAATTTTTGTCTTAATTATATTTATTGGTTTGCTACTACTAATTTTTAATTAAAATAATATAGTCTTTTTATTTTTAATTTGGTTATTTTTATACTATTTATTTATTTATATAAGTAAAATTTTTTATACAAATTTTTTATGATTTAATTAATTTTTATATTTTTCTTGTATTCAATTTGTACTAAAATAATAGACTCTTAGATAATTGCCTCTGAGTCAATTTTCCTTAATTTTTTTTTTTTGCTATACCTAAGATGGTTGTCTATGTTACTTAAATAAATATAAGTAGAAGTATATAGAACATATTATGTAGATAATATCTTTTTTAAGAAATTTTGAAATTTTTTTAAATCTTTAAATTTTATAGATATGCCATATGGCTATAAAAACTTATCTTATAAATATTCTACTTTTAGAAAGTTGTGTTGAAAAGTACCTACAACTTGATACTTGGGTGACAAGTGTCATGGTTCTTTAGAAGCTTCTATAAGGTCTTTTTAGTAGTTAATATATATAGATGTAAGAGCAAGACCATCCTTGATCTTATTAATGCCTTTCTTATATTCTAGTCTTATTTCAAGTTCTTTAATTTTTTTATATTTATTAATATCTATTCTAATTCTTTTTTATCTTAAATCTATTTTTTTTCCTTATTTTTTCTTATTTTTAGTGACATATGAATAAATTTTCTTTCAAAGTTTTGTCTAGTTTCATATCTTTAACAATTGCTTTTAAAGAGATTTGCATTGTAACATATAAATTATATTTAATCATTTTGTTTATAGATTTTTTTTCTTAAAATAATAATATTATATTTATAATTTCACTTGCTATTCTTGAATTAGTCTTATATCTTTCTAAGCACATTTATAAATTTTTTGTCTATTAATTTCGTCTAAATAATAAACTTATATTATTATATTTTTTTTAAATATTTTACTTTAAATTTATACTATTCTAGCAATAAAAAACTACATAGATTTTTTATACTAAGACTTTTATTTTTATTAAATCTATTAATTTTGACTTATAATTGTTTTTGATTTTTTTTTGATTTTTTTTGATTTTTTAATCATTTTTTAATTCTATCAAATTTTGTAAAATCTTATAAATTTTTTCTTCTACTATGTAGCCTTGATCTTTTCTATTGTATATATTTCTTTCTAAATTTATTAATTTACTTTGTATAATTTTTTAAATTTAAATTTAAATTTTTAAATTTTTTTGTAATAATTTTTTAACAAGACTAGCATTTTTGGTTTTCTTTGCTTAAAATATTGCTTGCATATTTCAAGGACTTCTTGTCTTATTTTTGCTCATATGATTTGTTAATAATTAGAATTATATTAAAATTATAATCTTTTGAATTTTTTTTTCTATCTAAGATTAATTTATTCTTTGCTAGATATGATCTTCTAATTACTTAAGCTAATATAAATTAGATGATATAAAATATGTTTTTATTTTTAATTATAAGATAAAATTAAAATATATTAAATAATTTTTAAAATATCTAAAATTAAAAAACAATTATATTTATAAATATATAAATATATCTATAACATTTTTACTTCTAATTACTTAAGCCAAATACATACTATATACTTCAATCCTATTCTATTTTTATTTTAAAATATATATTTTAAAGTATTATATTATATAAATCATTTATTCTTTTACAAATATCTAATGTAGCTATTTTTTTTTTATTCTAACCTTTTAAAAATAAAAATATCTCTATAAAACTTTTTATTGATTT
Organism: Physcomitrellopsis africana; assembly: GCA_036785485.1. NCBI lineage: Eukaryota > Viridiplantae > Streptophyta > Bryopsida > Funariales > Funariaceae > Physcomitrellopsis > Physcomitrellopsis africana. The sequence goes on along the minus strand of JAWRVF010000181.1, from coordinate 497,616 downwards.
GTGTATCTTTTTTTTTTTTTTTTTTTCTTGAGGCTATATAACTTATATGATTTTTTTATAAATCCGATTAATTAGATAAAATATATTTAAAATATATTAGAATTTTTTAATAAAAAAAAAAAAAAATTGCTAAATATATTATCAAAACTTTAAAAATATAACAATCTCAAACAATCTCATTGTGATTTTTCTTACTTTAGAATACCTTGTAAGATAACTTAAGACTTTTCAAAACATTCAATAAGGCTTTGTTAATTAATGGAGTACTTATAAACCATCAATTGATTCTTTAATCTCTTCATATATATTATTTTTTATCAACAACAATTTAATAACACTTTAATAGTTTTTAAAATAATATATACCAATAAACACATTAAATATATAAAATTTTGATATGTGAAAGTTTTAATCTAATAGATACTATTTAAATATTTTAATCACAAGATGGAGTGATAATAATGCAATTTCTTGCTTTTTGAAACATATTAGATATAATATACAATTCTTTCTAGTATAGAATATACTTTAGTTGGCCTTCTAAAATTTATATGAGCTATAAATTCTAACTACCACCAATCTTTAATGCTCTTTGATAATGAAGAACTTATTTATTGTAAGCCTTTAAATATTGACTTAAATAGAATTTGCAATATGATCTAATTAATAGCATGCTTTTAAATATTATCAATTCTTTGAAAAAAAAAATTATAATTTATATTACAAAATTTTGTTTTATAGTTTATAACTTTGATATTTAAAAATAATATGTAATATTACTTATAGCGCAATAAATTAAATTTTTTGTAAAAATATTAAAATTTTAGTACCTTCAATAATCTTCAATAATTTTTAATACTAATATTTATACTAATATTTATAATAAATTTATATTTTAATACTTATTTCAAATACAAAGTATACACTATAACTACATTAATTTTAATATTAATATGAATATTTTTCTTTAATATTATTATTAAAAATTATTTTTTATATACTTTTGTTTAAATTTTGTATATCAATTATGCACACAATCATATCAATCAAAATATGATAATTTAATATATATATATATATATATATATATATATATATATATATATATTTTAATATTTTAATAAATATATTTTTTTATTTAATTAGAATCTATAATAGTATCTTATCTAATTAATAATCTCAATGGATAGAAATTTGATAAATTACATAAGGTTTTAGAACCTTTTTGGAACTTATTAGGACCTACTAGGGCCTTCTCAAAACCATCAAGAACCTTCTAAATTATTTTACAAATATCAATGGAAGAAGGTTAAAAATATGTTGTATGGTATTTGTTAACCTCTTTAGCTCTAAATTTGTTGTATGGTATTTGTTAACTTCTTTACCATACAATATATTTTTAACCTCTTTAGCTCTAAATTCTACAAGGAGGGATAGAATTGAAGTTAATCAAAGATGAAAGAAGTTAAAAATATGTTGTATGGTATTTGTTATATATTCAAGATATCTTTTGTAAGTCAAAAGATTTAAAGGTCTTTGCAATCAATGATAGTAATTAATGCCTTCTACTATAGACCAAGCTTAAACTTCCATGTCTTTGTTGCAAAAATATCTTTTAAAAACTACTTCAAGATATCTTTCATAAGTTTGATTCTACTTCAATGATGATTATCACAAAGCAGCTGCTAGGTATTTTTTGACTTATTCTTGATTCAAGTGGTTCTTCATCTCAAGATAGATGGTATAAAATGCTTAGTTAAAATGGTCTAATTGACATGGTATTGTCCTCTTAACTATCTATATCTAACTATGTAAATTAAATCAAAGATGTGTTGCAATCTTAAAGTAGAATGGAACAACTTCTAAGTTTGTTACTTTATATATATATATATATATATATATATATAAATGAGGAATAAGCTCTAAAACTTTTAAAATTACTTTTACCTTTTTTACAAAAAAATTACAAATTTTAGAATACACTTTATTTGAATATGCCAAATAAGAATATTATTTAAGCAATGTTGTTATTTTAGATCTAAAAAAATATTGTTGATGAAATTTTTATACCTTTCATGACACATTGACTAAATTTAAAGCAAGCTCCTATGTATGCTTATTAATGTTGTAATTGAGCCAATACACAAAGTAATTTAATTATTTTTGCCTTAACCTTGAATCAAATATTTCTTCCATCTCAAATTTTTTATAATTATCTATTTCAATACATATATTAGAAAAAAAAAAAAAATTGTGATTGTATTTGCAATTGCATTTGTAGTTATTTCAAATATGCTTGATTAAATTACAACTAGAGTATTATTTCACTGTAGCAGTTGCAATGACATACTTGTTTAAGATATTGTAATTGCATTAAACACTATAATTATTTTTATCTTTTTGTGATGTGTCATTTTATCAAGTACAAAAATACATATAGATATTGATGTATAATTCACTATGTTTATTTAGTGTGTTTAATCATGGTTGCCACATTTGAACTACCTACCTATGTGGCATAAAATTTTTAATTTTTATAATTGTAATATGACTACAATGCAACTACAATGCAATTACAATGCAACTATTATGTAATTATAGTGGATCCCATTTCTATCACATGTCACTCTGGTATAAATAGCACATCATAATCTTTGGATACTAATTATAAGATTTAAAAGCTAATCAAAGTCCTTTGGATAAGTCGGATTGAATACTATCTAATTGTACTATAGTTGTGTTGTAGTTGTTGTTTAGTGATGTCTCAATCGTATTATAGTTGTATTATAATGGTGGTATAATTTTGGTTTTTTTATCATATAGTTGTCATGTAGTTGTCTTATAGTAGTAGTTTAGTTATAGTTTTTTGATGCTATAGTTATAGTATAGTTGTAGTATTGATATAGTTATGTCTGGATCTCAATTGTTAATCCTACAACTAAGCAAATAATTGTAATTTAATTGCTTATCTCTATGCCAGTTGCAATATAGTCAAGTATGAAAATTAGTTGTAAGACAAATGTTCATTTGATGCAGTTGCAATCTAATCTTAGTTAATACCAAATATAATATTTTTGAATTGATATATTATTCAAAAAAAAATTATATTATTATATTATAGTCACTTATAGTTTAATTATAATTCCATATATCATAAAAAATTTGTACAATATTCGTTCAAATGCATCAAAGTAAAAGAATCTTTTACACAAAATCAAAATCCCATGCAAAGCTTTTATTATAGGCTGCCTTAGTCAACTATTGATACTAATGTATTTCTAATCCTATATTGTGCTTAAAGCCACTGTATCTTTTACCACCTCTTAGAAAATATTTTCATTAGGAAATATGAAGGCAAACTCTACTTATATGGCTACCAAGATATTAACTCTAAATCACTTTTTGAGATGAATATGTTATAAAACTTATCTAATCTTCTAATATTGCTAACAATTTTAGAGACCACTTTTTATCTTGAACTTTCTAGGTTCACTAATCACACCTTCTATTCCATAGAGGACTAAACCATATAAAATACTTATAGTTATATATGCGATCAATGTAAGAATAACAAAATACATATAAAGCAGATATGTACTTCATCTTATGTCTTGGTAGTGACTCCTTTTCCGCCATAGTGGTGTTTTTTATCCTCATCTCTTACATCTTTAATATGCAAAATATATATATATATATATTAATTAATTCATATATTATAAGGTGAGATATTTTGAAAATAAAACTACAAGGTCCCTTAGTCCTCTCAACTTGTAATTGTATAATATCACCAATATCAACCACTTTTGTTTCCACTACAGTATCTATTTTTTTTAAGATTAGCCTATTTTTTGGAACCAAGTCTTAAAATCCACCATGTCAACAAATCTAAACAAACTTTGCAACTATGGCTATAACAACTTTTTTAGAACAAAATCATTATCTATCAATTTTTGCATATTATAAATATAAAATGGTTGGGGCACTATGACATTAGCATAGCTATTGCAATATACTTTAATACTCCTATGGTCTATGATGACTATATTGAATACCTTGGATATTTCCTAAAAATGCAATCTAAATCACACTTTCACACCATAGGATCACCATCATTTCACCTCACATTCCTTAAATAATTACATGAATTTGAAAATCAATGGATGGTTGGACTTCACCTTCTCTAGCATTGTTGAAATTACTTCAGCCATATAATTAGGACTTTTATTATTCTAAAATGCTATCAAAAAAATTTTAAAATATCTATTAAGGAACTAAAGCATCTAAAGAAGGCATATGATTTTATGATTATTACTCATGAAGATTGGTCTAATTGTGGTATTAGAATTCATTTAAGATAAAAAATTATAGTCCAATAATATCTTGTGCACATTAAAAATAAATAACTTTATTGGTTCTTTCACCATATTCATGATTACCATCATTTTAGAGCTATGACATCTGAACTAAGAGGGCTCTTCCTCAATGGGCCTTGTCATTGCAATTATTTTTGTTAATAACTAAAGAATCTTTTGTTTTATAGTTGGATCACTTATAACCTTGGTTTTTTTTTTCTTATGGCTAAATAAGTTATATAAAGCATATTATAAATTAACTCTAATATATCCTCAAATTCTTTGAATTATATAAAAAAAAAAACTACACAACAATGATACTAAAATTACAATGTAATTTTACACTATTACATTGTGATTGACTTACAACTATTGTATGGCTATATTATGACTATATATTATGTATATTATGAAATAAAGGTGACCTTTGTCTGAATATACTCTGTCAAAGATACAAAAGTATAAAATAAGAGACTTGAATTAAAAAATATTTTAAAAAGAATTGATAAGAACTTAAATTATCTAAATGAGTATACAAATAACACCAAGAAAGGTGAGCTAGAATTCCAAGAGATGCATTGTCGAGACTAAAGAACTCTCAAGTCTTGATTCCTATATATATCCCTATCTAAGAAGCTTTTTAAGCAGCTTCTATCAAATTGAGAAGCTTCTCAAACAGCTTCTATCAACTGCAAAGCTTCTCAAGCTCCTTCTATTAGTTATAAAGCTTTTTAAGCAACTTTCTTTAATTAAAAAACCTCTAGAATGTTCTAGAAGGTTTTGTGAACTTTCAAAGTGTATGTTCCTAATATCACCTCTTTCTCTAGCAACGAATTTTAAAAAGAGCTCATAACTTTGGAAATTGTTCTATATACATAAAAAAATCAAAAATATGCTGTACTAATAAAGCTATGTATTCTATTCTTTGTTCTTAGATAATAGAGTCTATTAGTCCTCAAAAAAATCACTTATGGCCTTGAATTAATACTTTTGTTGTTGAAATATCCCATCCAAGGATTTAATCTTTATTGTAGCTTACAAAACATCTTCCAAATAAGATCTCAAGTTTAAAAGGATTCAGCTTTTCAAGCTCAAGGAATATCACTAAAGCTTGAGTATTGGAATTAAGACTTGCATGGTTGGATGTTACTCCTAATGGCTCCAACCATGGTTGTACTTAGAATTAAAATGTATCATCTTTATTTTGCTCAATTAAAGGCTTTAAAAATTACATTGGTTTATTTAAAGCTTACATCACAAGTAAATCTTCTGAATCTTATTCTTTTAATATTTAAAAGTTGGATATGGTGACTGACTTGCTTCTACCACTTTATTCTATCTTGGAACAGATGACTGCATACTGATGAAGGCTTTTGTTTAACTCTTCTCTTCTTATGAATATTCCTCAAATCCAATCTTCACTAAGAAATTATCATCATACACATTTGGATTTGTGGGAATAGAGTCAATAAAATTTGTATACCTTTTAAGGTGCATTAGAGAGATTTTTGGCTAATTTCTATGTGTGCTCATTGATATCATAGCTATACCAATGAACAAGATATTTTAATTTGCTCCACCTTTGTCGTGAATCTACCACCTTTTTGTCCTTATATTCTTTATGATTTTTAATTTCAATACTAGGCGGTGATTGTTGTATTGTTCTTAGAATATGCAACTTTCTATAAGACTCCAAAAGAAAGATATAGAAAATTGGATGTACCTTCATAGAAGATGGTAGTTCTAAGTGATATGCCACTAGATTAATTTGTTTCTGGATGAAAAATGGTCCTAACCTCTAATAGTCTAATTTATCACATGGTCGCTTAATCTTGATATTTTATTGAAATAGCCATATTTTATCTCCAATATAAAAAATAAGCAATTGATTTCTAAATTAATCTATAAATGCCTTGTAAATATTTTGAATTGCTTGCAATAGAATCTTCAAGGTTGTTTGATATTGTGACAAATGCTTTACAAATCCTTCAGCTGTTGGATTTTTTTTTTTAGCATATTCTATAGATTAAGCTTTAGATGATAATTATAATTGAATTAAAATGGTATTTGCTGAGTTGAGGTGTGAATAATATTATTATATATAAATTTTACTAATAATAGATATAAGATCCAATTGTCCTATTGATAATTGATGTTGTATCATAAATATTGCTCAAAATTTTGATTAATTTGTTTTGTTTGGCACTCAATCTAAAGATGGAAAGCCAAAGAAAGTTTAATATTTACTTTTAATATTTCAAAAAGGCATCTCCAAAACTTAGATACAAATTGGGATCCTTAATCAAATACAATATCATCTAGTAGGCCATAGTATCGATATATATTATCAAGAAAGAGTCTTGCCGTTTCTTCACTAGAAGCAATCTTCTTACAAGGAATAAAATGAGCCATCTTTATTAATCAATCAATTACTATAAAGATATTATCCAATGAATTGGATAGCAATAGATCTATAATAAAATCTATTATTATATAAGACCTTAATCATCTTGGAATAGGCAAAGGTTGTGAGAATCTATAAGGACAATATCAAGGATTCTTGGACCTTGAACAGATGTTACAAAAAAGCGCAAAGTCCTTCACTGCTTTTCGCATTTAACACCACAAAAAATCTTAAGAAATAAGTTCCAAGGTCTTATTAAATCCAAAGTGGCCAACAATTGGAAAATCATGGTGAGAATGAAAAATATGCAATTGTATTGGTCCTTCTAAAATATATAAATATTCTTCAAAATATAAAAGGTCTTCTTCAAGTTTAAACTTGTTAACATTTTTATTAAAGCTATACTTGATATTAAGGGCCAAAGCATCATTAGTAGTTACAAGATGCATCTCATTGAAGATGCTAGAATCAATAGGTACTGATGTAATAGTGGCACAAAGACAAAATTGCTCTGACTTCAAAAAAATTGTATATTGTTGATTGAATGGTGCCTCTCTTGTCCTTGATACAAGATATAATTTTCTTAATAAAGTATTGGACAATCTTTATTGGTTCCCAAGTCAATAAGTAATAATAAAATTAGATTAAGATAATGACATATTCCATCAAACTTAATGGCGATTAAGAATCCAAATTGATATAAAATATTTCAAGTTCTTGTGATTTGAGTATATAATCACAAAATGCATTGTTCCTTTGAAAAAATAATGTCATTTTTGAAAAGAATCTATAATAGTAAGAGGATTTTTATCATAGATTTTATAATTAATTTTGGTAGTAAAAAACTTATGAGAATAAAATACAACAAAATAGAGTTTATTATCCATACCCATTTATGAAAATACGGCCCTTATTACAATATCCAAAGCATTGGTTTCTATATAGAATACTTTTATAAAATCTAGATGCACCAAGATTAGAGCTGTAGTAAACATTGTTTTGAAAACTTGAAATGCCTTTACCATTTGAAGCTCCCATTTCAATTTATCTTTACATGTCAATTGAGTAAGAGGGGCAAAAATTTGAGAATAATTTTTGATGAAGATCTGATAGGAGTTATCAAATCTAAAAAAGCATTATATGTCTCTTACAATCTTCAAAATAATCCATTGCATAATTGCCTCCACCTTCTTGGGATCCATCATCAAATCCTTAATAGATACAATATATTCCAAAAATTCCATCTTTGATTGATAAAATACATATTTCTCTAACTTAGTATATAAACCTATATTTTATAGCTTTTATAATACCAATTTTATATGCTCTTCATGTTCTTTCAAATTTTTTGAATAGATTAAGATAATATTAAGATAGATCACTATAAACTTATCTAAATGCTTTCAAAAGATGTCATTTATTAAATGTTGAAAGATAATAGATGTATTTATTAATCCAAAGGACATGATATTATATTCAAAATATCCATATCTTATCTCAAATGTAGTCTTTTATTCATCTCCCTCCTTGATCCATACTAAATTATATATTCCATAAAAATCTATCTTAGTATAGATCTTGGCTTGGCCAAATTATTTCAAAAGTCATGAGATTAACGGTAGTGGATAATGATTTTTTATTATTATCTTATTCTATCTCCAATAACCAACATACATATGCAAAGAACCATCATTTTTTTGTACAAAAAATATAAGTGCACATACTAGAGACTTTGAATATCTAATGAAATTTTTTGTAAGATTTTCATGAACATAATCCTTCAACATCAAAAGCTCATTTTGAGAATGGTTATAAATCAGGCCAAAAAATAGTTGTATTCTTTCTTAAAGATCTATAATACAGTCGTATGATTAATACTCTAATAATATATTAGCATTTTTTTTTTAAAAAATATTTTAAAATTCACTATACTACTTTAAAATACTTGCTAATGAATTCATATCTTCTTTAATTGGAGTTGCATAAATAATAAATGTTGTATCTTTTTTGACCAATCTTATAAAGGTCCTTATTCCAATAAATAAAGGCTTATCAACTTGTGGCTTTTTATGAAGCTTTCTTGGAGGGATTTTTATTGGAAATGTCATTCTTTGCAACCTCTAATTTATAGATGGATTATACTTTTTCAATTAAGAAATTTTGAGAATAATAAGATTTGAAAGAGTTCTAATAACATTGAATATAATTTGATTGCTATGGTCTTTAAATGACACTTCTATAGGCATTTTTTTATGGGTGATACTACTAAAAGATAAAAATCATCTATCTATTATCTTTACATGAACATATTTGAATTTTTATACTAAATTTTTTTTATAAAGTTTAACAAATGCTTCATGTAAGAAACAAGCAAATGCCCTCCAAATCCAACAAGATAATTGCTTGAAGCTATTGAGAGCCTAAGCATAAAAGAATTGTAAAGCAATGAGTAGGTTGAGCAAAAAAAAGAACTTGAATAGTTTTGTGATGTTGAATTATCCAGCCGTATAGTCGCTATTGTGCTTGAATATTTTTGTTTTCTTAAACAATTGTACTCCTGATTTTGGTGATATATTAATTTTATTTCTTTGGACAATTGTCAATCTTGTGGCCTTTTTTACTATAATATAAGTATAGATCTTCTTCCATCTGACGCTTCTTTTTTTCTCGACTAAGAAATTTAAAATATACCGCATTAAGGTACATATCTTCTACTTTTGAATGTGAATTCAGATTACTTATTGATATAGTAGGAATGTGTCAGATTGCATGTTATCTTGCCAAAGTCTATAAATGTTGATTCTAATAACATTGGAATAATCAATTATGACATTTTATAGCTTAGTTGATGGCTTCATTGAACAATTATAGATCTGAAAATAATAATAACAAATCTTGCATATTGTCTCTTAATTTTCAATAGAATTGATTTATAAAGGCTTCTTTGTCCAAATTGATGTTGCATATTAGTTGTTTAAATTAAATATATATACTAATACAAAGCACATCCCTTGTTGCAATGCTCGGATCTTAGCTGTTGTCCAACAAGCCTTGTCATGTTTTCCAAATGCTTCTATAAATGCTTCCATAAAAATTTCAAAGTTGCTTAAAATTAGTGATCTCTTTTCAAATAAGGTAGCAAATAATGATAATGTTTGCTCCGTAAGCAATGTATCAATTAATCCAATCCATGATTCTTTTGTTAGATAAGTATCAAATTATAGAACCATTATCAATCAAATTTGGTTGACAAATCCTTAAAACTTTGAACGTTGTCATATTGCATTTACGTGCAGTGTGTAAAAATATTATATATCCTATATTTATTGTTATTACATGTATGAATGCTAGAGGTTATTTTAGAAGATATTATAAGGAGAGGATTTATTATAGCCACTTAATTAATAAATTAAGATGGCTATTTGTTTTGTTCCTACCTTACTTATATTCTAGAATAGACTCTTTTGTAATTAGAAGAAAGGTAAAGGTTGTTTTACCTTTCTTGTTGACTTTTGAGGTAGAATGGATCTTATGAGGGATAAGAAAGAAGAATATGGCATGAATAGGGCCTGTCCAATAGAATTTGGCTACCCATGTGGGCGTGTCATAGATTGATAGGGAAGGAAAGGGGGATATACTCCTCTTGTTGGACCTAGGGTTTGAAAAGTTTTGAGCAATGAATTTTGGAGAGAGATAGCTCTAAGGATATAGAAGCATTTGTAATAAAAATTAAAATGTGTATTCTTTAAGCTGTGAGGATTCTAGAACCTACTCTTTTGCTTGTATTGAAGTTGTGAATAAAAAGTTATGCTTGTTTTAGTAGAGTGAGGTCTACTGCTATTGAAAAGTGATGGCAGAAATTTTGATCTACCACTGCAAGTTTGATTTCAAGTCTTTCTTAGTAAAATTTACAAAGAATGTGGAAAATTGTACTAGCTTTCTATCAAGATATCTTTTGTAACATTTGGAGTTGGAGAGGAAAAGTTGTGAGCTTGAGAGTAGGAAAGGGTTTGCTGCCATCCAATGAAGAAGGGCAGAGGCTTTCTTCAACCACCCAAGTTGGACAATCTTTTCAATCTTTTTGATATTTTAGATGCTTATAGTAGCTTGTTTAAGCTTTCCATAAAAACAAGAATCAATACATTTGAAGCTTTTATGAAAGTTTTATGAGCCGTGAAGTGTCAAGAGGGCAAATTGTTGCTAGGGTTTAAAGAGTAGAATCAACTAGCTATAAAATCTGGAGTTTGAGAGGCATGCATGCAAAATTTTAGATGATAGAGTGAGCTTTTTAAAAAGCTATTGCATGCCCAATTTGAAGAAGGGAAGTAATCACAATGAAGGCTGAAGTGAAGAGGATCTTTGCTACCTTTGCATTTGCTGGGAAATTTTAGTGCCTATTTCTTTTAGCCATAACTTTTAAATGGTAAGACATCTATTTGTGAAATTTTGACATGTTTTACAATAGATTATTAGCTTTCTATAGGCTATAAGTATGCTTAATTTTAACTTTGGATGGATTTTTAGTGATTTATTTAGTTTCAACTTATTGTATAACTTGTATTCCTCATATGCAATTGTATTTTGAGGTATACTTGAGTATATACACACTTAGCTTATATTTATTATATAAGTATTTTATAAGTATTATACATAATATTTATATAAATATTTATATAAATATTTATACAAGTATTATATCAAAGATTATATATTATTTTATATAAGTATTTGTATAAGTATAATATAAGTATTATTTGAAAGCTTGAACAAATATTGTGCAAGTATAGAAGATACTTGCACGGCTTCCTCTCATGTTTTCTACTAGTTCTAGTAGTAGCTAGGAACCCAGCGTTTTCCCAATGCAAATTCTTTCTACCCGACAATGTGTATCATCATATTTTTTTGGAAGACTAATTCAAGACTCTTTATATTGCTGAGCAGGTGGATTTTCTTGGTGCAGCATAGGTAGTAATACATCCTCAAGTACAAAAGGAAGTGGATGCAGTCTAAGTTGTGGTACTCTAGATATTATGTTATTATGAAGTTTCACAAGAATCCCTTCAATCTCTGCAATCATAACAAATAAAGTAATAAGAGTACTTATGATGGCATCTAAGTTAGATTTAGAAGATTCGGTCATACTAATGTCTTAATCTCTAACCATTCTAAGAGAAAGAAAAAATGAATCTATAAAAAGATAATATTAGTTTAAAAAAAGGTAATCCACAACCTCTAAGATACTTTAAGATCTTCAAATAAAACGATGATCCACTCTTTTATAAGAGAGATAAAGCTCTATTGTCATGAAGATAATATCAACTTAGAAGAGGATAATGTACAATCTCTAAAATAATGATATACCTTCAAGAAGAGAAATAATTTACTTTCTAATAAAAAATGATCTAATTATGATATTTAAGATAAAGTGAGTCTCGAAAAACTATCAAAGATATGAGAATACAAAACAAGAGACTTGAACTAAAAAAGGTTTCAAGAAGAAATTCATAAGAATTTGAATTATCTAGATGAGTACACAAACAACATTAAAAAAATGTGAGCTAAAATTCTAAGAAATATATTGTTGAGACTTAAGAATTCCTTAGCCTTAACTCCCATATATATATCCATGCTTAAGAAGCTTCTTGAGTGGCTTCCATCAAACTAAGAAGCTTCTTAAGCAACTTCTATCAACTTAGAAGCTTCTCAAGTTCTTTCTACCAACTTGGAAGCTTTTTGAATTCCTTCTACTAACTATGAAGCTTCTCAATCTACTTTCACCAACTAGAAAGCTTTTCAACTGACTTTTATTCACTGAAAAATCTCTAGAATGTTCTAAAAGGTTTTGTGAATTTTTGAAGTATATATCTCTAATACATTCTAACTTCTACGCAACTTCATTGTAATTAGAATTTGTCAGCACTATGACTATATTGACACCATAATCACAATAGAATATAACTGTATTATAATTATTTGCCATGTAGAGTGATTGTATTATTATTGTATTATGTCTATATTATAATAATATCACATGCTTATAGGTCAGGGACTTGAAGTCTTTTATTTCCTTAGTATTTCTGATAATGCTTTTCAAAAGTGTAGAAACTTTCACGTCAATATCATCTTGTTTGGCCTTCATGTTTTTCATTCAAAGTGCCATTTTGCTTAAAGATGATTGAAAAGATATAAGAATACCTTACGTGATTCAAGCATAATTGGATTAGGACTAAAATGTGAGTAGGTAAAAACTAAATTTTTTTAAATGTGATTAGATTATGGCTAGAAGTTCTCAAATGTAAGTGGATTAGGATTCAAAGTTCTCAATTGTGACTAGATTAGGACTAAAAGTTTTCAAATGTGATTAGATTATAATCAAAATTTCTAAATTATGAGTATATTATGACTACAAATCATCTATAATTATAACGTGACTAGATAATACTTATGTGCAACTTTAGTGCAACTATATTCACATTAAGCAAAAATATTAAAAATTAGAAGTAAAAATATTAACAATTATAAGCACAAATATTAAAAACTTATTATATTATAGTCATTCTAGTCTCTGAACTTTATAATCTATTAGCTATGTCTATTATTATTAAACTATCTATCTTCTTTAATTGTTCTATCTATACATAACAATTAATTTCATCACTATATAATAGAAATTTTCTTCAATTAGTCTTCATGTGTCCAGTACTATTGAAGGCTCAACCATTACTTTGATAGTATAATGAAAAGGCAATCTTTATCTCCGAAAAAGAACTTTGCCTTCAATCAAGAGTATTCAAACTTCATGAAACATCTTATAGTGCTTTTAAAACCGTGTTGATTCATGATATAGCCAACATATGTGAAATCTACATCTATTGTCTCTTGTAATTGCTAAATAATTGTTGGAGATTGTCCCTCTTATTCAATAATACTTACATCAAGAAATCTTGGAACCATGACATATATTATATTATTCTATGTATTCTTTTTATTACATCTCTAATTAATTTTTTCTCCATCATTCATTTAAATTTTATATGATTTAAGTCCATATGCTTAATGAGTAGATGCAGTTGCATTATAACCTTTGTATTTCTTTTTTTTGGATGTCGAGTGTAAATTCTTTAGAAATAAGCTTATAAATGGGATATGATACATTTTCAATAGCAATAGTGCGTAGCCTCCCTTGTAAGGCATCTGCTACTACGACTGTCCCATGAACTGTTATTATGGTGGTTGCATCATGTGTTATTGTGATGGCCCTATTGTTTGGTTTAGTAACTGATATCTGTTATAGTTATATTATTGTGGATTCCGTAGTGACTAGTTTTGATATTGTAGCAAATTCCATTGCCATTAGTTTGTATACTCTTGTTGCGGCTGAAGAGAGACTTCTATATTTTGATATTGATGTAGCAGTAGAAGAAAAACTTCTACTTTCAGTGTAGATAGAGGTGCAATCTTTTTTTTTTTTTTTTGGCCGTGTCTCTAACAATTCTATAGTAGCAATATGGTTTTTTTCTTCCTCTATTTGACGGGGTTGGAGATAGACCTTGAAATGTGCAAATTCTAAAGCTATGCCAATTACACCAAATGAGAATAGGAATAGAAAATTTGATTTAAAAAAGATGGCCATAGAATTAAATAGTCTTGTATTTGAAAGCCATACAATAATTATAAAATAAAAATTCTAAATAGATAATAAAAAATTTAAAAAATTTAAAAAAAAAATTGAATTGAATTGAATAAGTAGTAGATATAGACTTAATTTTACATCCTTTTGATTCTATAGAATATTCTTTGGAGCTGGTCATCTCCTCAATGCTCATTGTATCTTCCTTAGATTCCTTCTTCTATAGCTATTTTTTCACAAACAATCTCCTACTTGCCACTGTCGTATTGTGACACGATTATATGGTGAAACTATGACTAAAAATAATTTTTCAATTAATACTCTATTATTTTAGTTCAACAAGAATTCAACATATTTTAACAAGGTTTTTATGAAAGCCTCTTAGTTTATTTTCTTCACTTAATAGCTAGTACATAAGAATTAATTAGTAATTTTACCTTCTAGGTTGTAGTAATTCTTTTATTGCCTTAGAAAGGCAATAAAATAGTAAAAATATAATAAAAAGGATAAATTATTAGCATGATTGATACTAGGATTAAGTTGAGGGTAGGGTCAGACTATAAAATCCCTAGGATAGGTTAGATTGATACCCGGGGGTTGGCCGTTTGTAGGACAGGGTCGAAATCAAACCTCTAGCCACAAAAATGGCCGCCTAGGACAAAGTACGGGAGAATTTTTAGATCGGGTTTTTAGATTAGATAGCTAGCTTGAAGCTTGTTTCAGAGACATTAAGCTTGTTTCAGAGACATTAAGCTTGTTTCAGAGACATTAAGCTTGTTGCCATAGAATTTTGGATGACTTTGCAATCATTGTTCAAAGTTAGAATTTATATTGGTGTTTTGGGTTTAATATAAGACAATGATGGCTTGTATTCTTAATTGATTTGTATAATTTGTATAGCATCTATAATTCAAAATTTGATATTGTTCGGATTGTTGAATATGCTAAGTATATATAAAAGTTTGTATTAATCTAACGATGCAATCAGGAGATATTTGGACTTTGATACAAAGGGTTGTCTGAAATTGGCAGTTTAGGGTTGGATAGGATTTCTATGATAACTAAAGATCTACAATTTGGATCAATATGAATTTTGGTATGGTTATAGAAGACTTAGAGATCAAATTACATACCAAGTTTGAGCTGAACTTAACGGTTGAAGAAGGAGAAATCATGATTGGAGTTTCTGCATCAATTTTCAAGTTGGCATCCAAGTGTCATTAGTGTGGTTTTTAGTTATTTCTTGCAATTTGTAAGTTGGGTTGGACTAAATTTTTCTAAGCATGTAGAAGGCTTATACTGACATTTGTGTGCAAAATTTCACACTAAATAGACAATTGGATCAAAAGTTATAGCTTATCAAAGCTTACTAATTAGGATTAGGGCTTACAAATAAAAAATAAAAATTGCTTAATTATAAAAGAAACAAGAAAATTGGGATATATATATGGTTGATGTTACTAAGAGGAGTATTTTTAAACACTTTTGAATTGAACTTTGAATTATATTCTTCATATATGGGTGAAACCTATTAGGATTTCTTGATTATTTGCAAACACAACTTTACCTTCTACAGCTAGATACCCGGTGCATTCCTAAAAAAGACAACATGTAATATGACACCGTCGCATGCATGTAATTAGAGGTATAAATACCTTCTTTTGAATCTTTTCTTTTATAATGATTATAGCATATTTGTAATGAATATTTCTTCTTAGATAATACACATGAAATAACAACTCAGATTCTATTAGTAGATTCACCTTACATCTTTGATGTGGAATAAGACAATAAAACTTATTATAACAACCAATAAGATTTCATTGTATATTACAATATACGAAAAAATCCAAAATCAAAGTAATCACAATGAAGATACTTATACCATTATCTGCCTAGTATTCAAAATACTCTAAAATTCCAAATCAAAATTTCTAGCTTACACTTGTAGCCATTAGAAAGAGATAAAATTTAAATCCTTTATCTATTAATCATTGCCATCTTGATCGCCATGTAGAAAAGTATATTTTAGAACCATAACTTCAACACAATTACAAAGTGACTCCTCTGCAATTGCTTCTCTACAATTAACTACATTTGCAATTGAAATATGATTAAAAGGCCACTATAATATGACTTAGAATCAAGCATGTCCTAGCAGAGGTTTACTTTGACAGTTATATTAAACATAAAAGAAAATCTTAATTATAATACATCAAAAAATACATCTATAAATCAACAATAGAAGTAGAATGCACAGCTTTCTTATTGTAGCTTGTACAATTTGTATATTATCTTTGGTGCATTCATAGTATCAATATCTTTTACTCTACTCTTGCATTTTATTTATAGGCCTCTTGATCATGATTAAATATTCAGTCTACTGCGATGATTTGATAATATGGTAGATAATTTTTTCTACTTAAATGCAAGCATAAAAAAACGGTATCATACATACTATAAGTACCTCCATTATTACATGTCAACCTCAAAAATTAAATATAATTGGATTTGTAAGTGAAATATTAATGAATCTTTTTTATTTTGTATAGAAAGGTGATTATAAGACTAGACTTAAAGATGTAAACCTCCAAAATATACAAAAAGAAGATGGAAATGATGTCCTACCACATGGAAGTATTATCATTGTTTAAAGAAATTTGGGAGTTACTGTCTATTAAGAGTGCTGCATGAAAATCACTATTAAACAAAAGTGCTATGTGAAGGACTATGTCATTTATACCCACAGATAATATCAAAGAAGAAATTTAATATCATCAAATAATTTATGCTATCATTAAATAGTTGTATAGTTTAATATTTGTATTATTCATATTTTCCAATATATAGGTTGGAATGCTTATATATTTTAATAATATATATATGATGATATTTGTATTATAGTGACATCTCATTTGTATTATAGTTACATCTTAATTATAATTTAATTATGTATTAATTATATTATAATTACATCACAATTATATTATCTTCAAATACAAGTTGTATTATAGTTATATTATAATTATGATATAATTGCATATTAATTGTACTATGGTTGTGTTATAGTTTTATTAAAGTTGTAGAATAGTTTGTAGTGTAGTTGCATTTCAATTATATTGTAGTTATATTATAGTCATATTTTAGCACTATCTAAGATTTACAATAGATCCCATTTCTATTATAGTTATATTACAATTACATTATAGTTGGATTCCAATTGAAGAAAAATAGAATAAATATGATAAATTTATATAATTATAATACTAATCTTATCTATTAAATATTCTTGAAAGAAAATTGTCACTATTATATGCACAAAGGCAATGTCTACGTGATAACCGACTATGGATAAGAAAAATATAAAGAACAAGAAGATATAATATAAGGAATATACACTGCCTATATATTAAGAGCAAGGGCCGTAGATAATATTTGCTGCAAATAGTGTATGACCACTTAAAATACAATGGTCAAAATAGAAGCTTTTGTATATGAAAAAGACAAAGAAAATAAGATTTATTTGATGAAGAATGCAAAATCAAGTTTTGGATCCCTTCTATTCTAATGGAGAGCCATACTAATGCCCATATAGAATATCACGCCATGATCGATAACACTTTTATTATGGATGATGAAGAGCCAATTACACAGAAGAGGATGTAGGAAGTAGTCATAGAGGCATTAACCATGGGTGATAAAGTACATGATTATTGCAATAGAAGATATGATAGAATAAAAAAACTAGATTTTAAATCCTTCTTAGAGGAACCCATGGCAGAGATATAATCAAAGAATATTGTGAGAATACCAAGTTTTGATCCTTGAGCACTAGAAGATGCAATACAAAGCTTATACCATAAGGCATAATATACACTATTAGCGGCCATAGTGCTCATCATGAATATGTACACTATACATGGAGTTAACAATAATTTTATAGACGAGCTATTTGCCATTTTGCATGGCCATTTGTTTCCAACTAATAATTATTTGTCAAAGAACTAATATGCAACAAAATTGCTCACAACAAAAATGGATTTAGCATACAACTCCATTCATGCATGTCCAAAAGGTTGTGTCCAATTTTGAAAAGAGCTTGTAAATGCAATGTGTTATTCTAAATACAGTGGATCATGATATATTGATGAAAAGAGGAAAAAATTTTCTGTAAAAGTCTTCAAATACTTTCTAATAATTCCAAGACTATAGCAGATGTTCGACAACATAGCAATTTCAAAGCTAATGCAATGGCATGAAGAAAATAGAAGTGACCAAAAAGGGGAAGATGGCCTTATTTGTCACCTCTACAATTCAAAAGTATGAAAATATTTTCACCAAAATATGGATTCAACTTTTAAGAGAGATCCACGCAATATTCACTTTGCCTTAGTAGTAGATGGCGTGAATCTATTCAAACAAGCATAAAGTATGTAGTCTATATGATCCATAATGCTATTAAATTATAATCTTCTACTTTAATTATATATAAAAAAATTCTTTATATTACTCATATTATTAATTTTCAATAAGTAATCAATGACATCAAAGTATTTTGACGTATATATGGAATCTTTAATTGAAGAATTAGAAATGTTGTGATATGATATTTTTGTATATGATATCACACAAGAGGTGGAACAATGAATATTCATCCTATGTGGCATCTTGCTTTAGATAATATATAAATATCTTAGCTATTATATAATTGCAAGATTTGTCCACCAAGAATATATAGGATGTCCATAGTGTAGCTTAGATTTAGATATAGAGCATTCTATTAAACTTAAAAAGCAAACTTATGGTGCATGCAAAAGATGGCTACTTATAAATCATAGGTATAAAGTATCTAAAATGAAGAATCATTTCAACGGCTGAGTAGAGAATAGAGCAAAGCTAAAAAGAGTCATTGTATAATCACAACTTTGGTATGTTTCAAAATATAAGGTGTTGTCATTTTGTAACACGTTTATATAGTAAAAAGTATGAATAAGAATAATTTCTACTTAATACTTCATTATCTTAGTTCAATAAAAACTTTGAATATTAAAAAAAAGATTTATGAAAGCCTCTTAGATTATTTTTTTGTTTTAATAGCTAATAGATAAAAATTAATTATTAAATTTTCCTTCTAGGTTGTACAAACTCTATTATTACTTTTAAAAAAGCCATAAATTAATAAAAATAGAATAGAAAAGATAAATAGTTAATATGGTTAATACTAGAGTTAAATTGAGCATAGGATTAAGCTTAAAAATCCTTAGAATTAGTTGGATTGATACTCGGGGGTTGACCGGATATGAAGCAAAGTTAAAATCAGACCTCTAGCCACAAAAACGAGCACCAAGGGCAGGAAGCTAGAACATTTGAAGATCAGCAATTAGAATTAGAAAGCTAACTTGAAGCTTATTCTAAAGACATTAGGCTTGTTTTCAGAGGGATTAGGAAGACTTAGCAATTACTATTTAAAGTCAAGGTTTGTATAGGAGATTATATTTTTATACAATAAAATTAGAGCTAGCACTTATAGCCATTTCGTGCAATTGGTGTGATATCCACAATTGAAATTTTGGTAGTATGTAGTTGATTAAATGTGCTAAGATTGGATGAAAAATTGTGGCAATCTAATAGTGCATTTGAGATTTATATAATCTTTAGTACAAAGAGGTACTAAAAGTTGGCAATTTAGGATTATTTGGGATTCTTGCAATATCTTAAGATCTATCAATTAGATCAAAGAGAAATTTGGCACAATATTGGAAGATTTGAAGGTTGAGCTATACACCAAATTTTAAGTGAAGTTAATAATTTTAAAATGAGAAATTACTGCTGAGGTGTTTGTATTAACTTTCAAGCCAGTGGCCAAGTGACATCAGTGCGGATTTTTATCAATTTTCTACAATCTATAAGTTGGATTGGATTGAAACTTTTTGAGCATATAGAAGGCTTGTATTTGCATATTTTTACAAAGTTTCACACTAAGTTGATAGTTAGATTAAAATCACAGCTTATTGACTTTTATTGATTGAGCTTAAGACTTATAAAGAGACTCTTGGTTGCTTAATTGTAACAAGTAATAAGCAATTGGAGTTTATATGTGAAAGAAGTTATTAAGAAGGGTGTTTTTAAGTACTTTGCATTGATTCAAGCACTCTTGTTATGATATTCAAATTATACTTTTCATATATAAATAAACTTATTAAAGATTCTTGAGTGTATGTGAACCACAACTTCACCCTCCATAGTCAAGTGCCCGACGCATTTCCAAGCAAGACAACACATTATATGACAGTGTAGAAACTATCAAGGAATAGAAATAGGAATGTGGAAGATTCCTTCAAAATACATGGCATCAAAAAAAGGTATATATTGAATAGATTGATATATTGGAAGGTATATTTGTTAGCCCTCAAAGTAAAATTGTCAGTATATTTTTGTGTCTAAGTAATATTATTGTCACTATATAGTAATATTTTAATCATTGATGAGATGCAACTATAGGTAAGAATTACGATAGTTGTCTGTGAATAGTACTATTATTAATATATATTGACAATGTCGTACTGTAATTGCTTACAGTATGTAAAATCCACTCAAAATGCATAATATGTTTATAGGTTTAGATATGTGTTAGAATGGTAAGTAAAATAAATTAAAAGAAGTTGGTATAAGAAAATTTATTTTAGATTTTTACTTAGTTTGGTTCTGGCTTTTAAATTATATAAAACCTAAATATTTAATATAAAGCCTTGAGAGGCAATTGGGGTCCAAAGAAGAAGAATTAAACTACTAAGAGGCATATTTGGAAGGATGAAGACAAAGTGAGGATGAATGAAGACAAGGGGTGAAGTTCGTCATTCCTATTGGTCAATGGTCATATCCAATAGGCTTTGAGGAGGCTATCTACAACAAGAACAAGGGTTTTGGCAACTTGAAGGAGACCATTAGAAAATCAAAGACTAGAATTAGAAAGCTTATTTTTTGGGCTACAATTTTGATATAAAAATCGAGGGATTTGAAGTTTTAATGAGAGAGGAGTAGGCACTTGTAGTTAGGATATACAAATTGTACCTACTATCACTCTTTTGAAGATTGAAGGAGTTGTATGAGATCTTTTGGAGATCGGGAGGTGCGGCTAGAGAGGTGATTTTAAAATCTATACTTAATGTGGAAGAATTATTACATTTGGAATTCTAAAAAAGGAGATATTGGGAGTCAAAGATAGCACATCAAATTCCAAGGTAGTAAGTAGGCCATTTTATTGATAGTGATGGGATTTGCCATATGTTGAGTTTTTGGATGAATTTTTATTTAAAACTTTCTAAAAAGGTGTATTATTATGCTAAAAAGCTATATATTAAAGTTTCATAGTATTTGGACTTTTATATTGTGAGATATGAAGAATTTAGTACACGGGTGTTTGTAAACAAGGATTTGAAGCTACTGCTAGGATTTTGACGATATCTAAAGATCGGTAATGAATCGACAG
Source organism: Physcomitrellopsis africana (assembly GCA_036785485.1). Classification (NCBI taxonomy): domain Eukaryota; kingdom Viridiplantae; phylum Streptophyta; class Bryopsida; order Funariales; family Funariaceae; genus Physcomitrellopsis; species Physcomitrellopsis africana. The sequence goes on along the minus strand of JAWRVF010000181.1, from coordinate 475,741 downwards.
TTGATATTTGTAGTGGTAGTTGTAAAGAATACATCAATACTTCATGTAAATTTAGAGTGAATTTAGATGGTTGGATTAAAAAGTATGGGTTATTGAAGTTTAGAAAAAATTCCCTTCCTACGGAGGAATGAGGGTTTTAGAGCATTTATTATGTTTTGAGTGGTTTGATAAAATAAGACTTATATATTGGATGTAATAGCCCTATGAAGAAATATTTTATATAAATCTGGAAGTTTTGTTATACTTGGATCTTGATTGAGTAATTAGTGGCAGCCAAAAGCCCAGCGCTTTCTTGAGGCAAATTCTCTTTACTACGACAACGCTTATATTGTTGATGAGATATAAGTACAGGTAAGAATTGCATATGCAATTGCATTGCAATTGTGTATAATATATTACTGCCAAATACATGTATGAAAAAAAATATAAAAAGAATGATTAATCAGAATATAATATTCCTTGAATGTAAACTTGCATTAGTTGCATATGTATAGAACTTATTAATTTGGTATACACTAGACACTATGCATTGCGAGATGAACTTGGCTAAGAACTTTTTGAAGACCATCACAAAGAAGAAGGACGCTATAAAAGTGCATTGTGATCTACAAATAAACAACATCATGAGGCAATTTAAATTAATTCCTTATCCAAAAAAAAATTAAAAAATATTGAAGCCATACACTTCATATGTTTTAACAAAGGGAGAGTTTAACATTTTTGCAAGCATATTGAAAGGTTTGAAGATTCCAACCAAATACTTCTCATCATTGAATAAATAGATCAAGAAAAAAAAAAAAAATTGAGCTTTAAAATTACACAATTATAAAGTGTTGATGCAATAAATAATGCCTCTAGTTCTACAATGACTTCTAAAGCCTAGTCCAAGGATGATAATAATGAAGATGTATAAGGTGTTTCGACAAATATATATATAAATATATAAAATCTGACTAAATTTTATTTATTAAAATTAGATATATCTAAAATTATGGCTATTCTAAAAAAATATATATATATTTTTATTTTTTGACATAATGATATATCTTATATACCATTTAATACAAGAATTAAACATGTGCACTCTTGTTTGTATCGGCTGGATGTATCCTATAGAAAGATACATGAAACAATTGAAAGAATATATTAGAAATATGGCAAGACCAAAGGCCTCAATGGCGGAGGGATATTTAAAGGATGAAGTTTAAAATTTATAACAGAGTACTTACAACGATTTGACATTGTACACTAAAGAATATGGGATGTAGATGAAAAATACAATGATACAGAAGAAATATTGGAAGGCACAAAAAAACCATATATGATGAATACAAGAATGCATGATGTGGCTTATTTGTATATTTTCTCAAATTCAAATTTATTGTAGCCATGGTTCATATAAATATCATGCATAAATTTTTTCTATCATGATAATAGAATGAGGGCCTTTTATAGGCATTTTTAATATTACAATAATTATATTGTTGCGTTTTAGTAGTACATTGGTTATATAATAGTTATTATAGTCATATTATAGTTGCATCAACAATCATATATATTGGTGGTGAGTTTTATTTTAATATCATAAGAATCATATATTTCTTAATATAGAATCAAGAATAGATGACCAAATAGAAATAAAATATTGAATATAGATGATAAAGTTATAGATTTTTCTTCTATGCAAATGATATTATCTATGCCAAAATATTTGGTATAGAGAGTGCCACTATATGCAACAATATCAAGATATACAATGATATTACAATTTGTCAAACTATTGTATAATAGTTTTATATATACAATTTGTCAAATCATTGTACAATTGTATATACAAGTTTGACAAATTATCTTGTCCAATAAATGGCAAGCACTACATCTTAAAGATTCAAGCACTACACCATTCAAAAGTAGATCACAAATAGTACAAATATTGAGACAATTGATGGAAGTAATATAAATGATGTTGATTGCATGCTTCTATACAGGAGGCCATTTCAAAAGGTACTATAGTATAAAAAGATGAAGGTCTTTGAAAATCATTTTAAAATAGAAGATTTTTTATTATTATTATTCTATAAATATATGATGCAATGAGGCTTCAATTTCCAACATTCTTATGGCAAATGCACTAGAGACTACAATCAACTACAATGAAGCTGATTTTTTTTGTAATAAAATTTTAACTTAAGTTACTCAAACTATCAAAATTATTTATTTTTCTAAGCCAATACACTTAAATATTCTTTTCTAATGATCCAAACAAATCGGACTAGAAGGTGGTGTTTCAAAAAGAAACACATGCAATGAAGAAGGTGATAGATTGCTCCGATATGTTTATAACCACAATAATTGAGGCTACAAGCCTAGTGGCTCTGGAACAAGTGCCATTCCATTTAGAAGAAGTGACATTAGTAGGCACAATTGAGTTGACAGTTGAGAAGAATCTATTAGCAAATATAAAGTATTGACCATAATATATTCATATCATTAAAAGCAATCCAACATATATAACATTATTCTAAATTAATATTATTCATATATCCGATGGCCATAATGCAATTACATTATTATTTGAATTTTTGTATTCCAATCATTATCACATAATAATATAAGAGATAAGTATGTAGCATTTTAGTTGTATTACAATCACATTCAACTTGTATTCTAGTCGTAGTCACGTAGTAGTACATAGAATAAGTATGTAGCATTATAGTTGCATTATAATCATATTTAATTTATATTCCAATTCCAAACATTAGTTATAATAAGTATAGAAGACAATTCATCTATGTGGCTCTAAAAAAGTATACAGTTAAAAATAATAAACAAATAATTTTTGTATCAATTAGCTACTATAGCAATATAGTTGTAAGGCCAGTTGTCTTCCAATCATATTGTATAGTGCTCCTAAAATCTACAATTGGAATGCAACTTGGCAAATTCCACATCAGTTATTTATTTGAGCAGAAGCATCATTTGTCATCTCACAGATGATAAATTCATAAACAATGTCCAAAAGTCAAAACTTGTTGAATATAATTCATCCAAGGTAATTCTCTACAATTGAATTATAATTGCAAAAGGCTTGTAGTAGAGATTTTGACTATTCTATGGCCATCTAGTTGCATTGTAGTCATAGACCTTCTATGATGAAGTCCATAAAAATAAAAGATCGTTGTTGCTTTGAAATTGATAGCACTTGAAGAAGTCCATATGGAAAATATTAAGAATTTTTTGATCTAGAACATATGTCACAAGAGAAAATAAAGTCCTTGATAACTTTCTATATTTGAGGCTACTAAAAATTTTTAGAAATAAATTCCAATATCTTATTGAATCCAAAATATCTTGTAGGTAAAAAGTCATGATGTGTTTGAAAAATACAAAGATGCAATGGTCTTTTTGAGATATATAGATGTTCTTCAAAATAGAGGAGATCTTTTTTAAACTCAAATTTATTCAAATCATTGTAGATATTGTTGGAACAATGTTTAATATAAAAACAAGAGGATTTGTAGTTGAGGTTGTATAAACTTAATCAAAAATTAAAGAATCTAATAGAATTGATACAACAATTATTCAAACACAAAATTTCTTAGATTTCAAGAGTATTGCTTGTGATTGGTTATATACTGCCTCCTTTTCTTTTGGTGCAAGTTGTGATTGTTTTGATAAAGCATTTGAAAATTCTAATTTCTTTTTGAATTAATATATGATGTTGAAATCAAAATAAGATAGAGATATACTTTAATGGACTTAACAATGATTTAAAAGACAAGCCTACATGAAATATTTTAGGTTCTTATGATTTGTATATATAATCACTAGATGTAAAGCACCTTCAAGTAAATGGCACCATTCTTAGTAAGAATCCACAATAATAAGAAGTTTCTTATTGTGGATCTTATAATTAATCTCTGCAACTAAGAATTTTTTGGAATAGAATGTAATTAAATATGGTCTCTCTTTTCTTTTATACTATAATAAGACTATTTTTAATATAAAATTTAAAATATTATTTTTTATAAAAAAATAATTTTAAAAAATCTTGGTGAATTAAGATAAAGGCTATGGTGAATTTTATCTTTAAATATTCAAAGGCTTTTTCAATACATAATCTTTATTTGAGCTTATCCTTTTGTGTCAATTGTATAAGCAAAGCTACTATCTAAAAATCATTATTAATGAAGATCCTATGAAAGTTTATAAATCTAAGAAAGTATTGGATGTCACATACCAATTTTGAAATTGTCCAATCAATAATGGTCTTAATCTTCGTTAGATTAAGCCTTCATTCAAGATCATATAATCAAAAAAATTTATATAGAGCTTATGAAATATGTATTTTTTTAATTTGGCATATAATCCAATATCTTGTAATCTTTGTAAGATAAGGTGGGCATGTCATTCATATTCTTTTAAATTTTTAGAATAAATCAAAATGTCATCTAAATATTATATAATAAAGTCATAAAGAAATTCATAGAATATATTATTTATCAAATATCAAAAAATAGCTAGCGTATTTACAAAGCCAAAAGGTATTCTTATCTTATACAAAAAACAATCTTCTATTTGTCCCTTTTTTTAATACATACAAGATTATAAGCTTTACAAAGATCTATTTTGATATGGATCTTAGCTTGATCCAATTACTTAAAAGACTCTTATATCAATAATAAAAGATAATAATTTTTTATTTTTACTTTCTTGAGACCATGGTAGTTGATGCACATCCACAAAGATCTATCTTTTTTCTTTACAAAGAATATAGGTGCACCAATAGGAAATTTTGAATGTCAAATAAAGTTCTTTGCTAAATTCTAAATAATATATTCCTTCAATATTGTAAGTTTGTTCTATGATAAGAATAAATTGGACCAAAATAAGATTGTATGTCATCTTGAAGATCAATAGTATAATCATATGCATAATATTTTAGCAAGGTGTTTGTTTGTTTTTTTTTTTTTTCAATTATATCTTAAAAAATCTCTATATTTTTTTAAAATGATTGTTGAAATATTTGCTACTTTAGATGTTGAAATTATATAAACAACAAAAAGAATGTCTTTTTGGTTGCTCTTATAAAAGCTCTAGCTCTAATAAAGAGAGGCTTTATGATTTTAGATCTATAAGGTATATGGTGTTTTCTATCAAATTTAGTAATAACATATTGTGATATTTTAAAAAATTCTATTTTATAGAATATCCAATCTATATGGAGATTATATCTTTTAAGCTAAGAAAGTCTTTAAATAATGGAATTAAACAAAGACCTGATGATATTAAATATAATCTGATTATAATGATTTTTTGATGTTACTTCTAATGGACTAGTTTTATGAATAACATTTCTAAAGAATAAGGATTGACCATCTATGATGTCTATATGAACAGCCTTAGATTTTTTTATTGTAAGAATTTTATAGATTTTTAAAAATTCTAAGTCAACAAAGCAAGAAAAGTCTCTTGAATCTATTAAAACAAAGATTTTGAGTTTTTTGGCATCCAAACATATTAATATGATAAAGCAACAAGAAGGGTTAGATGATAATATAAGATTTTTTTTATTTGTAGAATAAAAAAATCCAATTGCATAGTATTATGTTGTAGTTTGGCTACCATATGAAAATAATATACATATATATTTAATATATAATTTATTATACAATTGGATGATAGTTATGACAATGAATTTTAGTTAGTTATAAAATTTAATAAGATTATTAATTTTAGAAGGATTTTAATTAAAAAGACTACTATTTAGGTTTATATGATTTTTTTTTTTTGAAGTTGATTTTATGTTGATAATAACTTTTATATATTTTGAATCATCTTTGTTAGATATTGGTATTCCTTGAAATATTTTTTTATTTTTTTTATTTATTATTTAAGATACATATTATATAAACCTTATTTAAAAAAATATTTAAAAAAATATTTGTATCAAAAAGAATAATTATACCATCTATGTGGATGAATGGAGATGGATGATAGAAATCTCTATTCTTATTAGCCAAAAATTATGCCCAATGGACTTCAAGAAGGTTATTTGAGGCCTTATTAGAAATTAGGATTATTCTTTTGAAATCATTTGAATATTAGATGTTAGGATCAAAAAATTTAGGATTTTTAGATATAATTTTGGTGCAAAAATTGAATGATTTGAAATTTTTGTAAAAGAGATATAGGCACTCAAAGTCAAAGTATTGATTTTGTACCTACTAACATTCTTTAGAGTATAATTCACATGTACAAAAAAAATGAAAGTTTGGCAACTGGTCTTAGAAAAAAAAAAAAAAATTGGCTATAATTTATATATATAATTTAATAAATTTTAAATTAGGATAAAAGAGATATTGGGAGTTAAAGTCAATACTTATAATCTAAAGGTGAAAAGTAATCTACTTAATTAGTGGTTGTATTTTGAACTATATCTCAAGTAATTCAACAATTTTTTAGCTCAAAATTTTTAAAAATATATATTATTATGTTGTAAAGTTATATACAAATTTTGGTGGCATTTGAATTTAGGATTTTTGAAATATAAAGAAAATAATTCTTAGATGCCTATAAATTATGGTGTTGAAAACTTATTAGGATTTTTGAAATATTAGACAATCATAAGCAAATTTACATCTAATTTTTCTTATGGTAAAGTTTAAAGATATGAACTACACTTTTGAAAAATTTTAAAAAAATTGAATAGATTAATCAAGAGATATTAGATCCTAAAGTTTTAAAAAAAAATAATCTTTTGTGGGTGAATAAAGTATTAAAGGATTTTTATTATAATTTAAGTATTTTGTATAAACTAAAAGAATTTTTTAGAAGATATAACTTTATAGAAGTATAAAGATGGATATATAAAGCTATGATAAAATTTTGATATAAAGATAAATTTTTAATAGGAGATTATAGATTTTTTTTTAAATTATTAAAAATCTAACTTATCAATAATTAGTCAATTATAGAAAAAGATATTAAAGAATTTCTAGATGCTATAAAAAATCTTATATATAAACCTACTTAAATAAAAAAGATTCTTATTAATATATTATTTTTTAATATTATTGTATTGATTTGTCCTCTTTATTAAGGACAAATCACTTATTAGAACCTAGTCTATAAGTTAAAACTAAACTCTCTATAACTAAGTATCCAGTGTATTTTTAGATTGAAAAATCATATCATACAATAATAATTCCTATTATAGTTAAATACCCTTGTTTTTTTATAAAGCATCTAATGATGTGGCTATATTTTTTATTTAATATATATATTGATATTTTTGTGGTAATTATTAGTCTTGTGGCCAAATTTCTCATAATACAAATAAAAGCCATGTTCTTTTGGATCCTTTTTTTCTTGCTCAAAAAAGGATTTGAAACAAATTGTATCAATTTGAATATCTTTTATTTTCAAATGTTTGCTAGAATTAGGAGATATAGAAGATGTTAAGTAATTGGTACAAAGTTATGGTTTAGATAATGGACATTTATTTTATTGATATTAAAATAGTCAATTATCATATTTTATAATTTGATTGATAGCTTTATTAAGAATTTGAAGATCATATGTAAATAATAATACATCTTTTATATTGTCTCATAATCTTCAATGAAACTAACTTATTAATACATCTTCATCTCAATTGATATGACATGCTAATTGCCAAAATTTCAAAGTATAAACAAATACAAAATATATTTTTTATTAAAAAGAATAGATTTTAGTTGTGGCAAAATGAATCTTATCATGTTCTACAAATATTTTCAAAAATATTTCAAAATTATATAATATAGAAGAATTCTTTTTAAACAATGGGACAAACAAAGATAAATATTGATTTGAAAAAAAGGTTCCAATTAGACCAACATGAGATGCTTCTATAGAATACTATTGAGGTTGAATTAAAGTAATAAGTTGTATTTTATTTACAAAGATACAAAATTTTAAATAATTTCCATTAAACTTCTTTAGGAAGTTAATTCTTGGTTCTTTTATAGTTTTTATTGAATTGTTATTTCAAATACATACACCTTCTAATAAAGTAGACCTTGGTGATGGAATTTCTATGATGACTTGGAATAATGGTTGAGATGGTTCTATTCTTTGACTATTATGTATAATCATATAAAGTTCTTCATTTTTTTTAGACAAGGTCTTTATCTTAATTCTCAATGCTTCAAGAGCATTTATAATTGAATCTAATTTGGATTCTTTGAAATTCATTATATTGAACTCTTTAATTCTTGCCATAGAGATAAAATTTTAAAAAATTAAATTAAAAAATTAAAAAATTAAAAAATAATATATATATATATATATATATATATATATATATATATTATCTCTAAAATAAAAAGATAATCTGCAACCTTTAGAGTAAAAAAAGTAATCCGTAACCTCTAAAGTACTATAATACTTCCAAGAAGAAGAATAATGTTTTTTATATTTAAAAAGTCTAAGTTCTAATATTATACTATATTAGTCCCAATAAATTATTATAAATACACCTCTCAAGTAGAAAAAGATTTCAAAAGTTAAAAGAATTAAAATAAAAGATATTTATATTATATCACAAGGAAACAGATATAACAATGCACAAAAAGAAGATTAAAAAATCCAAGCTAAGCCTTAAAGATTGCATTGTTGAGACTAAATATTCTCTCAATCTTAACCTCCATATATATATATATATATATATATATATATACTAGATATAAAGAAGCTCCGTAAAAAATTTCATTGATGCTTGAAAGTAAAACAAGCCCAAGATCCTTCTTTGGCAACTTTTTAAAATATTTAAGCCTCTAAGAACCTTCTATGACCATCAAAGATCTTCTAAAACCTTTTAGGTCCTTTTAGAACCTTCTTGGAACCTACTAGAAGCTAATAGAGCTTTCTTACAACCATCTAGAATTTTTTAAAATCTTTAAGGATCAAATAGAATCTTCTAGAACCTTCTTCTATTATATGTCTATAACAAAAGATAGCATTTTTGGCTCAAGAAGAAGTAACTCTTTTGAGGATAAGAACATCATTTTTTATTCTACCATTTTTTGATTGGCCTTCTACAACAATTCCATTGTAACTTCTATTACAAAGATAGCAAGCAACAAGACAAGGCCAATAAAGCTATCTATATTGTGACTACGATGCATAAGAATCTCTTAACTATCTCATAAATTTTTAAAATTAAAATTATCCAACTTGTTCAAGACTACAATTTAGCCACTCTTTCCACTATTCCAAAAAGATTTCTTGAATTCACTTTCAAAAATGATAAGAATTCATTACAATATTTGTCCACTAGTTCTTAAATTTTATACCACACACCTCCTATATTAAATATAAGGCAAGGCACTTTAGCCTATTAGTGTATTTATTTTTAATTTTATTTTAATACCAATAGACTAATTCAATTTATAATCCAATCTCAGCTCCTCAACAACTTTTTGACATCCCACAACTTTGAATAATAGTGATATTTTTTTACAATAGATTTCTTGTATAGATTGATATGAGCTCACAATCCTTGAATTGTATGCAAAATTAAGATTTTATTCTTTATTTAATTTATAAAATTTTATATTTTTTTATTAATTATATAAAAATCAAGGTTATTAATTTATAACCTAAAAACAACCTTTGTTCCATCAAATACTATCAACTATTATATATATATATATATATATATATATATATACACATATATCTACGTATATATTATAAAAATTTAAAAAATATAAATTAAGCTTTCATATCAAGATTTTAATGTTTGAAGATATTACATTTAATATTGTTGATTTCTAATTCTCACAAAATTCATATAACTTATAAAAATAGCCATAAAAATTCATTAATCACTTGATTTTTTATTTATTATTTTATCTCTCTTTTAATAATACTTACTTCAATATAAGTTTGAAAAATTTTCAAAAACTTTTATATTTAGCTTCTTTTTTTTTTTGTTTTATTTTATTTTATTTTATTTTTTTGATACAAAAATAAGGTGTATCCAATGCATTGATAGAATGAAACATGGTATAAGGATTTGACATCTTAGCTTTTAATACAACATGGATAGAGTAAGCATCTTAAGATACATAATTACTAACTATGATTTATAACTTTATGTATAATTATATCACATTGTGGTATTTTAGAATTCTATTTAATTATCTGATTTGTTCTAGTACCAAGAAGGCATTTCGCCATTCATGATTTATCTCATCTTCTAAAGAAGGTGGCCTCTTGATCAAGATGCTTAGCCAATTGCTTTTAAATTATTGATCAATTAATTTTTTTGGATTCTATTAATCTTTTTTTAATCATGATTCTTATATGAAAGTCACTCCATGTTTCTTTAAAAGATGGAAAAGATACATGGTCCAAGTCTTGTTTTCTCAAAAAGGCCATATTTATTTGGTTGATTTGGCACAAAGGGATAGCAATTAATACTTGGAGGAAAAAAATCAGCTCTAATATTCATACTCATTGTGCTATGTATCAACTCCAAAAGCCTAAATCCATTTTCTACTAATTTTGGAATTATCATTAAGCCTGCTACATTTGGAATTACTCAACTTTTCTTTTATATAGATTAAATTCTAATTCCTAGAGTTAGGGGCCTTGGAAATCCTTTACTTAGTAATAAGCTATTTTTGTAATAATTCTCTTCTCTACATTCAAATGTCTTAATAAAATATGGTCCTTGTTAAGAGGTTTTTATCTTTAGTCTATTTGGATTCAAAGAAACAAATTTTCTTTTGAAAATGAAGTATAGAATACACTCCATACTAAAAGTATGGTTTGGAATGGTCTTATTAAATATAGAAAAATTTGTTTTAAATAACTGTTGTTCTATATTTTTAGTATTTTTTAAGTTTTTTTTAAAGTGTAAGCTGTTAAATAGTCTATTATATCTTCTTTTTTTTCTATTAATGCATTGAATATATGTCATCTTTGTATCAAAAAAAAAAAAAAAAAAAAAAAAAAAAAAAACTACAAAAAATTTAAATTTCATAGTTATCAAATAAATAGAAACTTTTTTCTTAACAAATAGTAAAAAATCAAAATAAAAATAAAGATTAATTTTTATATATTACTATTTTTTTAATTTTAATAATATTTTTATAAATATGCATAGATTATTAAGAATATTAAAAAAAATATTTGGTTAATTATTTATTTATTAATATTAAGATCTTTAATTAATATAACAAAATTAAAATCTATATCAAGATTGTTCTTTAAAGAACTTACTCTTTAGTACATAGGAAGAAATGAGACAAATATATAATCTAATTTTTTATAAGATTTGGATAACTTAAATTCTAAAAATGATGTATAAAGATTAATAATTTTAAAATAATTTTAAAAGTTTATAAGATATTTATTAAAGAGATATTTTTAAAATATAATTCTTTTATATGAAATATATAAGATAAAGTCTACTTTTTAAAATTTTGACTTGATTATATGGTAAATATTAGGTAACTAATTAATATGAAATTATTAAAAGTATCTTTACATCAAATAATCAAGATTTTTTATTACAAATTTTTAATTACAACCATTAATAAAATAGATACTAACATAATAGATTTATAATTTTAGTTTTTAAAAAAAAATTATAATAAATATAATCTAATATTACATATTTTTGGACATTTTTTTTTAGTTTATGATATGCAATTTTTACTTTCATACTTTAGATGATAAAATATAAATTAAAAATATTAATATCTTAAATATTTTAAATAAGATTAATATTTTAAAAATCTATTAATAATCACTTATAATAATAAAATAATATTTATAATTAGTTATAATTTTTAAAATAGATTTTAGCTTATTTAAATAAAATATAAAATATATATATATATATATATATATATATTAAAGATTCTATAAGATTTTAATTGAAATTTAAAATAATATTAATAAGCTTATATTATTTAAATAGTCTATTTTTAATTATTTTACAAGTTTAATTTAATTTTTATAATTTTTTATATTTAATTTTTTTCTAAATAGATCTATCTTCTAATGATATTTTTAAAATCATTTAAACTTCAAAACAAAACAAGTCTAAATCAATTCAACATATAAAGAAAAAAAAAAAAAAAAAAAAAAAACTTAAAAAGGCAATAGCTTACTAAATATATCTTAAATTAGACACATGATTCTTTTTCTTCTTTAAAAAATACTTATTTTATTAGGGTTCTATTCAAAAATTATAATATATGAAAAAATATCAAGTAATTTTTTTATTTAAATAAACTTGATTTAATTTTTATTATTTATTAATTTATCGAATTATAATCTAAATTTTTTTTACTGATTATATATCCTTATGCTCTTCTAAAATGGATAATTTTTAATCTTACATTATTTTTCATAACTAATAATCTAATAATCTACTTTATTTTATAATTATTTTAATGATTGTATTCTTATTTCATAAATTGAAATATTCAAATCTTATACTAATTTTATAAAATTTATTTTTAAATGAAATATTTTGATTTAGAATCAAAAATAAAATTTAATGATATTATTTAAAATAATAATTATATTTAATTAAATATTGTATATATATATATATATATATATATATATATACATATTTATATTTATAGATAGTAGTTAATCATTTTGATATAAGTACTAGTATAGTAAGATGTTTAGCCACTACTTTTAATTAAAGTGGAATAAGTAGATTTATAAGAAAATAGCTTTGAAATCCTTAAAAGACATAAAAAATATTTTTGTTTAAATTTTGATTTTCTTTGACTTCTAAATTCATTTATTTATTGGTTTATTTACTTCTTCTTCTTCTTCTTCTTCTTAAAGTCTTCTTCTTTAGAAAAAATTTCTTTGATTTCTTCCAAATTTTGTTTTATTTTATTTTATTTATTCTTTTTTTTTTTCTTTTAACTTATATCTTAGTTATATTTATGGAAAGATTCTTGCAATTTAGGAGGTTTTTGAGGTCATTTTCCATCTCTTTAAATTAAAAGAGAGACTTCTTTAGAACTACTTTATTATTTGGAAATTTCATTAGATGCTAGAATCTTTTCAACTTCGACCTTATTGTTTTTCTTTCTTTATTTCTTAAGTTGTATAAGAAACTATAATGTTTTTTTTTTAATTATTTTTATACTTTAAATATATTTAGCATCTTTTTAGTACTATAATGTAATAATATTGTTTGAATTTGGTCAAAAAAATTTTATTTTATTTTTTGTCTTGCCAAATTATTTTACTTTTAGAAGATTTTAATTTATTTCTTATATTAATTATATTATTTTTTAAAAATTCTAATTGTATTAAAAATATGGATAACATTATATTATGATTAAATACTAAATAATTATTTTTTATTTTATTACTGATTAGAATTATTACAGTTAAAATTTGTTTTGCCATTTGCTTTTTTGAAGCACATAAGCATCAACATATTTGTGTAAGTGTAATTTTTTTCCAACAAATCTTACAAACATTGATTTAATATAATTTTTTTTTTTTAATATGAAAACAAAAAGTTGACCTCATCATCTTATTGAATTGCATGTTTGTGGAGCATTACCATGGTAAATACTTTTTGCTTGATAATAGGACATGCCTAAATGGTTCATGGTTGTTGGAAAGGTGGGTGAAGTGAGATCAACTTTAGTGGTGCATGGTCAACAATTAGACATCTGAAAGACACTAAACAATCTTGGGAAATTGGGTGAAGATCTCATGACATCATAAGGACTTCAAAATGCATAGAAGTTGAAAATATACATGCATGCTAGACAAGATGTTGGTTAATTTTTGTATGGTGAAAGCTTGTCTTTTGCATGTGTAGTTAGTCGATTTGTAAAGTGAAGTATATAGAAAAATTGACAATTGTGTTTGCATATTTTTCAAAGCATTTATTAGATTGTCTACCAGATTATATACTAGATTGATAAATTTGTTTCACAACATCTTGGAAGGATGGGGAGAAAATATATTTTTTAGAATTATTTATACATTTAGAAATGTATAGGATAATACTTGATGATGAGGTTGTTGAGTTTGAATGTTGTGTAATTTGATATAATAAGATGTTGATTATATTGAAAAAAATATAAATTTCAAACATAGTTGTAATACATATATAAAATGTATTATGAATTAAGTGTAATGTTATAGTTGCGATAGTGAAGGATTGCGCTAATGAAAAATTAATTTGGTAGTCATGATAAGGTTTGGGATGGACAAGTTTGTTGGCAATAAAGAAAAAATTATAATATAATAATATATAACTTTTGTAGAAAGTTCTAAGTGTAGTGCCGTTAAGTTATAAATATCACTTTGGTGAATAATACCAAGTAATAGCATAAGTTGGCATTGGTGGAAATAATATGAAGTATTATTCAAAAGAATATACAATAGGTTATATAATACACTAAGTTTATATCAATACTTTTATTGATTGATCTTGTTTGAACAATAAAATGAAAAGTATGGTTGGAATTTCTTTTAAGATTTTGTTAGAGAATAAATGATATATTTTGTAGGTTATAGATTGGTAAAAGCGATGCACTTTTTTCAACAATTGGTGTTGTTATTAAAATTGATTGTATTGGCTTATGACTCTTAATTATACTTATTGGTTGTTGTTTGTGAAGAGAGCGGTGTGCAACTCAAGTTTAGGATAGCTTGTGGTGGCATTATTAAAAATTGTGGTGGCTATTGAAGATCAGGAAGCACTTGCTTAGTTACTACCACATAGAATTTAACCATAGTAAGTTGCTAATAGTCAAAAGATAGCAAAGAATTAAAATAAGTTATTATGGTGGCAGCTAGGATTTTAGGTGGCAGTTAGGTTTAAAAGAATCTATAATTTAGTTGGATGAAACAAAGAAGAATGAAGATGAGTGTGGATGAAGTCTATATACATTGGATGTAAATTCCACCTATAAGTAAAGAATGTTAGAAGTGAAAGTCATCTTATTCTACACTTCTCTTTGTATGCAACATTGGTGATGTTAAATATTGTGGCTTCTAACTTCTCTTTCTTCAATAGTGGCAATACCAATATCCAATTTATATAGACTTATTATTTAAATATTTTTTTAAAAATAAATAAAAATAAATTTTTATTCAATTTATTATAAAAGAAACTATAATGTTAAAGTAAATTTTTATGAATGAAAGTACATAGAATTGCTATAGTGGTTTAAATTCTATACATTTATTTAATATATTATTATATTTAATAAATGTATTAAGTAAATATATACAATTTTATGCATGTGTAAAAATCAATATTATTTTTTATTTATTAAACTTATTATTTGAGAAGGAAAATAATAATAATTAAAATAATACATATATATATATATATATATATATATATATAGTTGAACCTGTGCTAATTAATATGATCATTACAAAGAAAGGAATTTATTAGCAAAGAATATTAGAGTAGGGTTAGGATTTGATATAATGACATGTGATGTATGATTTCTCTGATCCCTCTAATAATTAATATTAGAAAATTTAAAAAATATATATTTAAATAATTATTTTTAATATTTATATTAGCTATTAAATATTAGAGATAGTAATTATTTGCCATTCTACTACATCTATTTCATGATAAAGTATGACATATTAGAGGATATTAATTTCGGAGGGATTAATTTCCAAAGATTCAACTATATATGCATATATATTTTGTCAAAGTGGGAAAAAAATTAGTTACTTTCATATTCTTTGCCACTTTAATAAGCACTAATAAAATTTACATTGCATTAAAACTGAAATTTTAAACTCTTACTATCTTCACAATTGCATGAACAAGTTTATATCTAATTTTAACTTTTGTGAAGAACTCAAAGTGTGTTGGTTTGGATTCTGTTTGTGGAATGTACTTGATGAATGATGAACTTGTTATATTCTATTTCACTTGATTAATCTTTTTCCAACACAGCAGAACAATTTTAAATATCCAAATGCTTTGAAGTGAGAAGTAGTACCACAATAACATGCAACCATCATAGATTAACTTGTGGCATTTTTGTGGTTGAAATGTTTTCAGTAAACGAAAATAAAATAAAATAATAATAAAAACAGACACTTAATCAAGCAGAAACTAACAATTGTCATGTAATATCTAAATCACACTATAGTTGCACTAAACAAAAGTATCAATACTCTACATGGTTTGAAGGTTTAAGTTCACGTCCTTCGACCGATAAATACTTCATTTGCTAATTCATGCGCCCACATAAATGAGTAGACCAAACACACTCAATTCTAGAGCTGTGCACAATTTACAACTCAGAAGCACATTTGCCATTCAATATTTCTCATTAAATGATCTGAGACAGTCAAGCCCTGTAGATGGATACGTTCACCACCGTTATTCAGCTATAAGTGAAACGTTCTATGCCACAAACAATGTCCTCGTCAAAACGTCTCAACTGAGTACTTTATCCAACCTGGCCAATTACAATGGAGGTATTGGTAGCAACAAGCTCGAAGAATGTTGTCAAATGCCTGAATTCATTGAAGGTGACAATCTGGTTGCATGTTGTCGCAGTTTCGTTTACAATGCATATGATGCATCGAGTATGCATCATGCTATATTTCATGAAGTCAAGAGGATTCAGCGACACAAAGAGGTGATTCTGATGAAGGGCTTGTGATCACTTTATAATTGTGACAATGGCGTTTCCTCTTTGACGAATTCTAGCCACTTCAAATTTGCAATGGGCTTTGAAGTGGTCCCAGTGCTTGAATTCTCTGCAATATCATCAGGTGGTTGTTTCCATTCTGGATGCTCATTCCGAAGTGTTATTGCTCTCTCCTCAGCTTCTCTGAAAACTCTCTGGAAATTCATCAATAGGGCAATGCGTTTGTCAATATCTGATGAGTATCAAAGAATTTTGAATTTGGTCTATTGTTATAACAGCGAGAGCTTCGCTAACACCAACATGATATGAGCGAAGACAATTGCATGCAAGTGGATTACAAAAAATAGGAGAAACTTTTACCTGCTTATCGCGAAGCATAAGCCCTGGCTCACTCTCCAGGAGAGCAGTACTGTAGATACGAAAAAATTGAGATATATTATAAAAGGTTTCACTAAAATTTACAAAGAATCGCAGATATTCAAATTTCAAGTACATGTACGTCGTTCCAGGATAATGAGTTGTCATCCCTACAGAATCTGCAATATAAGTCACAAAGTATAAAAATTCCATCATGTAATTCCCAAGGTCGTGTAAACCACACTACCCAGCGAAAGCAACTTGGCTGCACAAAGTAAGAATTGTAAGAATACACGTGCCTGAAGGAAAACTTGTCCGGAATAGGACAATTCACCACTATCATTTTTATTTGCTCTCCAATTTCAAGCACGTTCGATATTTTATCAATCCGTGCATTTGAGATGTTACTTATATGTATCATTCCCCTGCACTCAATAGAACAGTGCATGTCATAACTATGTGCCTCCAATAAGATGTGCATTAGAATGATAACCACATGACTCACATCCCACCCTGAGAAGTAGTAGAGCATCCATAAGCTCTCATCTCACGAAAAACAATCGAAAGATGGACATGGCTTACCATATAGTGCCCGTTTCATTGACCTTCACGAGAGCACCATATGGGTACAGTTGGGCTACAATCCCATCATGAAGGGACCCAACCTGGAGTCTCCGTTTGATCTGCAATTACAGAGTTCAATTCGTCACTTATAAAAAAAAGCAGCAGCCTGATGAACTGCACAAGGAGCGAGACAAATAACAAGCTGTCCTCATCCAAAAACCCTACTACTTGTAGGCGCTCAAAGGTTCCCGCTAGCATCAGCCAGAGCTCAGGTGGAGGTGAAACATTACGCATCAAACATCAATCCCATTCAGCTTTTGAAGAAAGATGTACCAATAAGCGACCCTCACGAGATTAATAATAATAATAAGCATATGACGCTAATTGTGCCACTTTACAAGAAGCTTTGGCAACTGCTAAACATAGCCAATACCCAACCTTCCAGGCATTCTGATCAACCTCTTCCTGAGCAGTACAAGAGCAAACTAATCGCCCAAATAATCTAATTGAGTCCGACTAAATACTTTGATGAAACTTAATGTTTTAGGGTTATCCAAGTGGCAGTAGTCAGAGTAAGTTAGAGAATTCAAAAACAAAAACATTGGAATGAGACGGAAATCGGCTCACCCAAGCGTTTTTCTCACTTAGAACAAGATTTCCTTCGATTTCCTTTGCAAAAGCAATTGACACCCATAAGGTTCTCCCCACCTGCCACGATCACAACACAGGAACTTCAAATGCTTGCACCCAATCACAGAGAAAGAAATGGATTTAAAACTGCACTTCAAAAAAGTAAAAGGATAAAAGAAGAAGAGGAAAAGACAGAAAGTTCATATATTAACGGTCAGGGAAGTCTTACACCCACTTACATAAGGTTCGTAATTTTCGCCCTTTGAAATATCAGGCTGATTAACTAGTTCAGCATGAGGCAAAAATGCACGTAGTCCCTGGATTCAGGAGCAAGCATTTAAGCCCACTAATTTGCTCTTACATTCCGAATATCAAGAGAATAGAATAAAAGCAAGTGATGTGATGAGGAAAATATTAAAACTCATATAAGCGCTTCATAAAAAACGACGCATTATGCAAACACTCCGATCAAGTCTCTAAATTTCCAAAAACTATGTATAAATTACAGGAGGGTAAACTGTGGCGCACCTCGACTCTAGCCAAGAGACCCGCTTTATTAAATCCAGTAATCGTAACTTCGAAAGGTTCATCCTCTTCTTTGATCTGTTCACCTCCAATGAAACAGCACCACATTATTTTACGCGAAGAATATCACATTTCCATTCCTAAAAGAAAGACATTGCAAAGGGCTCATGGTATGAAAAGAGGGCAAACGGATAAGCCACCTGCATGATTCGGTTCCATTCAATGCGTTGAGCAGCTTTGCGGGCGGACAGAAGAGCCCTGCCACTCGTTGTGATCCCCACCACCTCCATATCAAGCACAGTTCCAATATCAACAAGAAGTGGGGGCTCAGGGGCTTCATATGTGAAGACCTCCTCATCATACAAAACATGGGTGTGACCATTGGGGGGTAAACCGGCACCGCCTCCTCCACCAGCGTCGTCGGCAAGAGTCCAACTGGTTTGATCAATTTGAAATTTGTCGAGCGGAAGTATCTCTTGCACATGCATCTGTCCGAACTTAGCAGCCCCGATATCCACATCTAGTTTCGCATAGTTACCAGATACAACCACCCCAGTTACGCGATGACCGCACATAGGGACGTAATACTCAACGTCAGTCAAGCTTACTTGAGAATCCGATGCACCACTAAGTGTCTCGTCAACCTCTTCAGACAGATTTTGTTTCTGCATCTTTCCATTCCCTCTGTAATCACTCTTTGCAACCACAACCCCTTCAATTATCTTGCTGAAGTGATGTTCCCCAAAAGAGTACTTCTCTTCTAGAACGTGTCCATTCGCTTGGCCGTTCAAGCGACTCGCACTTGAATCTACAAAGATTCCGTTGATAGAAGTGTGCTCCTCATCCCTTACTTCTATGGACTGTGGACACGAGCTGTTTGATGCTGCGCCATCGCCGTAAACCAAATCTAAGTCTACGCCATCATTTCGAACATCCTGAGAGCTATCCCGAGAGTCCGTATACTCAGCAAACCACTTTGATGTTCCCGCCTTGTGGAGTCTGAACTTCGGTCTACAAACCGTCAATCCCCTACGACTAAACCTTCTGGACGGCTGGAGAAATAGAAGTGCACCAGGAGCTTGCAATGTTCTAGAAGGGGAAATTCCGCCGCGGGGGCAGAAGACAAGGCCCTGCCGCTGCTGGATGCAAACTCGGCCCGACATTTGAATCTCTTGTAAACTAGACTCAGGTTCCGGTGCAGAGAAATATCTGCTCAAGGTGACCCACAAATTCTAAGCAGCACGACTCGCACATCCTTGTTGCAACCACAGCGACAATCTGCACCGAAAATCAAGGTGGACATGAAAACCTCGACCCAGCGGAACACTTCATAGATTGCTACAAACCATCTAAAACCACAACCCAATTTTCAAAACAAGTTACAAGACGGAATTCTCAAGAAACTGCAACAAATCTGCTCTAAGGCTAGGAGCACAACAAACCGTTACTATATAAAACAGACACCAGGTCAGAACTCGTGCCGGAAGAGGTCATGAATTCACTGTAGCAGAAAACTACAAATGCTACGAACTCCTCGAGCAAAAGAAAACTTGAAATTCCTGCAAGTATTCATCTGACGGCTACTACAACTGTATTCATTCCTAGTCATGCAAATTACCAACAGCAGATTGACAAGGCAGGACCATTCACAGGCTGCTAGTTGAGGTGTGAGTGTCTTTCAGTCGCAACGTGACAACCAGATGAAAGGCAGGGTTTAGGGTTTTAGGTCTAAAAAAAAAAAAAACCTTTGATATATGCGCATGGTCATGACTCCTTACTGCCCACGAACTTCTAAATTGTTATTCTATATTCAGACGTTTTTGTACATACCAAGATAGGCTTAAATTAGTCAACTGAACGTTGATCTATAAATCTATTAAATAATAGCATGTGGGTATCTACGATATGTTCTTACTTTTCCCGAAGTGCGACTTTTTCCAGGCAGATGTACGAGTTGAACACAGATTGTGAGAATGACAAGAGCAGTGAGGTACTGGCGGCGCAGTGGGAAGCAAAGAGAAGAGAAGGAGCTGCATTGAATTTGTGCATTGCCACCGAATGCATCATCATTTGCACATATTGTGACATCTTTTGCGTATCATACATTGACATAGCAGCATTTTAAGATCCCTTGATAAGTAGAGGAGGTGGAAGGTTTGAGATTGCGGGGAAGCTGTCATTTACCTCTTAGGAAGCGTTCGGTCAAAATCTGGACCGTGTCCATCTCTGTGGTGATCATTCACTGCGCTTGAGTATCTGCACTCACTCAGCTGAGTTGCTCCAGAAGTCATTATAGAATTTCCTTTAATCTCGCAAAACACCCAGGTGTAGTTGCTTCTGAGAGTTAAGAGAAATTAGGGCTGTAGGATGCAAGGTTCAGGGCGTGGAACCTTGTATCAGAATTGTGAGCAGCGAAAATGGACACATTATCAGATTCACAGTTTCGATGGGATGACGTATTAAAAGAAAACCTTACGTTCAGAAATTTGGCCCATGACTCGTGCATGATCGATTGGGGAGACGGCGTTTTAGGGTAGGGCAAACTGGTCCATGTGGAATAAGTCAAATGTGATTTTTCCCGGCTAGGTACTCTCTGTTCCGATTTTTTAGCTCATCGCTGTCGCACAATGAGCTGCACAGAGGCTCGATACTTTTTGGTGCGGCTGCCACCGATTCCGATGACGAAACTGAGGCTAGGAGCCCGCAAACCATGAGTTGCAAAGGTGAGCTGAGGACATCTCTAAGCCCTCTCTGCTGAAGGTCTAGGACCTCACATCTTTAGTTCGGCGGCAACTAGGGCTGCTGCCGAGGGGGATGAGCATGATCCCGTACTCAGAATGCTAATGGTAAGTGGTGCAGCCGGTGCACTAGTTATCGAAGTGGCAAAGGTGGAGAAAAACCTCCTTCGACTTGAAGTATGAGAGATTCGACTCTGGATCCAACATCGAGATCATCAAAGAGGTTTGCACAATCATCGACTTGACCCTGAATGAGGCCGAGGAGCAGGTCGGTTGTGTTGAAATCAGAAGTGGAAAATGAAAAGGTAGAAAAAATCATCGAAAATCTGAAAGTCGTTGAAGCGCCTGCTTCGATGGATTGTGGGCTACTCCTCCGTTGTAGCCCACAATCCAACAATGCAGGCGCTTCCACGAATTTCAAGATACTTACAACTGCTACTTAATTTCTCAAGTTGATGCATAGAATTGGACTCAAAACCACACGGTGATTGCATACTAAATGAAGCAACGAACAACATTCTCTCTGGTTCAGACCTTTTTCTGGTGAGTGCATTGGTTCTTGAAGACTTTCAATACATACATGAGTAATGCAAATTATGCCGCAGAGATCCTTTTTTACGTGACCTCGAATGACTACCTGCTCAGAATGGGTTTTGGGTCTCGTCCTCAAAGCGGGGGCTCTCGAACCCCCATACCCTGCGGCCCAGGTTTTCCAGTGTAAACACGCCCCAACAGCGCGCTGAAGTTTTTCATGGAATACTTAACCATGTGATCCGGCATCCTTACAGCGTCTCAATTTAGTCTCCCTCGCCCTCCAAATCGGAAGCTTAAAGCACCCAGACATAAATTGGCCTCCTGCATTGGTTACCCGATTATGTGTCCAAGACTATTCGATCTCGGATAATCTTTTCACAGCGAGAATGAAGAGTAACGACCTATAGCACTGTTTTCAAACACAATGTCTGGATTCAACTCAGAACAAGTGCCCACTGAGATTCACAATGTCATGTAAACATGATTGATTTCAACAGAATCTCACATTGATCAGCGCCCTTCCTATGCTTGGTGTAATTGACGAGGGCGTGCATGAAACTGCGGTTACAACAATGTGAGATATTTTCCACCTAAGAAAACAGAAGAATTCAGTGGTCTGTGGCAGTGCGCAATTTTACAAAGAAACCCTAACCATGGCACTGCATCCCCAACCATCCGCGCCATCGTATCAGAGTTATCATTCTCGATGGCAGCAATCCA
Organism: Physcomitrellopsis africana; assembly: GCA_036785485.1. Lineage (NCBI taxonomy): Eukaryota > Viridiplantae > Streptophyta > Bryopsida > Funariales > Funariaceae > Physcomitrellopsis > Physcomitrellopsis africana. Next base: position 452,985 of record JAWRVF010000181.1, on the reverse strand, counting down.
CTCTCTCCACAGAGAATGTGCCGCCGCTATTTGACTACGAGTCGTACCAAGAGAGTAGGAGAAAGCCCAGTTTCACCGATGTATGCGGTCAATGGACTGTTACAGCGCCGATTGATCAGGGACACATGGATGTGCCGTGCATGATGAATGCTCACTGCGGCGAAAACCCTCATGACCAGATGGGGATGCAGCATCACTATTCTTCAAATCACATCTCCTCCACAAAAAATCATGACAATCACTACGGAAGCACTTCCCTCAGGCCAGCAGTTGGGCCGCCGATGTACATGGTTGGAGGAGCGTATGACAACCCTTTTCACAAACAACAGCAAATTCGAGGTAAGAAAATTCTCGAATTGTTTAGTTTCCTACTTGATGCCACTGATCCAGTGAAAAACTCATCGTTGTGGTAGCTAAGTTGCTTGTGTGCTTTGCCTTTCCAGTAGACAGTTGGAGTTCGGCGACCCAACAGAATGCAGGGGTGTCGTCAGGGGAGGTGCAAGACCAGATGTATGTCCCATGGATCTCTGTGGTACTCACCATAGCTCACACCGTTATTTTGATCGTAACTATGCACCAGAACGATTGCCCCTCTCACATACAAACGACGTGTTTGAATCCATCCTTTCATAAGTTCGCAATGCAACCCTTCAACGAAAACCCTCTCCTGGGGCCCTCGGCAAAGACGCTGCTGTCACTGGGAGCTTTAGAGTCGGACGTGATAACGAAATCACACGAGGGCTGGCGCCTGCTCTCAGCCATGTGGCTGCACGCTGGGGTGTTGCATATCGCAGGAACTGCTTCAGGGATGCTTCTCCTCGGAATACCGCTTGAGCGCCAACTGGGATTTGTGAAGGTAGCCCATCCTGTTCCGCGCTTTGCTCTATTCCTTTCTCCAGTTGAGAATGAACGTTAAAATTTAAATCGTTTGAGGTCCTGCCAATACTCAAATCTCACTTCATCAACTGATTGCTAAGCTTCTACCATTGATGTTGCTAACGATTCGCATGGAGACTGTATCTTGAAGGTTGGAGTCATATACGTTCTAAGTGGATTCCTGGGGAGCATAGTCTCAGCGTTAATGGTTCACGGGCGTGTATCGGTTGGGGCATCGGGTGCTTTCATGGGCTTGCTCGGCGCGACGCTGTCGTCCATCATCGTCAACTGGAAATCCTACCGACACCGGTCGAGGGCCTTAATGGGAGTCATGTTCTTCACTGCGTTAAATGCGGTTTATGGACTCATGCCCCTCGTTGATAACTTCATGCACGTAGGCGGAGCCGTCATGGGTTTCCTGGGCGGGAATCTCTTCTTCATCAGGCAAAACTTCCGGTGTTGGAAATCCTCCATGGTTTACGATCGGAATGACATGCCCGCAAAACGAAAGAACGTAATTATACTTGACATCGTGTGGCTGCTCTCGATCGGCGCCCTGATTGCAGCCACCACCATGGGCTTGTTTGCATTGTTCTCAGGTGTGCACTCAGCTATACCTTAAATAAAGTTAGGAAGAAACATCTCATTGAAAAACCTGCTAAAAGTCGATGTAAGTCCGTCATTCACAAGTGCAAAGTACTGGAACTTACAGACTTCAGGGACGGTTTTTGAGCAGGAATGGAAATCAGCAATGGTTGCTCCTGGTGCCAATACCTCACGTGCGCTCCCAGCAAGTTCTGGAAATGCTCTGGAGATCGCCACCTGGGCTGCAATCTTTCATCAGTTGGATCAGGTTTGCGCGTAACTTGCGCTAGTGGTCAGTACTTCGACTATTCGACAGTCAGGTATGCAAACAAGCTCACTCCTGAAATACAAGGCTTATGCATTAAGGCTTGCGTTTGAGAATTGGATCAAAATGAAAGAAACGGACTTGAATCAACGTGAGAAGTTAATCAGATCAAGAGAGTTTGTAAGTACTGTTCTGTAAATGGCAACGCTAGCCACTAAAGCCACAAAACTCACAAGACGGAAAAAATTTTCCCATTTCTGGATTTCGAGGATATGCCCCATCGTCACCCTCATTTAACTATGATCAAACCAACCTGGTTGAATCGATCGTTGATCAAATTTTAACCACGTATGGCTGCACCATATTAATTGATAGTTGCAAGAAAGTGGCCAAAGGAGAAATAACCATGTTATTTGTATCCTTGAATTATACTGCTCAGTAATATAAGAGAATCAAGATTCGAGTTATCAACTTCAGGTACAATTTTGTGATGAAATTGGAGCACCGCTTTAATTGCTTGCGCACAGCTATGGACATGCAGTGTGGTATGAGGAAGGGTATACATAGTAACAACCGATCTGATGTTCTTGGATCCTCAAAAAATAGTTCATTAATAACTCCAAGTAGGATGCAAGTTACACTAAATAAATCTAAACTCGCTTTCGCATAATCTCAGAAGTCTTCAGCAGACCTGAACACATTTGTTTTATCTAGCAAGTTAACTAATCCTCAGCGATCCTGGCTCTCCTGGACTACAATGAGCTCGGTTAGGTTTAATAACCCCTACGGATCCCAATTAAGATAAACTAAACTACACAGAAATCTGACATTACCTGTCGGGTGGGAGAAGTTCACTAAAAAGCCTTGAGCTCCTCACGCAGGACCCTAAATCAAAACATCCACATAGAGTCCTCGTATTAATTACATATTTAAGAGAAAACTACTATGATTAACGTACATAAAAACATCCTTGCCAAGCGCTGGCATTTATCAATAGAGTTGTCAATACCTTAATTAATGATTGGCTATCATTTAGAACCCACCAGCTACCTGCTTTATAGTCCAGCCAAGTTCTTCTAGACCCGTTACGATCTGGTAATCTGACTTCAGTAAATAATCAAACTTGAGGTTAAGTAATGAGCAGCTTGATGATCCACTAGTAACCGTCGGTGGAAATCCGCCATGTTTTGCAGCAGCTTTCGATGGAACGTTCAATATGCTAAACAAAAATCGAAAATCAGAAACATACTTCCAGCTTCTAGTTAAAGGTATCGGTATCAACAGATGCAATTAGAATCACACAGTGGTTAAGTTAGATAATGATAACTAATCTCTCTTACTACACAATGACTATGTCCGGTACTTTTTAATTCTTTCACATCGTACATGAGACTATTAATGCCAATTAGCAATGTCAAAAGTAGTTTATGGGAGGCTCACCGACAAATTGGTCGTTATGAACTCAGCCATCGAGACACTTCTGGCCCACGAGCCTTAGATACTTCCAAGGTGACATCGGTAATCATTTGCAATCCAGTATCTATTCTGCACACAACTATCTGTAAGCCCCAAAGAAGAATGAACTCAGCTGAGGCACGCATTCAATTGATTGTAGGGTACTCCCCAGAAGTGATAGACGAGGACATTCTGAAAGACCAGACACTTACTTTAAAAGTTAGTAACCTTACTGATGATTCAACAGAGGAAGTTGAGATAACCTGATCATAAAATCTCATTATTGGATAAGCTGCGAATATTGTTGACAGAAAAGTCCTTCGGTAGAAGCTCCTCAACATTCACTTTTGCATCCTTCGATAGCTTGCAAGCTTTCGTAAGTTTTTGACTGTTAACTGCTTCCACCTCAACAATGAATTTCGCAATAACAGGTCGATGGTCTGAAAGCCTCGCTTCCACCATTGAGTAACTTAACTGTCTCAGTCCTTTTCCATACGACAATATTCGGTCACACCTGGAGGCACGCAAAATCCCGTAGTCAGTAAGCACACAGGTGACGATTTCATATCATCGCCAACTTACAACTCCCAAAGCTAAGTAAGAACAAAATCAGCAGCTTCAAACCATTCGAGGAGATCCTTGAGGTTAGATATCAAGTATGTAATACTTTACTAGCAACATGGGCAGTTATCAACAAGAAGAATAACTGCCCGTAAATCAAAATAACAGAGGACAATGCAAAACTGTTCAGCCATAAAATACAAAACGATGATAACAGCCTTGATAATCGACAGCTTCTGATACTAGAAATAATTGTGTTACTCAAAGAAAAAATTTAGCGTTACTTCAAGGGAGTAGAGGCTGCCTTTACCATGCAGGCGTACGTCGTTTATCACCTTCGAAAGTATGTTCACCAAAATATTCATCAGATTCCACAACAAACTTGTAGGTAGGTGGAAAATTGATAGCTTCCTCGTGCCAACCCTTGAAAACCCGCCCAGCATCTCTTTCCATGCTCAGCTGTTAAATAACAGATTTGGAATTAAATATCAATCAGAGTAAGCTACAAGTGCAATATACAACAAGCTACCGACAGCACTTACCAATAAACCCCACATGGTCATACTAACTGTATTATTTCATTGGCTGTTGAAAGTAACCACCCTGTTTCTCGAACTAAAGAAAATGACCTCACATTTTCGTGACCAATACCTGATCTCTAGGAAGAAGACTCTTCCAATCACACTGATTGACTAGAATCCATGTCTCCTTGTCGGGTAAGTCAATACGATAGTTCAGATCACCGAGCCATATGATTCGACTGCACAAATCATTTCGAGGACAACCACCAAGTTCAAGAATCAGATTCGATAAAACTGTAGGAAAGCATACATAAATAGCATGACTATTCAATTCACCATACATGTTAGACTAAGCATTACAACACAAGAAGGCTCAGCACCAATATGCAATCAAATAGTTCAATTATATTATTTAAATCATTGATATCAACCACTCGAAATGTTGAGGAAATCCTACGATACGGTGAAGTGACTCTTACTCATGTGCCATGATTGTTTCTGGTAAATGTATCCCTGAAAGTTTGACTAATCTAGGAAACGTGGTACGACGAAGAACATCAGCAACATCAGCATTTCGACGAAACTCATCGCCTTCCTTCAGACCAGATGTAAGATGCGTACACACAAAACAGAAACTGGTTTGGTGAAGAGACATGCTGACCGAAACAGCACCCTGCATGGAACCTCTAGCCATCAGAATCCTGCAGGGCATCTATTTTCAAGGTAATAATTTCATAAAGATGCTTGTCAGTAGTTATGAGACGCTCATGAAGTGCATGACATGGCTTGATTGAACAATATAGAAAACCAAAAACCGGAAAGTGTGCCAAGATGTACCTTATTTCTGAGATAATTTAGAATTCCACAGCCAACAACACTAACTTTGACGTTGTGTACATATCGCCGCAGGTCTGACCTAACCCAAATAGATATGAACACTCCAACCATCTGCTTGCTTGCAACTCGAAAGTATTTGTTACAAGAACGTTTTCTCAAGATTCGAGAGGATTTCATCGATGGCGTTTTTCTAGTTACACCATTATCGGGCATACTTGCCTCATATACCCAATCCTCTGCTATCCTCACATCCTTGATCGGAGCATCAACTTTATGATCAAATTTCCTTGCTTCTGTTCTGTCTGATGGCCATTGACTATCGCTAGGGTTGGGAATTTTCGGAAGAAGCAAGGATGATTCCAAGGTTCCTTTTGTGACGACAGTGGTCCTCAAGCTTTCAAAGTCAGAAACTTCGGGAGATTGACTAACGAATTCTTGTTCATCCCACATTGGAGATGTGGGCGCACTGTGACTCCTCACGTGCTCCTCAAAGCATTTCACTCGATTGTTCAAAGCCTGACGAATTAAGCCATCCCATATGACAGTAGGCGCATCGTCTTCAACGCACAACACATTGCTGGCATTAAGTGGTACAATCTCTTGAAACCTGAGAATATCCTCCATCCCAATCATTAGTGAGCACCGTACTGTCTATTTCAAGATAACAATGCTAACATAATCAGTTAATATGACCCCCAAATAAGTATCTTAGCACCAATATCTGACTTAAAGTTTTTCCCTGCACATCAATAAACAAAGTAGCCATTCCTTTACATCATGCAAGGTACACAGAGTACTCACCCTAGTACATAGATGTCCGCAGGATCAGACGAATCTAAGAATCCATCTAGGTCGATATCATCTGGAGGAAGTAACCCTCCGACGTTCCAGGTTCCAATTGCAACCCTGCTCCATTCCATGAACACAAACACTAGTCAAGGGGTGATGAACTGTATTAAATTCACAAGTGGCTTCTCAAGGCCATGATGTCCTATCACACATCAAAAACCTGTTCAATACTCGCAAAACCACTCAATTGGATCACCCGTAAAAAAATTCATGACTACGCTGTCGAAATAGCCAGGTTTGAAAAGAGAAAAAAAGCTCACTTGTAATCATTATTTTGAACAAAGCGCTCATGGAGAGTATCAGATTGCACTCGCGGAAACGGGTTGCTGTAGGTGATATCTGTAAGCAAAGCAAAAATCCACTTCGCTAAGTGGTGAATGGAAATGGAACCACGCAACACCAACTTCCAACGACACCACAGACTCGCATTTATCCTTCACAAGGTTTTTAGAATAATGAGTATATAGCAATTTATAACTCAATCATCAATCTAGACAAAGCATTTTGTCAATATGTATATGAACTACGAATGATAAACCATCCATGTCAGGATCCGATTCAATGGGTTTCCTCACAGTCTCATCACCTGACAGAGCACATCGTACATTAATTTTCATGTGGTAATATTTCATGTGGTAATATTTCATACAGACAATGGCCATATTTTGGATGCATCTCAACTCTCTCCCCATTCACAAAACCAGAAAGCAAGAGAGAATATATTAAACAGAAGTAAGCTTACCATCGCTTTCTTCAAAGTCTTCAGACTCACTGAACCCCTCGGAATTCGAGTCACTGTCTCTGTTGAAGTCATCCCCGGTCTCTTGAAAGCTGATCCACTTCTTCAACAGTTGCCGAGGCCAGAACTGAAAAGAACAGCAACGTGTTAAGTGTGATACAGAAACACTACATTAACCCACATTTTTCAGTAAGATCTACAAGAAAAATGTGAGGAAAAGGAAACGACTCGTGTATTGACAAACCTGCCCTCACAATTAATCATGCACGTAACACTTGGTTCTCATTTTAGAATCCGAAGAGCAACAGGGTAATTCATAACACAGAATTCATTATCAATATTTGTAGCATCAAACTCCATTAGGACATTGAGCGCTCAGCTAACACATTCCCTTCTTACAAGATCACTAACCTCGCAGTCGCCTTTAACTCGTCAACTCTCGAGTTCTACAAGAAGGCAAAGGACAAAGAACTCGAGGCAAGGCAGTGATCATCAACACCTCTAGAAGAAAAAGAGAGCTTAATTTGCGCCCAAAAACCTGCTGCCTACCTCTGATTGCGTGCCCTGCATTGGATGAGATGCTAGAATCTCAATTTGAAGCTGTGAAAACCACACCTGCATGACACATGAAAACGACAGAAACGCATGAAATGAGAATCTACACAGCCTGCGCGGGCTAGCTTCAACGTAACTTCAATATGTCGCTGAACGGTCGACGAGACACCTTAATTTGAGTGTGCGATGTAAAAAAAAAAAAAAAGACAAGGCGCGTATGTGGACCATCGGAGACTATCCTACCGCAGCAAATTGGAAAACCTACTAACGTGTGCCAAGCACTCTTCAGAGAGAAAGAGTTACAAGAACAAACCAATTAGAGAGAGTATGCAAGAATCTTTCACAATTTCAGGCTGCTAAACTTGACAATTCGGAATCGCATTAAATAGGACATTAGCTCAAATGTAAAGTACCTGGAACCGAATTACTGACACCACGCTCAGGAACTCAAAAACATATAAAATCCCCAAGTTGCTGCTGGAGTAGCTCTAAATAGTTGCCTGAAATTGACTATTTTGTGATCATAATTTCCAGTACCAACACGGAATTCTTGACACTTGGCAACATCTTCAAGGCTAACGTACTCTCTCCCTGGGTTTTCCAGTTTAAAGCAGACTTCCCGGCTCCACGAGGTGACTAACTGAAGTTCGCCAACCTATCCCACACTTCTTCAAGAGGCAAACTGAAATTCTCCGGAAGGTCTCTGGTACTTCAACTTCAATTCACGTTACTAATGCCAGCCGTCTCTCTCTACCTACAACCAAGGACATAAGAGGAATTTTATGAAACCAATAGGTGCAATGCTACACCATCATACAATCAAAATTTAGAGCCCTCTGTTAAAAATTCCATACCAAATTTCGAGGATAGACCTATACCAGTAAACACAGGCCGCATGGCTAAGATCTTTTACGCAGCGTACACGGAGTGAGTAAAGCTCACAGGGAAAACAGCTAGAGTTCGCCTTCTAGAAGCCACGAAGGCAATCTGCAGAATCACTTGCTACAAACAAAATGTCTTCCTACTACTGAATATAAACCCTCGACGCGCAAAAGCATGTTAAATTTTAAACACGCACCCACTGAGAGAAATTAACAATCCCACATCATACGCCCTTGCTACAGCGATCCAGAAGTCTAAAATTACACGAAAATTCCTGCAAAACACCACCAGCAATCTCACTTTTCGCTTCCCATGTTTCCTACTACACGTTTCTCCCTCGTGTCCATCAAGCGCACAACCAGTGGACCAACCATACCGGAGAACGCATACAAACTACTTCCACTACACCTGAATCTGCAAAGGAACTCCGTCACAGCAATCCAGAACACTAAATTTCCCTCAAACAGTCCACACTGGCCCAAACACTGCCTCGAGCGCGCTCCACTGGACTTGCCCAAGAGATCGTCCACTTACTCACACCACCTGCCGTTTCTCACCAAAAACTACCTCGTAACACGCCGCCAAACCTTCTTCTCAATCTAAAGACCGAAAACAACGCGTCAACAAAGCGCCGAAGCTGTTGGACACGCTACTCCAACCCGGCGGTACTGAACCAAACACAGGCACGAAAGTATCGCAAACCGCAACAGGAACTTCAATAGACACCCCGGATCCAAGCGCACGAACATGAAAACAGAACAAATTAGTCCAAAACAACGTGTCGGAGCCGCAGATACCTTCGTATCACATTCCCGGACTCCGCAACAATGAACCACACGTCCTGTGAGAGCAGCAATGGAAAGGAACAGCGGCACAGCAACGCTCTCGGAGACAAGGGAAGTGACGAAGCAGTAATGCAGAGGAAACTATAGCTGTGAGTGTAGGCTAGATCTGAGGCAGAGGAGGAAGAGCAAGAGGAAGAGATGGAGGAGGAGGAGGACGACGACGAGGAGGAGCTAGCGTCCGCAACAGCCAAGGGTGGTGAATGTGAGACGACGGGGCTGGATTCTTTTTCTTCCTTCGCCTGCCCGGGTGCCCCTCTCCCTTCTTTTCCTTCCGCAGCCTCTTTCTTTTCCCTTGTCTTTTTCTTTCCGCCGTCTTTTTCAACTTGTTGTCTTCTGGAGCTTCAGCAGAGTTTGGCGCAGCTGGGGTTCCATGTTCACTTTCAAGCCGATGTCCTGTTCAATGGATTTGAAGTTGAATATGAGACTGCAGGTCTCTCAGACTTTTGCTTGACTTATTTTTTAACTCTTTTTTCTTACCAGAAGGAGAAAAATAAAAGTGTGTTTGTTTCATTGTGGTTACTGTGGATGAAACTTCTTCATGTGCCATCCTAGTTTCATTATGCTTTGTCGGATGTGGTTTGTGATGGATGACTTTTAGAATTTTCAAATAATTCTCTGTATGTGGTTCCCTAACTTGGATCAGTAGCAGTAATGAAGCCTTGAAAGAGGGATTGGAGTTCAACTAAAAATTGAAGTTATGTCATAGTTGATAATTTAAAGTAAAGGGTCAAAGCTGTATACTTGGATTGAGAACCAGGCAAGATTAGGAACTAGGGAGCTGGTTGTATGGAAATAAATATATAATTAATTAACCACCAAGGCTTATCAACAAGCTCTAATTCAACAAAAACCTTGTTGGTCAAAATGTGTTATCAAGGACACATATGAAATGGAAAAATATATATAAGAATGTACAAAGGTGAGGCATTTGAAATGATTGATTGAATGTAGTTGAAGAAGGTTGAGCATGTGTGAGTTTGCACAAAAAACAATACATTATGGGTTTTTTTCTTTTCTGGATGTAAAAGAATGGAAACTGAATCATGTTATTAAAGTTGACATATTTGATTTGTGATTTTCAGAATAGAAATTTAATAGGTAACTTAATACGTGGATAGATTTGAAGTTTAAAATAACACATCAAGTAAAACAAATAAATAAATAAAAATAACAAGTCTAGTCAAGACGTGCAACAAAATCTTAGGCAAAAACATAATACAATAAATACAAATATTATTTGAAACAAATTGAAGTAATACATATTATTAATTATTATTGCCATATATATGGAGCTTACTAAGCATCCAAGATGGTTGCAGACCATCTCAGATAAATACAAACCCTATTCAATATTTTTAAAATAATAATTTATGTTGTCTTATTTCTTAAATTAAAAACCACATATTTCAATAACAAATCTTACATAATCATATCATTGTTTCTGTAAAGTGTATTTAATATAAAATACATTTAAAAAAAATTTGGGAATCAACTAAATAAAATAAAATAAAATGAAAAATATTTTATTTGTTTATTAAGTAATGTAGGGGTTATGTAAATACTTATCAGTTATTTAAACTGAATTTTCTTCATTCACAGAGTTAGACAACTATTTGAATGCTTTTTCTTATTTAGAAAAAACATCAATTTTAGAACATCCTTGTTAAAATTATTCACATGAAGATTAATCCAATCACCAACCTTTAGTTTGGGTGTCTTTAATGCACACCTTTAATGACCTTCTTTCATTGAAGTGTTTACCCTCCTTGGCTGTTCATGACAATCCTTAATCATAAAAGCCCTGCCACATACACGCACCTGCACACCCACAAAAGCTATGCTCATTGATTATAGTGGATATCAACATAGTTCCAATCTCATCCAGCCCTCCTTGACTTGGGGCTCCAGCCAGCAGCACCCCCACTTGCTAACCAGAAATTGAATTCCCCAAATCCCAGCCCCCTTTTCCCTCTCTCTATCTCTCTGTCTTGCACTTGCATGGGATGCAGCTCCCCAAGCCTACATGAATGTGAGCAGTTGGCTAGGCTACACTCCTTGTCCCCTTTCCCAATGCAGCAGCTTGAAGGGTAAGGAAGGAAACAAGCAAGCAAGCAAGACTTGGAGGTTAGGGTGGGGAATAGGTGCTCTTTGAGAGAGACTTTATTTTGTGTTTTTATTATTATTGCTGGATGGAGGGTCCAGTGTACCCCCTTTTGCATGACCTCACTAGGGCACACACTCACACCCTGTCCCTTTGTGAAACCTCCCATGATAGATAGTTTTTTTTTTTTTTTTTTTTTTTTTTTTTGTCTATTTGCTGTGAGTGACAATTTTTGCAGTTAAATTTAAAACTAACATGACCCTGTGTGTGTTGTTATTATTTTTATTTTTATTTAAATCTACTTCCTTAAGTTAATTTTGTACTTGGGAACTGTTAGTAGCATACTTGTTCCATTACAGATAAAACATTACAAAGTTTTGAAAGTAATGAGAATTAGAAAATAAATGTATGTATTTTTTTTTTTTTTTTTTTTTTTTGTAAAAATGACTTTAATATTTAAAACGTAAGTAATTATATCATTTCAGATTGTTATCTTAAATTTAATTTTTGAATGAAACTGATCTTCATGTGAGTTTCAAAATGAATAAAATAATTATTTGAACTCTTAGGAAAAAATTGATACCAGTTATCTATGATATATCATTTGTAGATTCAAAACTATTTGCTGTAAATGTTGATAACATTACTCAAGGTATATTTTATTAATTTTTTAATAAACATCAAAACAATAAAATTAGCATTATCTAATCAAAGGTGAAAGTGTCAAAACTGCTTTTACAGGTCTAAAATCGAATAAACAATAGGAAAAAAAAATCAAATACTATGTTCAAAATTTTATTTAAAAAATTGCAATGCATGTCGTTTCTAATGCAAAGAAGATTTCAAAGACAATTTGGTTGTGACATTGTAAGATAGTCTTGAAATGTGGTATTGAAAACTTACCATGAGTAGAAGCCATACTTCTTTAGAACGAAATAATATGTATTGAATTATAAAAGGAGAAATAATAAACAGTAAATAAATAATACAATAAGTATGCATGATTCTAAAATTTTGAAAATCTACATATGGCTACAATGTGCATGAGGAAAGTCTATACTTAATTTAAAAAACACATTCTAAATATAACATAGTATAACGTTTGTGTAAGGGTTTATATGTTTATTTATTTTTTGCATGTGTTGTAAGTTAAGGTTGTAAAGTGCATTAAATGGAATAAAACTCAAGAAAACTCATCTTAAGGAATGATAATCAATCTGAATGCCATATTTTCAAAAAGTAATGAGTAGATTTTAATGATTTCAACACGATTCAGAATTGCTATTACTACTATTCTGATTATTTTATTTTATCAAACCAACCTTCAATCATGTACATCAACACAATATTTATTAACAAAATTTGGACCCTAAACTCTTTCCATTAAGTAGACATTATTTCCTTCATATCATTGATGTAAACAATTCAGAAGCAGGGGAAATGCCTGCAATTCTAAGTCCAAGTGTTGCCCAAGTCTATCGTACTGTTAAAAGCAAGTTCATGATCAAAATTCGTAAGCAAAGGAGCGGAGGAGGAATGAAATGACTGGGATGCCAGCGAGGCAGAGTCATCGGAAATAAGAGAGGTTGGGCAGGGTACACGCTGGACTCAGGAGGGGTGGGGAACACCTCCAGCTGTCGTCACGATTCCCCTCTGCTGTGATTAGGATTTTGAGTGGGTTTAGTGGCTGTTGGTAGCCGGCGTGGTGGCAGCCCGTGCTGGCACTCCGACTCCAGGCTGGCATGCTCCCAGCTGGATTTGAACCCGCAACCACTGCGTCCCCTGTTTACTTCTCCTCCCTCCTCCTCCTCTCGAACGCCCCTGAGAGCCGACGAACAGAGTCGTCCACCTCTGTCGCCTTTCAAGAATTCCTCATCCATCTCGAGCTTTGATCTACTTGAAAAAGGTAAAGATGCGGTGGTAAAAGTGAGTGGGTCTTTAGTGGATTGCTTCAATCTATCTGTTTATTTACTTTATTTTATTTTATAATATTGGGTTGAATATTCAAAATCTAATGTTTCGTGACTCAGAAGCATAGTTAGAGTTGTCTTTCTACCACACATGTTCTAACACTTTTTTTTTTAATGAACGGCACCTTTATAAAGTACATTGGGATGTGAACCACAATGGTGAGATTGTTTTTTTAAATATGATATGTATTACACACATGCTAGTGTACATAGTAGAATGTATGCAAGAGATATATGTTTTCATATTCAATCAAAAGTGATGAAAACACCCACCTACACACATGTGAATAAATAAATATATATATATATATATATATAGTTTTATAGGATATTGCTAATGTCATCACAGTTTTGGCTATTGCTACCACAATCTGTCACCCATTCTACATGTTTATTTAGTTTTTTTAATATATATATAAAATTCCAATCAACTTTGGTATTGGAATATTACACAATGTGAGTTGAATAGCACTCACATTGTGTAATTTAGTCATAAATTTTTTGATTGGAATAAAAATTAAATAAATATGTGAAGTGGGTGGCAGGTTGTGGTAGCAGAAGCAAAAACTGTGGTGGCTATATATATACATATATGAATGAAAGAAAAAAAATGTATGTGTGTTAGAGATTGGTCAATATTCAATCAACCTTATGCAAGTGTGTGTGTGTATATATATACACTAAAACAATGTTGCAATATCAATGGAGTTCTTTTCCTGAATTTGGAAAATTTAATGTTTAAAATAGTGGATCCAATATGTATTTAAAAATTAGGTTCATTGAATGTTTCTTTGAATGTTTCTATAGTTCTGTTGTCAAACACATACTTGCGAAAATAAATCAAGCATTGTGTAATGTTTCAATTTTGCTTACTGTAATAGATTTGATGCTTATAATCAATAAGATTGCTAAATTTGATAATTTTGCAAGCTTTATGAGTATGTTATGAAGTTTTAGTACAATGTTTCATTTTGTTATTTTTTTTTACTAATTTTCAAATGATGCAAAAGTAAGATTTCAAAATACTTAAATAATTATTTTCACATGTTGACAAATACACAAATTTATCTATTTACTTTTAAATACTAATCTTTTAAAATCAAATGTGTAAATATTATTTTTTATTCAGGGATCTGTTATTTTAAGAATTTTATGAATCACTTTAATCTTGATATATATATATATATATATATATATATATATTTTCATGCCAAAATAAAAAGTACTCAGTTTCTTGATCAATTTACTCAAATAAAAAAATTCACATATAATATAAAAGTTATGATAAAAAAGATAAAATTTTTTTTTGTTATAAATTAACTTATTAGAATATTGTGCTAATATAAAACTTTTAGATGTATTAATATGCTTTAATCAAAACATTATGCATTTAAAAGACATTCTGAAGCTGTTGGTACTGTATGTATAACTAATCAAAAATTAAGTTTTGATTGCAAATGGTTTAAAATACTCTATTCATCTTGACTTCATATGTCTTCCTAGAAATAGAATGATTTTATGGTTTTTATGATAATATTTAATTTTTCTTTCAAAATCCACAATTAGACTAGTATTGAAAAAGTGTGCAAAGGCTTTCAAATTATAAAGAAAAGAACATAGTTCTAGATCACTTTGTATTTCAATAGACATGAAAAGTGGTGGTCCATGTCACAAGAAAGAAGTGATGGACACCCTACGGAATGTTCCATGTGAGTATGAATGTGAGTTGTTGAGATGTCTTCATCAAGTGGATGCTCCATCACCTAAACACATGTGATGTATTTGTAAAAATACCCATAAAATAACCCAAAACTACTTTTATTCACCTTATGTTTTGAACACAAAAATGACGGTGATGTGACTTTGCTTGTGAATTTTTGGTGTTGTGGATAAACAATCCAACAACTACTTTATGTCAAATCATAACTAGGAAACACAACCTTGCCACAAACAAATCATTGGTGATTTCTCTAACACTTTTTTTCTGATAATAGAAGGAAACAAACATAAAAAATAATCTATTCAGTCTTCTACACACTAAATATTGTGTATGAGAGGCTAAGAAAAAGACTGTAAATGGAGACTGTGATGGCACTCCCAAATGCCTTTTTGGAAACAAGTTTTTTGTTGAGATTTTGAGTCTTGGACAACACTTGTGATTGCAATGTGCTTGATATTTGGAGATTTTTACTTTTTTTCCCAATTGTGAAGAGAAATTAAGTTGTGGTGTTGCATTTTATTAGATGGTGAGGTTTTATGTATTTTTGCTGGTTTATTTTTATTGTGGTTCCAAATGTCCTTGTTAGTTAGTTTTTTTAGTGGTAGACATCCTGGTATTGATGTTATGATTCATTTCATTTATTTTTAAATTTTAAAAATAATTATTATATTGTAGTTGAGAATGTGTGTTGATGTTTTAGTATAAAAATTGATGATAAGGGAATGATAAAGAAAGTTAAGATTAAAAAACTCCGACAAAAACAAAAACAAAAATCAGAAGAGAGAGAGCGAAAAAGACAGTAAGAAAGAGTTGATAAAAATAATATTAATTTTAATGCTTGTTTTGAATATGTATACTTGAAAGAATGATAAATGATTTTATGAATGCTATCTACATTAACATACATTTGTAAAAACTAAATAAAAATCAATCTATTAATTCATTAATGATTCATTTTATATTTGTGACACTATAAAAAAACAAAATAAAAAAACAAAAAAAATCAAGAAATAAAAGACAACCTGTTTCTTAAGTTTTAATATTTCTTAAATTTTATTATTCATGAATTTACATTTTTATATTTTTTATACTTAAAAATGATTAAAACTTTCAGGTAGTATCCTCAAATAAATAAGTTCTTTGAGTGACTCAAAGAATTTAGCTTCTTGTGCAAAGTAATCTTTTTATATGTATGTGCGTGTGCATATAATTTGACAATAAAATATAGAATCAAAATTTAAAATATTATAGGACTAGAACAAGAATATGTGTATATAGTATTTAAATATTGGTAAATTTTATGATCATATTTTGAGTTCATTAAAACATTTAGATTCTTTATTATGGTTGTATATATGTGTGTAAAAACTTTAATACTTATTATATGTTGATATAAAGTTATACCCACTTAAATATGATATAAAGCACAAAGATCTAATAAGTTTACTTATTTTATCAAGAAAATAATTATTAGATTTACTTATTTAATGGTCTTGATGGCTTGGATAATTAATAATTTTATTCTCATATGTGACTAATATAATATTTAATTCTATATTTTGGTTAAACTTTACAATCATAAAATTATATATTTTAGTTTTTAATTTTAAATATTTTTAAAATAAATAAATAAATGAATAAATAAAATCAAAGAATATTAACAATAATTTTAAATATATATTATTTAAAGTTGAATTTAATAAAAGTAATTAAAAAACCAATAAGAATCATATAAGTTTAAGCAACTATAAAATTATTAATACTTGAATATATTGAAAAAACACATTACTGGCCAAAATATTGTAAGCTATCCAATTGGTAACAAATTATACTTTCTCTCAAAAACCTCAAAACATTAATATGTTTCTAAAACTAATGTGTTTTTGAAGTTTTAGATAAAACACTTTAGATAAAACACTTTAATATTTAAAAAAAAAAAAAAAAAAAAAAAAAAATCAATTTATGAAAAAAATAGTATAAAGAACTGAAAAAATATGTTTATAATATAGTAATTAATAGCTTATTTAAGAGTTTAAATAAAGTTAGATGTCTTCTTAAAATTATACTAAGATAAAAAAATGATTTTCTAAAACTTAGAAACAATACTGTAAAAACAAAAATTATATTTTTTAATAAAAAATTATATATATATATATATATATATATAGATATGAATCATGAGTAAAACGATTAGTTTTTGTAAATCAATATAAAGTCAAACTAAAGTAACAATATCCCTAATTGAAATAAAATCTTGCACTTGATGTTATTAAAATTAATAAGTTTGCTAAACTAAATTTGATAACATCAGGAATAATAATATTGAAGTTTTTGATTTCCAAACCAATCACAGAAAAATAAAAAATCATTGATTTTTTTGTAAACCATTTGTTAAATACAAATAAAAGATTAAGTAAATAGTTGAATTTTCAATTTTTTCTATCAATAAAACGATTGTTTGTTGTTTATTGTATAATTGTTAATTTGGTTTTAAAATTTTATAATTTAAAACACAAAGTAGTTTATACACATATCACATTTACCATAAAATAATTCTAATGCATTCTCATGTCAGCATTGAACATTGTTTTTTTAGAAAAGTTTTATTAGAGTAAGTATTAATAATAAATTATGAATTTTAGAATTATTTTGTAGCATTTCAAATAATTATGTTTCCAAAAAACTAGATTTTGTGGCATTCAAATTTTTTTTCCATAAAATATTTTGTTTTTAATTTGTACTTTTTAGTAGCTAAAAGTTATTAAACATGTATTAATTAAAAATCATCATTTCTGTGTGAATATATATATATATATATATATATATATATGATTTAAAAAAATAATCAAGATAATTTTGTAGTAAAATGAATCACTATTAAGATTATATAATCTGGTTCATGTAAGTGTAAAATTTTAGAATATATGAATTCAAAAAAATATTTAAGTCTAGTTTGTTATATTATTAAAAATTATAGAAAAATGCATATCTTATATTTTATTTTTATTGTAAAAATTTAATAGATAGAAAAATTATTTTATTAAAAAGTATTATTAAATAAATAAAACAATCATTTAAAATTATTTGCTTAAAATAAAAATTCCTCTAATATTTTTTTATTTTTTGAGGATTTGTAACATCAAAAAATTATTAAAAATATATCTTACTATTTACAATCTATATTTAATCAAAGCACTTGAAATTACATTATTAAACCAGTTACTTATATTAATTGACCTATTATTACCATTACCTTTGATTTTACTTTTTAAAATATTAATCTTAGTTAGAAATTTTTTAATTCTTCTTAAACTATATTCTTTATAATATTATCAATTTAATCTATGTGCTGGACTTAATTGAAAAAAAATTGTTTTTTAATCTATGTAGATCATATATATTTTGCAACATCTTTAATAATATAATTTTGTCTAATTAAATTGGTTTTAAAAAATATTTTAAAATAAAAAAAATGATTTTTATTGGTCTTATACTATCATATTATATTTTCTATTAAATTCAACAAAAAAAAGTTATATTGGAAATTACTATGGTTATTATATTATTGGTCCAAACACAAGATGAATCTAAATTATGCTAAAATAATTTTAAACTATTTAAAATACTTATTTAAGTAATACAAATTTTATTTCATAAATTCTTTTAGCTATTTTTATATAATATCACAAAAAATAAAAAATAAAAATACTATGGATTTAAATAAATTTTATATGTAAAATCTTACATATTATTTATTTAAATAATATATTTATTCTACTTAAACCATGTTATAAAATTTTAATACTTACATATTATACTTTTAATAATATGTAATTATTAAAAGTTTATAAAAAATAATTAATATGATTTAATATGATTTTTTAAAATTTAAATTTTTCATCCAATGATTAATTTTTTATTAAATAGCAATGTCTTAAAATAATTCCAATTCTTTGTTTCTTTCTATACAAATATTTACAGATAAAATACAGATATTTTCAAATAAAATGTTTTATAAATAGATTATACATCAAGATTCCAAACTAAGATAAAAGATAAAACTAGAAAGCCAAATGTATGATGTAAAAAAAAAGAAAAAGAAAAAAGAGAAAAAATTGTTTGCAAATGAAGGTTTAAGTAGTAAAAATGATTTTTTTAGTATAAAATATTAATAAATTTTTTAGTATTAAAATTATCATATTAGTAATAAATTATGAATTTTTTTTTCATATATTTATATACATACATATGTATATATTTTATATTTGATGCTATGAGGTATTTTAATACTCCTAAAATTATTTATAATACTTTTTGTGTAAACTTAAAAGATTATCTATTTTATATTTAATAGCATCAAATTCGTGTTGATAATTTACTTACAGACTAAATTGCACCTTAATTCTTGATAGATGATTTAAAGATGAGATTTAAAGATGAGACCTAAAGTTTTGCAATTGTAGTGGTTTTTGTTATAAGAAGAAATAAAACTACTTTAGCCACAAAGAAATTGAGTTTCTTTCTCTTTTTAGAATATTTTAAGAAAATAAAATTACTTATTGGATTTTAAATTGACACATTATATGATGTATTAATTAAAATATAAATTAGCTTCTTTCTTTATAATGTGAAATAATACATTTTAATCAAATTAAAAAGATTAATTTACACACACACATATATATATATATATATAAAAATTAAAAAAGAGTTTTTTAAACTAAAAATTTATTTTAAATAAATAATTTTTTATATTTTTTATATTAAAAGTATATTATAATTATCTATAATAAATAAATAAGTAAAAAAAAAATAGAATAGAATAAAAAAATAATATTTTAAAAAATAAATTATTATAATAGGTTAAATCTATAGATATAATATGTGACTATGTAGACTAATTTTGAATGTTAATTATTTCTAGGAAGTCACTATATAAGTCTTTGAAAACTTCAACACTTGATTTTCAAATCTTATGGTTTTTAAGAAGCTTCTACAAGGCCATTTTATTAATTTGTATATGAAAAAGAAAGATGTTAGAGTATGCCATGACAAATTTCTTCCGGATGCCATGGCAAGAAACAAAAACACTTAGAAATGATACAATATTTGTTCACTTGATGATTTTTGAATAGAATTATACAATTAAGAGAAGTTTTTTTTACACTTTCTTCTCAATATTCCTCTTTCTTTTGTAGTACCTTTGAACATATACATTCATACAATCCAATACCAAGAATTGAAACTCTAGATTACAACTACTTTTGGATTTCACCTCATGGATATTGGTTCCAATATTTGAAATTCACCTTACTAGATGATTTAAATATACACATATTCAAGCATTTAATTTAATTTCTATTTTTTTTAGAAGGATGAACTCAAATAACTCCAATTCATCTTACTTGGGCCCCCTAGGTAGTGGTGGTAAATAAACTACACTCCAAGTATTCTTTCTCTTAGTGTCTTTCAATATTTTCTTCTCTTCGGATTTTCTTTTTTGGATTCTACAATAAAATAGACCATACTTTCGATTGTCTTTATAATTCTAAGAAGAAGAAGGATATACTTACTCCATTCCTCGAGAATATGTCACACAAAGCATCTGACTCCAATATTGGTACTACAACAACAATATTATTTCAGATGATGATTTTTGAAGTACAATCAAAATAGGTCTAGGATACAAATCCAAGTCACAACATTGAAATTGACTAAAGAAACCAATCAAATAATGCTTCTTACTTCAAAAGACTTAAACGGTGTATCTATTCATATCAATGGTCTTTCAAAAGTAAAGATGTTATTCTAACATTTAATCTAATCCTATCAACTCTTTTTATTCTAGTCAATATAATTATAATATATTATTTTTAGATTTCAAACCATTCAAATCTAGAAGAAGGTGTTCCCAGCTTCTTTTTCAATTTTTTTTGCCTATTAAACATCAAAAGTCACCACTGAATTGGATAGTTACAAATGTAAGTGGGACTGCATGCCTCTTCTTTGGACTTGCGCAACCTTAATCAAATAAATGTTCTACTTTGCAAACCCCTTCCAATCATAAAATGTTAAACCTCATTGGTCCTTGGATTACCTTACTCTATTGAGATCACTGAGAATATTATCTTTATCTTATCTACAATCACATGTATGTCACTGTCTTGTTTAATAATATATATACAATTTGATTTTGTCATATCAATTGATTTGACAAGGTGGATATATGTCTCATCTTTTATTCTTTAAACATACACGAAGTTGCTTCAAAATTAATAAAGTCTAGTAAAAGGACTAAATATACTTTGATTGATAGAAAAAAATAGTATATAATAGCCACCACATCCATCTACACTTTCAAGAGATTATACCTTTGTATTTATCTTAAGATTAATTTAGTTTAGGACTTACCACTTGACTCTCTTTTTAACTTAAATAAAATCTAATGGTACTTATATTGGTTGGATCATTTAAGAATGACGGCTCTTAATCCTACCTTATATTATTTAGGATCCACCTCCACAATCAAATGTCGGGTCCTTTATTTGTTTTTATTATCTGTAAGATTAATCTTTATTATTCCAACAACTTGTCTCCTATGTTGACATGCTTTGGTTTTATTATCATCTAACCCTCAATTTAGGAAATCTTCTCATTGCCTAGATTGAAGGTAGAAATTTTAATAAATGTAAGATCCCTCATCTTTGAGATTTAACTAAGCTAACTTTTTTTTGGAGAAAAACAATCTTAAGGAATGTGTCATTGTTGTTAGTGTTTGAAATAAAGACCTTGACTTCAATGTTGCTCTTTGTCTCTACCTTAGCTTTTATAATCACCTTTATATTGAGATTGTCCTCTTCTTAGTCAAATAACAATATCTTTTTAAAACATCATGAATTTTTTTGATCCTTTGTCATTATTGGTTGAAGAATCAAAGAAATGGTTTGTACTACTTATTTGGTTGGTTCTTATAAGGTTTTTTTGAATCTTGGCTACATAAGTTACAAAATTAATAATTGTCTTAATCATCATATTTACTAATGTTGGTTCTTATTGGCCTACTATGTGATTTCAAAGTTGGACTTTAACTATCAACTTAGGATCTACTAAATAAAATCTTTTGAGCTCTTTAACTTGAAATACTTAAACATTGGCTCAAAAATTGGCCTGTCATGTTTTTTCCTTGGATTGCCATAGTTCTTTTTTAAAGACCTTCACTTGTTCTTTTAATGCAATTATCTTCTTAGGAGCTTCTACTGTTTTTGATAATAGCTTAGAGAGTCAAGTTAGATCATTAGGCATGTCAACTAAGGTGGCCATCTTAGTCATAATTCTTAGTAGTCAAAAATGATTGTTCCATAAATGATTCAAGATAATTTAGGCCATATTAAATAAATTTAATAGGTGCCACTACTACTAAAGTCAAGTGAAGTTGTTTCTTCCATATTTTGGTCTCAAGTGGTAGATTAGTTTTTATTTTTGCTTGTTTTATTGTTGATATAGATCCTTTTATCATTTTGGCCTAGGTTCTACCTTTATCTCCTTCTAATTGTGAATCATTGTTTTTTTCATCATATGATTTGATTTTTTAGAGCTACTATGCTATTTCTTGTTGGATCTACTCCTCGTTTCTTGCATGGATGAATAGTCCTCAAATTTGATACAAATGGTAAAAAAATGATAATATGGATGAGATTCCATTCTTATCTATCATGAATGCCAATTGTTATATGATATCTAAAAATAACTTTATTCAATTTGGAATGTACATGCCAATAACTACTGTAACAAGAATCATTATCTGTATTTTATTAATTTTTTTTAAGTAGTTGAGATGAAAAATCAACATAAAAAATTTAAAAATTCTTTGATATTGTAGATCTCATACACTATTGAAATAGTAGCCTTCTATGGAATTGTATAAATTGAGCACATATATGGCTACAATTTTTGATATCACCTTCTTGTTCCTATAAGGTTGGTTGTTCTTCTCATTTTTTAATTAATATACTTGTATAATAAATGAGAGGTCCCACTCATTTGACTTTTTTTGTATTGTATTTTGTATTCTAATTAAAACTACTCTTTTGTTATGTTCTCCAACCATGGCTTTGTTCCACAACCACCATGGTAATTGATAGAAGTAGCTCTATCCAAGTGCAATTACATTACTCTGTAACTTTGTCTTTTCTACATTATCTTCTAAATTGAGCATGTTGATTTTTCTTAGCTTGACTTGTATAGCCGGCTTCTTTATGCACTTAACCATGCTTGTTTCTAAAGTCTCTTTCAACTACTCTTCAAATATTACTCAACTACCATGCTATTCTATTATCTTGCCTTCTTCATTAATCACTTTAATTGTAATATTGTATTGATTATATAGTCTTCTCTTACTAATGTTTAATTGATAAACACTTTGATGTTCTAAGATTAGTCATGTTCTTTTAATTTATCTCCAACTTAAATAGTCTTACATTGTACTTCTTGGTTGATATTGGACCATCTATTTGAATAACAATTCTTATAACAAGTCAGTCAAGAAAATGGATGGTGCATAGATTATATCTCCTCTCCCTCCTCCCCTCTCCCCCTCTCTTTAGATGACTTATTATTGGATGATGCCTTAAATTCCTACAAGTACTTCTAATTAGTTCAACACTAGTCTATACCTATTCTTAACATTGAGATGTCAACATCATAGTTTTTAGCTTCATTGGCTTGTTGCAACTCTTCTTTGAAAACCTTTGTTTTAAAGTCACTTATCATGTTTTAATAGCCGTTACTAAGAGGTGATCAAGTAAAATAGGATTGGAGCCAAATTACCTTTTAATCCAAAATTGGTCTGTAGCCAAATCAAATTCTTATCTTGACAATTGTCAAGTCATACCTGTTGGTCAATTGCTGGAATTTGAGTTTGCAAAGAACTGCCTTTTTTCTAAGCATAGCGATTAAGCTTACAATCTTATTCTTTTGGACCTTCTAATTTTGCCATCAAACTATCTTGAGCTAAATTTTTTAATGGATTTAAATTTTTTTTAATTACTTAATTCAACCATGTTTTTAATTTTATTATTTCTATTTATGATAACTTCTCTACACTCAATCAATACAGTGATTTTGATTTAATTATTTTTATTATCTAAGATAATTGCTAAAATTATATTCTTATAAAAAACAAAGGCCATCTTCAAGCTTATAAACATACTTTTTTAATTCTAGTATTAATTCAAGACTTTTTGATTTTGTATATGTAGTAATAGTCATTTTAGTATTTTTTTTAAAAATAAAATTATATATATATTTTTATATTATTTTATTTTATATATTATAATTATTTTATTTATGAAAAATAAAAAATATAAGTTTAAAAAACAAAAAAAAAAAAAAAAAAAAACTTAAAATATATAAAATTTATTTATTGCTTCAACTAATATTAAGATTAATGCTTTATAAAAAATAAAAAATAGTAAGAATAACTTCATTAATTTTATCGATTCAAGTAAATTTTTTTATTATTACAAATAATCATAGAAATAAAATTTTATTTATCAAAAAATCAAAAGTATTTTTTTTAAAAAATAAATATATAAGATTAAATAGAAATTTTAAAAATTCATCAATCAACTATAATTTTAAAAATAAGCATACGGATGATGGTTGAATGATGGAGCAGAGCAGCAGCTAGTATCTACAATATTTGAGTGTCAACAGGGTGATTTGCTATATATATAGCTGCAATGTTGTTTGCTTTGTATTGAACAAGCTTAATAAATAATCTAAATACTAAATATACTATGCTTGTATAAAATCCTATTATTTTATTTATTTTTATAGAATTTAAATTTAATAATATTATTATATGGCATGATTTTTAATTTGAAAATATACTAGGTACCTAAATGTAGACAATTTAACTTTAATTTATTGGCCAAATTCTAATTAGTGATTTGTCCTTAATAAGGAGGACAAATAAATTCAATAATATTTTTTAAAAATATTACATTAAGAAGAATCTTTTATATTTAAGTAGCTTTGTACATAAATTTTTTTGTGGCATGTAGAAATTCTTTAATACCCTTTTCTATGCAAAATCAAAACTAAAATATTATTGATAAGTTAGATTTTTCATAATTTCTAAGAAAATCTATAATTCCTTTTTAAAAAATTATTTTTATATTAAAAATATTATTATAGCTTTATATATCTATCTTTTTACTTCCATAATATCTTGGCTCCTAAGAAAATCTCTTTAGTTTGTACAAAATGCTCAAATTGTAACAAAATCCTTCAATTTTATTAATCCTCAAAAGATTTTTTTCTTCTTGAATTTTAGAATCATGTATCACTTGATCTAGCTATTCAATTTTTGTCAAATTTCTCAAAAATATAGCTCATATCTTTAAACTTTATTATAAAAAAAATCAGCTATAAATTCATTATTGATTGTCTGATATCTCAAAAATCCTAAAAAATACTTCAAACCTTAGTTTATAGACATCCAAGTACTATTTTCTTTATATTTCAAAAGTCCAAAATTCAAATGCCATAAAAATTTGTATATAACTTTATAATATAAGAATATATATTTTTAAAAATTTTGAATAAAAAGTTATCAATTTGCTTGAGATATAGTTTAAAACTCAACCATTAATTAAGCGGATCACTTATTACCTTTAGATTGCAAGCATTGACTTCAATTTCTAATTTCTTCTTTATTTCAACGTAAAATTTATTAAGATATATATGCAAAATATGTAGCCAAAAAAAATTTCTTTCTAATCTTGATTGCCAATCTTTTATTTATTTTTTGTATACGTGAATTATTCTCCAAAGAGTGATAATAGATACAAAATCAACATTTGACTTTAAGCATTTATATTTCCTTCATAAAAACTCCAAATCACACAATTTTTATACCAAAAATATACTCAAAATCCTAAATTTATTGGCCCTAATTTTTGATGTTTGAATTTGATCAAAAGAATAATACTAATTCCTAATAAGATCTCAAATAATCTCCTTAAAGTCCATTAGATATGACTTTTGGCCAATAAGAATGGAGATTTTTATCATCCATCTCCATTCATCTATATAGATGGTCTAATTACTTTTTTTCATATTAAGATTCTTTTATAATCTTTTTTCTAAGAAAATTTATATAATATGTGTCCTAAATACCAAATAAAAGAAATAAAACAAGATTTTAGGGATCCTCAATGTCTAACAAAGGTGATTCAATATATATATATATATATATATATAAAAGTCATTATCAACATAAGATAGGAGGATAATTTATACTTAGATTAAATAGAAATAAATAAAGGATAGTATTGACAAACCTCTTTAAATTGTAGTGTCATGGTTCAACTACTATGTGAAAATAATATATATATATATATATATATATATTTATTTATAATTTATTATATAAGTAAATAAGAGCTATATGAATGGATTGTCAATCTTCAAATTGGTTCAAAGATACATGAACTTTTATAAAATATAAGAATAAAAAAATCCAAGAAGTCCCTTCATCTTTAAATAATAATCTTTCACAAATAGATGATTTGTTCCAAATCCTCTCCACCATATTTCAATTTCTACCAAATATAAATGGAATATTAGAGGATAATGTTTTTGCTAAGTCCTTCCACAATTGGTACCTTTCTTATTTTTTTTTAATTAGATGCATAGATGTTCACAATTCCAATAGACTCCCCATGTATCCCATTGAGTGTAATCTACAACACTCTATTATGTATAAGGGCATCCACATTATTAATAAAGTGTTTAATCTTTGAGGAGATAAGTATACAAACTGTCCTTACACCAGTATTATCAGGGTTGTATGCATGTCTTAGGGCTGCTTCTAAAATGTAGAAGCTTGCATTAGGCCACAAAGAGTTATCTAGTTCTTAAGCTCTAAAGCAATACAATTTGTACTCTTAGAGAAGAAAAATATCACATTTGGAAGTAATACTCCGTAAATAATTGCAGAGTTTTAGGACTTTGGTGGGGTCATTCAAACCCTGTTACATTATAAGATAAAATTTTCAAATTCATAAATATTAGGAGAGAGGAGGTAACTCTACAATTCCAAATCCGTATTGTCTAAATCAATCGAGAGGTAAGGATGGGAACTTATTTGTCTATAAAGAGGCCGTCTACATCCACTACCCCTGATTTTGTACAGAGAGGGAGGTGTATCCTTCTCTCTTGTCAAGCTGAACTCCTGAGATCTGTTTTTTCTTGCCATATTGAGAGCCTCCCGTTTGGATACAGGACCGCAGTTCAGATTGGAGTGAGATTGCAGTTCCAAATGTGAGCCCCCTGGTGTTGAAATAATCTGTGGGGCCTCTGGAACAGAAGGGCTGGATGTCCCTGGAACCAACAAGTGAGGATGTATTGTAGTCCATAACTGCTCCTCCACCTTCATACCCGTACCCGGATTGATAGGCTGGTGTTGTTGAGCTTGAACACATGTGTTTTGTAGAAGAAATTGGTCCTCTGAGAGATTATGCGACTTGTGTGCTTGGCCAAAGGTAGGATCTAAGCCAGGTGAGAGTTGCTCTGGTCCTTGGCTCCGCGAGGTCAGAGATCCGCCATGGCCCCCCTAGTTCAGTACATGTATACCCACTAGATTGTCTTGTCTGGGTATGAGACTCGGACTCTGCCTTGTGATCCGATGGGACCATATCCACCAGGTCGAGGATATCGAACCTTGTCATGCCTGCGAGGTCGGGAATTGCGCCGGTATCCATGTTTTGTTCGTAGACAGAGTGTGTTGCAGTACTGCATTATTACCATAGGCTCTTTCGGCGTGCGGCGCTTGGTGCGGCCCGAACAGAGATTCTGAAGATAGGTTGCCGTAGGTGTCCACCGTCCCAATGTTAGGTCCTATTGCGTTGGGACTTGGAGTAAGAGGCCCGTTGGCACCAAGCCGTTGTTGGGCGAGGTCTCCAACTAGAGTCGGGACCTAATCTAGATCTCAATTCGGATTCCTAGTCTCCGACGCCTGAATTTCCTTGCTGTAAGACTCTCACGGTAGTAAACCTCTTGTATCGTCATGATCATGCTTAGGAGTTTCCGATTCGTTTAGCGAGGTGCTGTGCAAAATAATATGCGAGACGCTAGTGAGGATACCTGAAAATTCTACGGTACCATCTCCTTTGCTTGCTATGTAGACTGGATTCACTTCCTTATATACTCATTTGTATCTAACAGAAGTAATCTTTTCCCGGCTTGCAATGCAAATGTTGTCGAATCAATCTGCTTTTGATTTCCATGTTGTATATTTACTTGGTTAACGATGCTGTTCTAAGCTGCGTCCTTGTTTTTGCAGATCATGTCTTGCTTGGACAAGGTTTCCGGCTGTTGTAAATCCATTGGTAGAGTCTGTTCCGCCACCACTTTGACCTCAAACTCCGATCTGCCCCTGCTAAGTGCTGTGCGTGTGGCCTTGGTCGACGTCAAAGATACGTCTCTGCCCATCACCGTGGTCTCCACGATTAACCCGCATTGAAATGTTGCTTCCTGACTTGTCTCTTGGATTGATTTGAGTGTCCCGGTGGTGGCGATCTCGTGGCTTGTACATTGCTCTGTACCAAGCTTGTATTAATGGTGATTGTCATCACTAAGTGCGGATGTAATGAATCCACTATCTGCAAGGTGCTCTCTTTAGTGTTGTTCGGACCTTGATAATTGCTTGTTATTACATTGATGGATTAAGAACCAAGTTGGGCCGTCTTGAAAATTCCCGCCTAATTTGTTCCTTGTGTTCTCATGTTCCCCAATCCGGCCTCCTTGCGTTTGTGTCAAACTTAAATAAATCCATCATCGTCAACACAGTCAGGATTTTGCACAGGCTGAGAAGAGGAAAGAGGCATACCTTGTGTCCAAGTTCTATTAACCGCCTACGTACTGGGCTTGTTTTATTTCTTCTCAAGTTTAATACTAGTTTTATGCTTTTGCTTCTTAGGATTGATACCATTCTTAACATTGGTCACTTGTCTAGATTTTGTCTTAGCTAATCTTGCGCTGTCCTTGATTCTATGTTCCATGGATAGGCAAAAGTAACAATGCACCGAAAGATAGAGATAATTAATAAATAATGACTTCTTTGTATTAGACACTAGATTATGCACCTTCACTTCAAGTTCCCATCCCGCGCCTGATTCCATTTCAATACAAAATCGAGGCTCAGACGAGGTTGCATTTGTAAGGACGTGATCCCAGACCTTCTCTAATCCAATTGCAACCTGCTGGGCAACACATAGGAATTCTTTTGGCATACCTTTTTATTGGAATCTATATTGGTAGCTTGAAAGAACTTGTATAAGAATGAATATTCGAATTTTAAATTGTCCTTGGATTTAAATGTGGATTGCATGATTGGTTGGTGACCAAGGTTGGAAGGAAAACTTTTTTGGTTACACATTTTGTATATATAGTTTGATGAATTTTAAGTTGAAATAAAGGAGATATTGGAAATTGAAGTCAATGCTTGTAATCTAAGGATAACAAGTCACCCACTTAATTAGTGGTTGTGTTTTGAGCTATATCTCAAATAATTTGACAAATTTCTAACTTAAAATTTTTAAAAATGTATATTTTTATGTTGTAAAGTTATATACAAATTTTTGTGGTATTTGAATTTTGGATTTTTAAGATATGAAAAAAATAATGCTTGGATGTCTATAAATTAAGACTTCAAGCACTTTTGAAGATTTTTGAGATATTAAATGATCAAAAGCGAATCTATAGCTGATTTTTTTTGTTATAAAGTTTAAAGATATAAGCTATATTTTTAAAAAATTGACAAAAACTGAACGGTTGGATCAAGAGGTATGTGATCCTAAAGTTCAAGAAGAAATCAATCTTTTGAGGGTGAATAAGATATTGAAGGGTTTTGTTACAATTGAGCATTTTGTACAAATTAAAGGGATTTTTTTTGAAAGCCAAGACTTTATAGAGGTAAAAAGATACATATATGAAACTAGAACAATATTTTTGATATAAAAATGACTTTTTAAAAAGAGATTATGGATTTTCTTAGAAGTTATAGAGAATATAACTTATCAACAATTGGTTATTTATGATTTTGCATAAAAAAGAGTATTAAGAAATTTCTATATGCCATAAAAATCTTATGTATAAAGCTATTTAAATATAAAAGGCTCTTATTAATATAATATTTTTTAAAAATATTATTGAGTTTATTTATCTTCTTTATTAATAACAAATCACTAATTGAAATTTGGCCAATAAGTTGAAAGTAAATTATCTACATCTAAGTACCTAGTGTATTCCCAAATTAATAATCATGCCATACAATAGTAGTTAATAATTGTCATTCTAAATCCATTCTTATGGAATTTTAAAATTCTCAAGGTGAAGTCCAAAGAGACCCTCAAGATTTGAAAAACATATGTTTTAATTTTTATTTTTATCTTTACAAAAAACCTCAAGGATCTAAAATCTTTGAGGAAGCTATATCTATCATGCTTAATAACATTCTATGCAAGATCTTAAAGAAAATGAATAAGAGCTTATTCAAACTATTTAGTATGTATGAAATTTAAGATGTAATTAAGGAAGTGGCTAAAGGCAAAACACTCTACCTGGACGGAGTAGGTATATATATTTTTTTAAGACCTTTTGGCACATCATTGGTAATGACTATATTTCTATGAATAACCATACTTTAGTTACAAGTCAATTCCCACAATGTATTATCAAAGGTTATATTATTCTTTTGTACAAAAGACATGACAAATTAAAGTTGTACAATTGGAGGCCTATGACCTTATTAAATACCTTTTATAAATTTATACTAAAATAATTCAAAGATAGCTACAAGCAATTATATAGGAGATTATCTATCCAAACCAAATTACTTTTATTCCTCTAAATTTTAACTTAGATAATATATTAGCCATATAAGAAACCATAAATTGGGCCAAGACTTCAAAACAATTCTTTTTCTCTTTAAAAATCGATTTTTCTAAAGCCTACAATAAAATCTTTTGGAAGTTTATATTTAAAGCAATAGAATTCCTTAGCATTGATATTTTTTTTTATATGATTAAAATTAGTCTTCAAGGTACAAATATAATAATAGATATAAACAAGACCTTTATAAATTATTTTTTAATAGAAAGAAATATGAGACAAGGATGCTCTTTGGCTCTTTATCTCTTTATTTTTATTGGCAAATTTTTTAGTATTTCTATTTAGCATGTTGTCCATCAATACCATCTATATTATATTTCTATTTCTTGGAGCCCTAATCAATAAGTCATTAGTCAATATGCTGATGATTTTATAATCTTTGTCTGTAATAAAGAAGTTTTTTTTTTTTTTTTTTTTTTTTTTAAAATAAATATTATCAAGCAATTCAATTCGGCATGAGGTTTCAACATAAATTGGTCTAAGTTTGCTTCTTATTGGCAATTTAAAAAATTTGACAAATTAGCATAGATAAATCAATTTAGTTGGATTTGGGCATCTAACATAGATATTAATAAACTTCTTAGAACTTCCTTTGATATTTCTTTGAACATACAAGATGTTGATTAATTTTTAAGCAACAGAATGACATATAAATTAAACTACTAGTTTTCTATTAAAATCAATATAAAAAGTCAAGCCACCATTGCAAATAATATTTTATTTTATTATTATATTTTTTTTAGCCATATGGCTTAGCTCAATGAAGGCTATTTAAAAAATTAAATTGATGGTTAAAATTTTTTTGTGCAGAAACTCTACTTCTTTAATGTGGCATAGGCATTTTATTATAAAGCTCATAAAAAAAGATGCCTTGGCATCATTGATCTAAAAAAAGGCACCAAAGTATTTTTGTCTAAAATGAATATTAGTGACTCTTCAACTAGACTAAGCAAATATTCAATTGTTTCTTAGATATGAAATGATGAATGCTAAATCTATAGCTTATGGAACTTGAATATTGGTTTTGACTTGGTCACTCATCCCAAATCATAAATAGAATACTAGATCTAAAACGTAGAACAAAATTGGTAAAATTTGGATACATATGTATAAGTTCTTTTGGCTCAATCTTCCTTCTTCCTTTCATAGCATGTAGAATCATTTCTTATGGTAAAATCCTCAATTTTCTTAAATTGATATTCACCTCAACTTTCTTAAATCCTATCAAGTTATAATTTTTCACTCAATCAATCTTCACCATGTCAAAAATCTCTTCAAAGGACTATTGTTGATATTTACTACAAAGTAAGCAATATCCACATATTACATTGCAATATTGTATAGTTCTATTTGAGATTCCTTCTACATTTATTTGTCATTCTCTTGAAAAAACATACTTCAATTTAATAATGTCCTTTCAAAATCCAATGATTGGATTGAATTATATGAACAAAGTCAAATCATCTTCATAATGTGATATTCCAGCTTCTTTTGAAACATATTAGAGTAGAAGAAAATAAATGGTTTGTCTTATCTTTTTCTTCAAAAATAATTTTTTTAAAAATAGGCATTCAATCTAAAACCCTCCATTTTGATAAATAAAACTTTTACGTGAGTAAGACTTAAAAGACAATAAGAAGCAAGTAGAAGGATTCTTAAAAAATATTTGAATTGTTCTAAAAACAAAACCAACAAAAAAATGATCTTTTGGAGTTGATTTTTTCTATGGTCAAATTAGTGAATTGATCTTTGATCCTCTAATATATTCTTGGACTATTGGTGAAGAATTTATGACATACTTTGTCAAACTTGGCAAAAAGCTACTTCAAAGCAATAGCTATTTTTGTTAATTTAGTTATACAAAAATAGAGTATTCTCCTTCATTAAGACTTTTCATTTAATTAGAAAGATACTTAGTCCAATCTTTATTCCAACAAAGAGGCTATATTCATTGGCTAATATTGCATAAAGATGTAGTAGTTAACACTTGGAAGAAAAAAATCAGGCCTAATATTAATATCTATTGTATTATGTATCAACTCCAAATCCCTACATCCACTCTCGATTGGTTTTGGAATTGTCATCAAGACTATTACAATTGGGATTAGATAACTTCTCTTTTATACAAATTAACATCTAATTCTTGGAATTGGGATTCTTAGAAATCTTTTACTTAGCAACAAGCTATTTTTATAATAATTCTTCCTTCTAGAATCAAATTTCTTTGTAAAATCTGGTCCCTATGAAGTGGTCTTTGTCTATAGATTATTTAGACTAAAATTGAATTCCATCTCAAAGTTATTTAATTCAAGCATCTTAAGTCATTTTTATTCAAACATAATTTAATGAACATACTCTTCTTACACTCTTGTCACTTTTGAAATAAAAACATTTAAACAATTAATTTTGTTGTTGAATGCAAAAAGTAATTTTAAAAAATACACTTTATTTCTTTTATAGTTTTTTTAGAAATAATATTCTTAAAAAAAATTATATAATAAAAAATAAAAGATATAAAATTTAATAATATATAATTTAAGCTTTTTATAGCAAAAAAAAAAATTCAATGCTAGCAAGGTGAATTTTGCTTACATTGTGGAAAACTTATATAAATTGTTCAATATTATTAAACCAACTTGCATGTATTCTTATTTAAATTAAATTTTTAATAAAATTCTAAAGAAGCATTATCATTGTAAAGATCTATTTTTAAAGAAATTAATATCTTATCCAAACATTATTTTTTTCAATTGCATAGTTAATCTTTAAAAATAAATATAGTTACCATTTATATTAATTTGTAATCTATTGCAAAACAAACAAGATGGCCTTAGAGATTCTATTAATGAAAATTATATAAGGAACTTGTATAGAATGTAAAGTTTAAAAAATTATCTTTATTCTCTTTGTAAATATAATTAATAGATATTCATGAATAAGTATCAAAATATAAAAGACTCAATTATTCTTTTTTATAAGATTTTTGTCTTTTAACCATTAAAGTCTAATAAAGATCTATAATGAAATAAAATTGATTTATAAGAAACATAAAATCTATTATTTATTATAGAAGAAGATAAATTAGAAATTTGTTTAAAACTAGGTATAAATATTTAAAATAAAATATCATATTATTTGTACTTATAAATATTTCAACCATTTTTTTAGGATTTAAAAAATATATATATTTTCTAATATATATAAATATATAAATATATATTATAATATTATTATTAATAATATTATTTATTTAAAAAATAATAATCTATTGGATTATTAAAAAAATAAAAGATTTTATGCCATGATAGATAAATATATATTTAAAATAATTTGAGTATAATTTGATAAATCTATCAGATTAAATAATGGTCTATAAATAGATCTTAAAATGATTTTAAGTATAATAAAATAAATTCTTTTATAACAAAGTTTGATATTTGATGCTTTTTATAATTTATTAATTACTATTAAATTTTTATTAATTTATTTTAATATTTTTACTTTATTTATATAATTAGTGAATATATTTTCTTTTTTAAAATAGAATAAAAGTTTAAAAGTATTATTTTAAGACTTTAAGATACTATTTAATATAATTATTATTTTACACTATTTAAGAGTTTTAGAATATTATAATAAATTTTTAAAATATAAAAATACAAATTGGATTTTGCATTAGATGCAATATTATTGTAAAAAGTTGTATATGGCATTTTATTTTTTATTATTAAAAAAATCACTAAAACCACAATTAGTCATAAGATATGCTATAAATTTTTTTATAATATTATTTTTATTTTAAAATTTATATTATTACTTAAAATAAAAAACTAATTTAATCAAAAAATTTAATAATTATATGAATTTAAATATTATAAGTATTTTTTTCCTTCTTCATATCAATTTATTTTTGTTGTGAATAATTATTCTTCAATAGATATTGTCAATAATAAGTATAATTTCTTCTATGCACTTGCAAGATTTTTAAATGACTTTTATATATGCTTACTAATATTGTGTCTATCACAATATACACTACTTTCATTTTATTTCACCATTGTCTTAATTCCATGATAGTTCTTCTATCAAATTCTCAACTATTATAATTTTTATTAAATAAAAATGGTGGTAATCACTTTATTTTTGACAAATTAAGAATACTAATCTAATTCTTGGATATACCAATCTACTTTCTTGTTGATTATAATTAATAAAAACTATATATAGATACTTTAACAATCAAGATAAAAATATTTTAGAAAGATACTTTTTTTTGAAGAAATAGTAGAATGTAATATATTTAGTATCACACCCTTGAAAGTAGTTACCATGCTTGGTGATTTTTGTTAAAAGAAAGATATTATACCAAATGGCATTTTAGTTATATTACTAGAAGATAGTTGTAGTCTGAAAATTGGATGGTCTTATTTTTTGAATATGAAATAATATTGATGGCTAAAACATCTTGTTATTTGTTTTTGTATAAAATATAGATTAAAATTTATAATAAATAATATTTGAATATTCTTAAATTTTATTAACTTGTGAAGCAATTTAAAATCTAGTTATTTCTTGTAGAACTTGTTACTAAAAGAAGAGTGACACCATACAAATAATTTGTTTTGACTTGTTATCAGTTAAATTTTTAAAAAAATTGAAAAAAAGAATCTTACAATTCAAAAATATACTATATATATATATATATATATATATATATATAATTTTAACTTCAGAATATTAATAATCTTTCTTGATTTTTAGACACAATCAAAGTTCAAAATCTTTATTCAAAGACAAATAACTCTAACCAATACTTGAATACATTGTTGTACAAAAATGTACCAATTGTTTAATAAATTCAACATCAACTTGTACAAAGATACTAATTTTGTGTAATTTCTAAGACAACTAAGTACCATTTATAATAAATTTATTACCTAATGAATATTTACTAAGATTTTTATGAATATTTGAAATAAGATAAAGTTTATTCATTGAATTAAATAATAATAAAATTTTAATAATTTCATCCAAAAAAAAAATACTATAATTGATTCAAATTTAAAATACAATAATCTATTTAGAACCTTTCATCTTTCACAAGGAAAATTTCAAAAAAATAAAGCAAAAAATATACAAATTAATTCTCTTCTTTAGTAACAAGTAGAAGCTTTAAAATCTAATGAGGCAAAGATAGAAAATTTATGACTTTTAGATTCTAAACAAACATGTAATATAAAACAAGGAGAGGATTCAAATTCAAATTTTTAAAATAATTATTAAAAAAACCATATTATAAAATATTATATATATATAGATATTTATATATATATTATAGTTGTAAAATACTTTAAATTCACATGACTAACTTAATGTTGATAGAAAATATGCTTAAAATCAACAAATTACCATCAATGCAATCACTCACTTTAACTCATGTTGTTATTGTATTAACAACTTGAAATAAAACATGTTGCAATAAAATAATAAAACATTGTTAAAATAATCACAATGTTTCTTTTATAATTATTATACATAAACATATTATCCTCAAGTAAATTGACATCTGAATACATTTAAAACTCAGTTATTCTCACAGCAAATGAAGATCAATTTGTTTTGAAAAATGATGAACAATACTCATTCTTCCTCAACAAATACTCAGTCACGAGCAGATGTTAGGAACCCAATTTAGTTCAATCTACGCAAGTGAAAAAGAGTGAAGGCATTGCCGGTAGTTAATTCAAGCCATGGGAGTAAAACTTACCTTTATCTAAGAATAACAAGGGTCATGGTCTCACCACTGAGAATCGAACCCTAAACCTCCACCCACAATTAAACCATGATTCACCTGGGTGATAATCACACCAGTTGGAGTCGTACCGCAGACTTCCACTGAAAGTCTATATTACCCAGGAAGAGGCAAAAGTTCCTATAGTTTCAGTTGAAACTGTACAGACTTCAACGTAAGTTAGATGCTTTTAGATATTTTATATCAAGAGGAAAATGAAACACTGCGGGAAGCATTAGCGGCGAATGTCGATGGTGGTGGTTGACCTCCATAGATCTCTGCGATGGGACCCACTTGCGACGGCGATCGGGAGGACGGATGATCAGCGAAAGATGGATGCGTTGCAGACTCGGAGATCACTCCCGAATTCACAAAAAATCGCTGGAATTCTATCGCGATCCCAAGCCTGCAGCCTACCATCGCTCTGACAGCTTATCTGCTGTACCCCAATTGCCAGGCAGCGCAAGATAGCCAACACAGCCACCGCCTCCGCAAAATCTTATAGCGCCTTCGATCGTCTCGTAGTACCAGCACAGCTTTCACAGTCCTCAGTCCTCATTCCATCGCCTGCAATTGTCGTTGCTTGTGCTGTGATCGCAGACTCTCGCTTACGTTGAAGCAAAATGGCGTCCATCGCAGCTGCCGTCGCTGTGCCCACCTTCACTGGCCTCAAGGCTGAGACCAGGGCCGCCCCGGCCAAGGTTTCTATCAACACCGTGGTGCGCATGGCGCCCGTCAGGGCCTCGGCCAGGAGCGACGCCATGAAGACTGTTGGCAAGGCTCTCCTCGCCGCATCCAGCTCGCTGTTGCTGGTGGCGTCCGCGAATGCTGCCACTGTGAAGATGGGAGGCGACGATGGTACCCTCGGTTTCTTCCCCAACAGCGTGAGCGTGGCTGCCGGCGAGCCCGTCACCTTCATCAACAACAAGGGTTTCCCCCACAACGTCATGTTCGACGAGGATAACGTTCCCGCGGGCGTCAAGGTTGAGGACATCAACCACGAGGATTATTTGAACGCACCTGATGAGAAATTTGACATCGTGTTCAAGACTGCCGGCACTTACGAGTACTACTGCGAGCCCCACCAGGGTGCTGGCATGAAGGGTGTCGTCACCGTTTCGTAGAGAGGTTCTCAGTCGTCGTCGACTACCACGGTATTTTTGGCTATGGCATCGAATTGTGGATGGCGTAGTTGTGATTATTGTGGGTTTTCACTGGGAGTAGTTAACCTCCCTGCGATTGGCTTGTGATAAGGGCGAGCTGCAATTTACTCGATTGTAGACTGGGTGAATTTGTAGCGTTACTTCTTTTTATTCCCTTCTTTGTTTTAATGAATTTGAACAAGGTGTTACATATCCATTAAAGACCTGATTCTCTGCGGCAATCTATCTGTCATCTTGTTGAATTGCTCGTCCTTTATGTCAGGAATCAAGGGTTGTGTGATTGCATTCGCAAACCGCGTTCATCTGGATTCCGAGATCGCTTCGGTCGTTTCTTAACTTCTGAATTGCCAGAAAAGCTTTGGATTGCAATACTGATCCTCTTTGCCAGAATTTGTTCTACGATCTGGTTAGTTGAGATATATCGGACGCGCGATCTGGTGATGAATACCGCACTACAACCCCTGTCCCCGATTTTGGCCTCCAACACTGAACGATATGGAGAGCAGGACCCGAATTCGATCACTGTGATGCAGATCAGCAGCAGCTGGGCGGATGTGACACTGTTGCTGGCTTACGTGTATCGAATTCTGCCCACTACTGTGATGGTAGGCCATGACTGGCTCATTGCCACTCTTGTACTCTCTGAATAGTTGCTCTGAATTTCTTTTGATTGTTTTAGGGGTTGAAACCTACTCACTTTAGATGCTTTGAATTCCTGGTGTGGATTGTTGTTTTTGAGTAATGAGCACATGGACACTATTTAACTGTTTATACTCACATATTAATGTGCTTAAACTGCCAATTGCAATCTTCTTAAATTTGTCTGCAGCAGAATTGTTAAATACTCAATATATATAACTGTGCAAATATACTTCTTTTTGCTTGAACGCTTGCTTTACACTCTGAATAATTTCGTAATCATCAGCAAGGTGATTGAATTGTAAACAAGGTGAAATTTAGACACCTCAAAATACTGTATGATGAACGATACAAATTATTAAAACATTCCACTGTTATTTCCAAACCTACTATTCCTCTATGAGACTCTTACTTAACTTCAGTAGAACATTTGTTTACGTGTCATTTATACAATCAGAACCATTATTAATTTTTGTGGCCGAGACATTGACTTAGTATTTTCTATTTTTTTTAAAAAGATCTGATAAAAACACACCACAAAATCAAATTTGTGGTCCACAAGTTGTTGAAAAAGTAGCACTTACAACAATTATCGAATCATACTTGAGCTGGTCAGAAAGGAAGAAAACATCTTTCTACATGAAAAAAGCCAATCAAATCACGATTTTCAGATCTAATTTATTTTGAAAAAAATTGGTTTCTTATCAATATATGAAAGTGAGCAAAAAAAACTTGATATTGTCCATTTCGGATATCATACTCAACGCTGAAATCTGACTGCGATCATATCCAATATGGAATACGCAGCTTCTCCATTTCATTGATCAATGAAAGAACAATCACAACACTAAATTCGCAACTTTATATGTACAATGCTGGTTCCCTCGGCTTCTTATCCAGTGCGGCATTCTACTCTGTAGACCCACTCGGCACCACATCCGCCAAATTGCAAGAATTCGTTGCAATGAACTACACCAGTGCAACAATGCGTTTCTGTTCTAGAACCTCTACCCACTAGTCCGATCATGAAGGGACTTGTAAAGCTTGGCAATCTGGTGCTGCTGAGTGGGGACTTGACCCGAGAGTCGGTGACAGAGGAATGGTGATCACCCCAAGACCCAACGCTTCCTCATCCACCCACCTCTTGTAGTCTGAGAATAGGGAGTCCAGGAACAAGGGAATCAACTGATCCAGCATCGCTTGCATGATCCTGTATCCAAAAGATTTCATCAGGCACTTGCGGACTACTGAGTTACATGCTATGCATTCATAGGACATTGTGTACTCCTAACGTTGTGTGGAGCATGGATATGAGCTTACGCATTGCCAGGAACTTCCACCGCTGAAAGAGGCAGCATTGTGAAAGGAACGGTGTAGACCTACAAGCACCACCACCACCACCACCACCACTTGTTAGAACTGTGAACTAGTTTTTGAACCTTGAGTGCGGCTCAACGCTGCCCTGCCACATTTGTCAATGGGCTAAGACATTTCCATCTTCATAGGATGACAGGAAATTTGTTTCCCGTCGACGGAAGTAAGGTCTGAGATGAAGCGAATGGCACTCTTGGAAAATAAATCTTTGCCTCTAAGTAACAAGCTTAAAAGCGCAGGACAATAAGTGCCATAGTACCTCCAAGGAAACACTCAGCTCGGTGTCCACGTTGAGCACTTGATCTCCTTCAGGGGTGTCGTGCCATGTCAAGTGATTCTTCAAGCTGGCTACACAAAAAATTTCATAAACGAAAAATAAATTCAAGTGATTTTCAACACTGAAAGTAAATTCACGGTACCACAACAATAGAATTAATGAGCTAAATTACATCTACCCTCATGATCTCGACAACAGTGGATGTTAGGATGTGTAAAAAAAATGGGATAGGTATGACGAGGGCAAAATGTACCAGAAAATCGTTCGTTCTGGTCCTGGACAGCTTTAGAACCTGTAAACTGCAAATACAAGCTACACAACGATGTTAGCAATGACAGCCACAAGGTCAATAAACTTGTAGGCATAAGATCAAAGAAATGAACATGTGTGTTTAGACGCACCGAGCATTGACGCATGTCCACAAGACAGTCCACGTCACTTGCGGCCACAAAGAGGTCGACGATGGGGGCAACCTCGAAGTTCAGCAGCGTCACTTTAGGCAAGTAGCACCGGTATACATCGTCACCGACATACTCGTACCTCATCAAGGCTCTTGTGTTGAGCATGGACTGTGTGCCAGCAGGTTGCTGCAGGAATGAGCTCAAGTGATGTGACACTCCAGAAGGGTCAGTCAGTGTAACTAACGGGACGCTTTCTTGCTTCCTAACGCGCAGACTTGCCTTCCTATGTGCTGCAGTAATAGGGACTTGATGCTGACAGCATTTTTCCTCTGCAGAATAAGTCCTGCTATAACAGTTATTAGAATAGTTATGTTGATAGTAATTAATTTAAAAAGAAAAAGAAAAAGAAAAAAAAAGCAAAAAAAAAAAAAAAGAAAAAAAAATCTTCCGAATCAAAGATTAATGTTGCTGTAAATAACCATGGAAGTCAAAGCTAAGTATGACTGAACACGAACGGCACTTAAGAATTCACACACGAGAGACGACGGGATTGAGGACGACAGAGCCAGTTTGTTGGTCTCACCTTCTTGTGTGTCTTGCAGGATTCGTTCCGGGAGATAACACAGCCAGTGATGACCAATCCCGGCACGCTCTGTCGATTGTAATCCTAGCAGCTGTCTGCAAGCAGCGTGCGGAGAAACCGATCACAAAGATTGAATGCCAGGGCGTCTACTGTTATACAATTATCAGGCTTGCACATGTCATGGCTGTAGGGAAGACTAAACTTATGCAGGGACTTTAGGGCATGATACCCCAATCTTCAAGTATCACACTATCGCAAACCAGTTTAATCTAGAACTCCTTCAACAAAAATAAAAAATAAAAAATAAATCTGCATGTCGCAAGCAATGCAGCCAAAGAAAATGAGACCAACTGACTTAAAACTGTCCAAGGAATTCCTTCACGCCCCGCATTTTCACTCTCCATTCTTCCATTCTCAAAATTCTCTCATCTCTCTCCAATGAGCCATACACTATACTTTGTTCTAGTACGCACTCAGAACAAGCATAAAATTTTGCGTGAGAAATAAGTCATGTTCAATCTGTCGCGCAACACATCATCTATGTTCACTTAAAAATTCAGGCACAGAAAAAAAAAAAAAAAAAAAAAAAAAAAAACTATAAAACTATAAATCTATAAAACTATAAAAAAAAAACTAAAAAAAAACTAAAACTTGGAAGCGCGGTTACAAGGCCATCAGCACCACGTACTTTGGAACGATGCGAGGAAGTCAGCGTCGCAAAAGGGGAAGCAAGAGATGCAGCAGCACAGTCGCTCAAAGCTGCCACGCCCATTGTCGCCATAGTCATCTCCACCCCTCTCCTCCCTCTCGCACTTCCGGAAGAGCAGATCCTCGCTACCAACAATCAACCCAAAATTCCAGCTTTTCCCAAAACCTAAGTCCTACTCTATACCAGCAATCCAAACCGCACCACGCCCTTACGCAACCACCCCGATTCCTACCTCTTCAAGCCCACTACACTATCTCATCAAATATCTCCAGAAAACCAACTGGCTGGATCCACTGATCAACTGGCGAGTATCCAAGCAATGTGGTGCCGAAAAGTGCCGGAAACTTAAACAACACGACCCGTTCAAGTGGGTAGGGGGAGCAGGAAGGAAGTCAGCGTGACAATGCGGCGAAGAAGGGAGTGGGGGATTAGCGTGACGCAAGCGATGGAGTTGAGAGTGGAGGGGCCATGGTTGGTTGCGGTGGTGAGAGTGAGTGCAGGAAGGAGGCGCATTCTGTTGGACGACGACGCTTGCGGATGAGCTCACGCGCTGCTTTGTATGGATGAGCAAGATTCCCACTCTTCCCCTCCCCTCCCCTCCTCCCTCCCTCCTCCTGCTCACTTGTTTGTTTGTTTGCCTCTCTCTCTCTCTCTCTATTTTGTGTTCTGCATCTGGATTAGTGTTTGTTAATCCTGATTTTCATGTCCTGCTTTATAGTCACACCTCTCGCTGTATTTCACTTCTTCACTTCCCTCTCTTTACAAGTGTGTAATTGGGTTTCCACTAAGTCCACCTTGAACTTGCTTTACGTTTTGTTTTCTACATTTTAATTAATTGAGATTTTTTAACATGAGAGTGAGATGTTAACTTTGTGCTAGCTTTTGACTTTATCTTTGTGTTAGCATTCAGCAAGCATTGTAAGGGATTTTATAATTGGGATTTGAATTGTCAACCTTTTGGTATCAACTTGTCATTTTTGGTAGTTTAAGGTCACTACAAACCTTTGTATTTTGGTTCACTTGAAAAAGTTTTAAATTGAAATACAATTGACATCTGCAAAAAAAAACTTTTTCAAGATTAAGATCCTTGTTTATGGCATTATGCCTTAGGATTTAATTTAATTTAATTTAATTTAATTTTTTTACTATACCATCTTATCTTATATTTTATAGACATTTTATAAAAATATTTTAAAATTAACATCTATTATTATTATTATTATTATTTTATTTTATTTATTTACTTAGGTCCTTTATAACCAAGGACTTTATACATACATTTTACATTGCCTTTTGTGCAAGTCAAGAAAATTTTAGTGTATATGTGAGTATGGCATATTTTTAACATTTTTGTAAATAAATTGTTGTTTAGTAAGTACAATTTTAAAAACTTACACTTATTATGTTTAATGAATTTTTTTTTATTTATTAAACAAGAGAAGATAAGTGTATATACTAATCCAGTATTGATTGTATCTCAAGGTTTTTATATTATTTGGTTTTAGCTTCATGAGATAAATCAATACATAATTTTAATGTTATCTACATTAACTATGTTATTACAATACATAAATTTCATTTATATTAACTTCTTTTATTAATAATAAACTTAAACTTAGTTTTCATTAGATTTGCACTATAATAGTGTTATATCAACATAGATATTTAAAATATTAAAAAATATATAACTATATATAACTATAAATATAACTTATTTAAAATAAGTTTAATAATTTATCTATTATAATCAAAGTAAATATGTCCTATATAAAAATATATATATTTATTATATATGTATATATATATATATATAGTTTTTAGTTTTCATATTTATTAAAATATATTTAATTATAAAAAATTATTTGATGTATTTTAGATGAAATTAATAACAACTAAATATTTAAAAAGAGAAGTGTTACTTTTATTATAATAGTTATTATGATTTAAATTATCCCTAGTATATTAAGTATTTATTATTCTTATATTTTAATTTAATCTTTTGTATTCACTTTCACTTAATAAATGACTTGTTAACAAAATTCCTTAGTAGTACAATAGAAATAAACATCTCATAATAAACTTAAATCTTCTAATATTATACTAGTTTTTTGTTGCAAAATCATTATCAAATAATTGCTTTAAGTTATATTGGTAGAGGACTTATGAGCATTTTGTATTAGAAATTGTAATAAATAGTAGAAAACTTTAACAATATAATTTAATTTATGCTTCTTTTATAAAATATTATCACACCTATTTATATTTATCATTATATATTTTAAGCCAAGCTAACATTACAAACTTCTTTTTTATATTTAAAATTATAAATATATGCTTAAGATTTTTTAAATTTAAAGATGATGTTTTTGGTTTAAAATTAAGAAATTATTGTGATGAATTAAAAATATAGAATCAAATATTTAATTTTAGACTTAGAATTAAATTGAATATGGAAGCATTGTAATTCAAAACTTATATGTTATAATTTAATAACCTTATGTGGATGAATCAATATGTTTATTTTTAAGCATGTTCTATTATCAATATAAAACTTAAAGCATCCAAATAACATCCCAAATAGCTAAAAATATAAAAAAAATATCACAAAAATTTAAAATTATACTTCAAATTATTATTTTAAAATTATTATTATTATAATTATTATCTAATATTATTTTATAAATAATATCATGCAAATTAATTGTATTAATATAAACTATTTTCAACTACATCAACCAAGTTATAGATGTTGCTTGGATTTGTATAATGCCATGATCCTTACATATACAAAAAAAACTTTAAAATTTTGTATCATTATTATAAATATATGTAAGCAATATTATGTATGTATGGATATACATATATGCATACATACAAACAAACATCTAACTACATAAAAAATTACACCAAATAAATAAAATTTATAGATTCTTACAGAAATATATAGATAAATTTTAAAGACAAGGTGCTTAAATTTTTTTATTTTATTAATACATGATAATTTTTAAAAAATATACTATAAGTAACAAAAATGGATTGCATTGTTTGATTATTATTGAATAATAATATTAAAATAAATTAAAAAC
This sequence comes from Physcomitrellopsis africana, assembly GCA_036785485.1. Lineage (NCBI taxonomy): Eukaryota > Viridiplantae > Streptophyta > Bryopsida > Funariales > Funariaceae > Physcomitrellopsis > Physcomitrellopsis africana. The sequence goes on along the minus strand of JAWRVF010000181.1, from coordinate 408,244 downwards.
TAATTTAGTAAGTTATATAAAAATATATTTTTAAATTTAATATAATATTTTTATTTCTAAATTTAATAGGTTATATCTTTATTCTATTTTATTTTTAATAATAATACTTTAAAAACAACCATTGAAGTTGTTTGATTTTGTAGATTGTTGTTTTATGACTTTGTATAGATAGATAGATGGAAACAAATTTCAAATAGAAGGTAGATAACAAGCTAGATCTAGTATCACGTGAATCTCAAGTTGCAAATTCATCTATCTTAAGGTGACCAATGGTTCTAAAAAATAAACCAATCTATATTTCTTTATGATCTAGCAAATCTACTTCTAAGGTCTGTATAAATGTTAAAGATTGTTGAAGATTGGATCGATTGTGGATAAACAAAAATTAAGATTTGTTACATCTTAATAAGTATTGACAACAATTTTGACTAGATTTAATAATATGATATATAATGGTAATAGAAGACTATGTGGAGTAAATCTAATAGCATATAAATTATATCTTGTCATCATGCCATTACCATTGTATTTTAATAGTCCTTATATAAAGCTTTTATAATATTACATTTTAATATTGTGATTTTGTTGTGGCATCATTATGTTTGCATTATGTTGTCTCTACTTATAAATAAAAGATGTTAAAAAATAGAAATGATTTTATTCCAAGCACTTTGTTTAAAGCATTTTTTTTTCTTTTTTTTCACAGGTACATTTCATTAATATTATTTATATTAACATATTATAAATCTACACTTATTAGGGATTTAAAGCAATGTATAATTATTCTTTTTGTTGCACCTTCTTAAAAAATAGATTAAAATAAAATAATAAAAATAAAAATAAAAATATTAAATCTTTTACATTAATTTAGAACTTTTGGCAACTAACATTGATTTTTGAAGGTGTATGTAGCTTTGTTTCTTTAAGAAGATTTGGTTTGCATGTTAATGGATATCTTTTTTTTTTTGTAAAAGCTATTGAGAGTTTTAAATACTATTATAAAATTAAAAATATTATATTAAGAGTTCAAAAAATTAAAAGTTTAAAAAAAATTTAAGAAGAGTAATAAAAATTATTTCTTATATTGTGGCTTGATAGAATATTTTTAAATATCAAAGGAACATTTAAATAATTAGAACATTTAGAAAATATTTGGTTGCTAAGAAAAAAATTTAAGATTTATATAAGATTTAAAGAAAAAATTCACAATATATAATGTATCTTCTAATTTTTAGGCATTAATTCTACTATTGATTAAAGAAAAGTAATATATTAAATAGAAAATAATTTCAAATAAAATAAAATAAAAAGATGTAAAAGTCATTGAAAAGAAAAAAGAAATTATTTTTAAAAACTTAAAATAGAATTTATATTGGTTATTATAAACTTATAAATATTTTTGGATAATAATAAAGATATTCTACTAAATAATGTAGAACCTCAAGTCAACAAAGAGTACCTAAGATGAGTGAAGAAGGTTTCTAACATCATTGCTAACATATAATTGATAAGAACTTTGGACACATTATGTCTTCAAAATGATCTATACAACTATAAAAGATATTATAAAATATTTGCAAGAATTATTTTCTTTATATTTTCTTCAAATACAACACAAAAGAAAGTAAAAACATAATTATTCACATCAACAAAATACTTTACCAACCAACTTATGATTAAATATTCTCATAGAAAAAAATACAAGATAATAACATTATTTACTAATTTAGTTTTTATTGAAGATTTACTAGTAGCTTTAGAATTTATTCCCATCTTACAATAAACAATTTTACAATAAATCTAACCGCCGCAAGATTGATGCATGATTTGACAAAGCTCAAGCAGAGGGAGCCACAAAGTGAAGATTCAACACTACTTCACGTGAAGACAAAGGATTTGTTTGCTTTGGAATGCCCTGCTGTGGTGCTGGAATTAGATGCTGGAGATCTCGGTGCGGTAGATGGCGGCCGCAAGCGCGGAATGCGTCGGAAAAATCGAAGGAAAGTTACGAGAATTTCGCTTTTGAATTCAATTGGTCGGACCACAAAGGCCAATAGAGTGGGAACAGGCACCAGAGTCGCACCCGTGCTTGAAAATGTGAGAGAACATTACTCGTGCTGTTGTGGTGCTATTGCACATGATCGCACCGTTAGTAATGGCGCTCACAATTTGTGGATATGACCTGTTTGCAGTGCCTTGGAAAACGTGCTTATTGTAGCCGCATCTGATTTATTATTCCGCCATTACTTGGTTGTTGAACATGGAAACTCGTCAGTTGTGTGAGGTCCCTGTGTTGGTCCCTGTGTCCCTACAAAGCTCACCCGAACTCCGCAGTCACCCTCACGTATTTTGGACAGTGACTGTAACACCGACTCAGCTGTGTTGCTTTACAACATCAAGTCTGTTGACCTCGTGTGCGTGGTCCAGGGGTGGCGTCAATGGCTCGTGTCTTTCCAAGTCAACTTCATCTAAACGTCACATACTCGGTATAAAGACTGCGCCATGTTGGGACTCACGCAGCAAGAGTTGCAGTGCCTTCCTGAATGGTTTTTGCCTTCGATTTTGTTTCACCTGGAACTCATGGATGTGAGTTTTGGTGTTCTGGTGGTGACAGGAGCTCACGTTAGGTTGAGATCTACTGATACCAGCAATAAAAGGATACTTCCATCACATGTTCAAAGTGGCAGAAATGTTCATTACATTGTTGCTAAATCCGCCCCCTTGGAGCGAATTTCTAACCCAACTGTTGGAGAAAAATGCCAGCAAGAAAATGAGGGCTTCTGTTACTCTGATAGTGTTGATGTTTATGCCTTTTACTTGGCATTTAATCATCTTTGTAAAAATTTAAAAAAAAAAAGAAAAAAAAAAGAAGGAGCAATATTGTGAAATTTTCAAATAAATTGACAAAAAAAGAAAAGAAAATGATTTTTATTTCTATCATTTTTATTTTCTGAAAGATTTTTTCATGCATTTATGTGTAAGTTTGCAGGTTCATGTTTGATGAGCCTCCCCCCGCAGCAAAGCTCATCGTGGTGCCTCGTATGGCTTGCTGTGAGGTCCTCGTTGCCATGAATCCCTCTGACTTGCAGACTGAGCCTGTGCGTTGCTTGGCCGCAGGTGCTCTACTGTACTATGGATGTCAATTGCTATTAGGTTTCGTTTTAGATACACATGGCAGCGGCCAAGTGTTGATTGGCACGTGAACGGTCGCCCTGTTTCGTAACCGGTAGGCTTCAAAATACACTTGCTCTGGTATACATGGCAGCATTTCATTTAGCCTGGGTGTTGGTCACCGCGGGGAGTTATTCACCTGAGCTTCTTCTCTCCGGCATCTCAAACCCTGGAGGTACCTCATGGCACTGGTTAACGTATATTTCCATCTATTGTCCTGGCTCCACCAAGTGGTGTGAGCTCTTCATTGAAGCTTTTGTTTATTTGCATTGTCCTTCTTTCTGAATGAGGAATTAAGACTTCATAATAAAATCCTCTTTTACTTTTTCAGACCTCTGTAATTTGTAACCATGTCGGAGAAGAAGGCTTCTGTTCTTGAGAAAAAATCTTCGGTTCTAGAGAAGAAGGCTTCTGTTGTAGAGAAAAAAGCTTCTATCATAGAGAAGAAGCCATCTGTGGCCCGAGCTTCAGTTGCTGCTACTACTGCTGCTGCCGTGCTTGGCGGTACTTGTTATCTCTCTTGAATTTCTATTCGTGTATATCAAGGTTTCTAGTTTGCTCACTCTGATTTCGTGTAGTGTCGAGTGTGGCCTAAACGTGTTGTTGTGAGATCCAATAGGTCATCAGAATTCGAATTTCAAATATCAATAATGACACGTCTAAATTTCAAGCATTATTTGTTTTGAAATCCGAGACGGCAGCGTCGCATTTATTTCAATGCCTTCGAAGCTGATCATTTGTGAAGTCTGCCTTAATTTTCTCGATGCTGTTCTCTACCAGTGAAGAGAGTTACGCTCTAAGTTCGATCATGACACCTCTGCGCTTCGATTGCATATGTGCCATAAACCAGCTTCTGAAAATGTGATCATTTCATTTTGTGCAGGTGAGGATGCTTTGAATTTGACTCCCGAGGTATGGATTGTCCTCGTGCATGCGTACCTGGCACCTTCTAAGATCCCATTCGTTATTCAATTCGAGCATTCTAGGACTCCTTTTGTTGGCTATGTATCTTGTTAGTAAGCACTTCACGTTCTGTGAATATTACGTCCTGCTTAATCAACCACACGAACCCTGCAGGAAGCATTGGCGGCAAAAGAAGCTCAAGAGAGGTTGGAGATTAGGGCTTTACCTGTGAGGCAATACTTGGTAAAGAGAACTCTACTCCATATCAGAAAATCATTTGAGAATACAAATTTTGTTCGTCTTCCCGAATATACTCCAAGTATCATGAACAGAATCTGGTGCTTCAAAATGCTATATTCTGTAAATCTGGGCTTGCGAAATAGTTTGATTGTCTCATAATCTAAGGGTTACCTGAACGGTTCTGTTGGAAAAAAATAAAATAAAAAATTTGCATCAGTACCTAACCTACAGCTAGTTGAGCAGGAAGCAACAGTAGTTCCTCTGTTGCTTCATGGATTACAGCTGCTGGCGATTGAGAGGTATGTATATTGGCAACCTTTGACAGTACATCAAGCAATTGTGTCAGAGTTCGCTAATTATTGCAGCACACTGATTTAACGTATATTATTCAGGAGACATTACTTGAAACCTTGGGATACAACTTGCTAAGCTTATTTTGTTCTGAAGTTTCTTCGAAGACAGATAGGAGTTCATTGCAATGAGTGGCAAATTGCATAGATCTGTGAATTTCATCCGAGAACCTCGGACTTCCAAGTATGATTTGTTGATAAGTATTCCAGCGAATGCTCACACAAATGAGTCACGGATATTATTAACAGCTCTTGAAATGCAAGTTGAGTGCCAGATTTTGAGAACTTGCTGAAAGGGTACTAACATGCAGGATGGCTATATCAGGCCTGAGAACCCAGTTGATTTCTTAGCTCAGTACTTGATAGGAAAGAACCCCATGAACCAGAAGAATCCCTTGAAAGAGGAAAAGAGAAAAGTAGAAAACGAGGAGAAAAAAGAAGGAAAAGAGGAAATGAAAGAAGTCGGAAAAGAGGTCAAGAAAGAAGAAGTGAAACAGGAAAAGAAAGAAGAAAAAACATAGGAAAAGAAGGAACAAAGGAGAGTAATCCCAAGAAAATATCAAAGGGAACAACTTGCAGATCTTTAGTCTTCTGCGTGTAGTGCAGCATGTCCAGAAGGATGTTATCAGATTTAGAGCAGAGTTCAATACCATCATGCCCTAGCCTGCATAATAGTATCTTGAGCACTTAAGTAAACATACACAATATTATGTCCTAACAAACTGACCTATGTATGTGTGTGTATATATATATATATATATATATATATGTCACGAGAGAGAGAGAGAGAGAGAGAGAGAGAGGTGCTATCTTCTGTTTATACGTTGTTCAATTGGCATACATGGCCTGCGGGTAAACGTCAACACAACATTGTAAATGCTGATAGAAGTCACTACAAGCAAAACAGGCTCCAAGGAGGTTTTACCAGGACAGTTGCAATTCTCAGTAAGCTTTGAAACATTCACATAAAAGAAAGTGTTAGAAATTACATCTTCAACCTAAGAAGTTGTGGCTTACACACCTTGACGTCTGCATTGCAGAATAGTACAAAGACGGAAAAAGCGGAACGGAGTCAGGTAAAAGAGTGCGTGCTATAATTAAGACGAGCGATGGTCTTCCGGCTCAAAAACATTACCGTTTGCTATTTGTAAATTAATGGTCCCAGGGTCTCATTGTCTGCAATGCGGCCAGCTAAAGAGCAATCGAAGAAGACAACAATCGTCTTTTACCAGAATCCTCGACAAATGAGGCCTCGAGGTGTAAGAAGGACACAGGAAAAGTACCTTAGCGAACCTGCCGTTCTCCAGGATCTCTAGCTCTTGCATTAATCGTCAATATGGCATAGTTGCACATATCAACCCAACAATTTCTGCATTTACAGGGAATAGATACCAAACTTCAAGTGAACTCGGCAGGGCTAGATGCGGCCTGTCGTTCATAGCCTTCTATCTGACGTGACTTCATACGAAGTTTTGGAGCTTCTAATGTCAAAAAGTGTTTGATAAATTCATAAGACGCGAAAAAAAGAGCTCCCTGAGTGACATATATCACTAAACGAGGTACCAAACCCCTGCAAGCGTGCATGAATTTGGTCATCATTCTATTTCAGAACGCATTAGCCATTAGCCACCACACAAAAGATATACAGCTACTGTAGATTAGCTACATCACACGATGCTATGAGAAACTAAGAATCCGCACAACGAAGTCCATCTCAAGGCTCGAAATTCTGGAGATGCAATGATCTGGGATGAAACTCACCGATATAATCCAGCAATGCCTTCTGTTGTGGCAATGCACTGAAAAGCGTGAACCACCCCAGAGTATTGCTGAACTGACCCAGGTATCTGTACAGCGAATACCAAGTTAGTCTACTTTTCCATCCTGTGTATGCTGAAGCAATGGCCCAGCTGCAGCACAATGATGGATTTGAGACAAAGGATGCACGAGGGATTCTCTTAGATGAAAAATACAAAAATCTGATTTCGTGCAATAGAGTGTTGTAAAAATCATTCCAGAACCAAGCTCAATACCTGCGTCTGAAGCCGAGTTTTCACAACATCGAAAGGAGTAGTGAAAAAAGCAGCGGTCGATCCAGCAGCACCGCCGATGGCAAGCTGCACAAAGAAATGAATATCAGATAGATAAACTAATGATCATGTGTAAGGATGACAAGAAATCATGGATCATGTCAAGTTGTCTACAATTGACAGTGGTTTTTCTATCGAGAGTGGTTTACTCTTATTTCAATTCAAAATCAAAAAGCCAATTGCACATTCGATGTGAAGCAGTCCTAGAGCAAGCAAGACTCATCCTCTAACTTGTGAGCCGTCTCATGTAACTAGATTTAAACTCGGCTGCAATAGAATAGGGTCGATAGCTGATCTGCTGTACCGCTTGTAATGTGGTCAAAGGAGTGTCACGACGTGGACCACCTTGAACCCAGTGCTTCAGACCCTCATATGTATAGAACTGTGAGGCCACCACAGCAAATGAGATTACTCTCGAATGCAAAGCATCAAGCAAAAAGTCACAAACGGCAGGTCACCAAAGATCAGCTTTACATTAACGTAAATAAATTATACGACTTCGTCCTTGGTTGTAGAGCAATTTGTCTACCAAAAAAACTCGTATTCACCAGATTTGGTTGAATCTCTTAGTTCAAATCAATGTGGTTAGCATAAAAAACACATGATAAAGTCGAAAACTAGGAGATACATACCTTAATTACAGATTGTGGTACATTTCTAAAAAGCACCGCTCCCCAACCCTTGTACAGCAGAGGTAGTCCACCTTGCTTAAGTATTGAAGTGAACGCTTGCCTGAATTATTCCATAACTACATAGTGTAAGTATTGGACTTGGTTTCAAGTATTTCTTCTTAAAAAATGGTTCACATGTTAGTATATCAGATGAATGCGGACATGAGACTGCATGAAATATCTTGGCGTAAGCTTCGTTAGGTTCAAATAAAGTATGCATACAAACATAAGCAACAACATTGGAAAACCGGCCACTTTAAGGGTTACGAATCAAGGGATAGAATAGAAAAATACCAGCTATTTCGATACAATCCGTTCACTTGCATTTGCTGCTTCACGCATTCACTAGGTGTATAAACAATTGAGGTGGCAACACTTGCACATCCACCTGCAGCGCAATGCGCCAGTGCGGACATGTCCTGTCCATATCAGATCAATACTAAGTCTTATAATCATCAAAGGTACCTTCAATGAGGCAGACCAATTCATCAAAATTCTTCAGCAAACGTACATAGGACCATGGTGCAAGGTCCAAAACTTTCAGAATACAATTAATATATTTCAATATCAGATAAGCCATACCTCTGGAATGTGACGAAGCAAGCCAGCTTTGACAGTTTCATAAGTAAGCGTGTAGATAGCTGAGATTGGAGCTGATGAAGCTAAATTGCTTCCTAGACCCCTGTACAAACCTTTCAAACCTGCGAGCAAGATGCCCTCATTTCGGTAAGAATCTATATAGAAAGAGGTCTGCTAGGAACTTAAGAGATATGGCAGCACTTAACTAACATACAGGTACGTGCTTTGCAAATTCGCTTCAATCACACGTATACCTCTTGTTGAGATAACAGAGGAGAGAATGGGAAGAACGTTGCGATTGCTGCCAGTCTGCGCTTGTATGATGGTCTTCACAGTATCAATAGGATGCAAGCAAAGGCTCACAACCCCGCCTGCTAACGCTCCTGCACCTGCATTCTGTCCCATCCGAAAGTTCCATTTCGTCGTCTCGAGATTCACCACAGTGGAAGATGCTTCCGTTTCGGCAGGCTCGTTGTCCACTGCTGCCGCTGCAGATTGCAGTCCAAAAGGCCACCAATTCGGACTCTTAAGCGCAGTCACCTTGTTTTGGCTTGGTTTGACAGCGGCAACAGCTTCACTCACCGAACTGGGCGTTGAACGACGTTCCTGCAATTCTGCGGCGGTTTCGGTTTCTTCGTTTTCCCTGTCGACCCTTCGAAGTGACGCTTCAGCCTTTTCCGAGCTCTGCCGATCTTCCTCTTTCTCTCGGTGCTCAGTATTGCTGCCCACAAGGACCTTCCAGGCATCTTTTCTTTTGCGAACAACATTGATGGCCCACGTTGAAGGTGACTTCTCAGAGACTCCTTTGAGATCCTGCCCATCATCCTCAGTCATACTTTCCTGAACAACCCCCCAAGAGCTGCCGCTTGTACCCTGTGCTGATTCTTTCCCCCCGAAAGCAGCTCGCCTCTCTAAAGGATTTGCCCAACCGAAATTCTGCACATTTGGCCGATTCATATTTGCAAATCTCTCTGACCTGGTGTCCCTTCTTACTTGAAAATATGCATCAGAACTGTATTTTGGAGAACATGCATTAGGGCCATTCAGCAAGACAGACCCTGTAAACGGGAAACCCCAATGGTACTGCAACTCTGGGCCGTAATGCTCCTCACACTCGCGCTGCTCAAAGTCTTCCTCCGAAGCGCAAGGCTCACAAACCAAGCAATCGGGATCACCACACACACACAAGCCATAGCTGTGATTGCATTCACAAAACTCCTCGCTCTCACATTGGCACAAATTGGAGGCTGTGTGGAATCCTGCCAGATGCATGGAGACACCGCCATACAGTCCAGCTACGGCAATGGCTCCTCCCAAAGGCTTCGCAAGCTCTCGCAGAGCATCCAGGGAAGCACTTCTGTTGAATTCCGAAGAGGAAGTCGGAACACCCCACAAATCCTTCTGGGACTTCAATGAAAGGAGTGACTTCACCGCCTGAGTTACGCTGAACGCCTTGAGCTGCACAGCAAGAGAATCTGTTTTTTCAAGCGACAGCATAAAAGCTGTCAGCCCAGAGGGGAGCCAGTTAAGAGGCCGCCCCGGTACCCTACTTGTGGCATCCATGGCAAATCCCCTCCTGGAAGCAGCTCAGCTGTCCGCTGAATCACATTCGATTAGTGCATTCAGCAACATGAAACCAAAAGTTCAGGGCGTGAATGCCCAAACCCTTTCCTTCACCTTGTATCATGGAGCATCGACTTGCACAATGCCAACAACACTCACCCAAGTCGATCGAGCTTCACACAAACACCTTATGCAAACAAGACCACTCCCAAATGTCCTTACAAATTAAGAAAACATGTCAAGCTTTCATAAAATGTGCGCACCCAGAACGCAACACTTGGCTCACAGGGCAAATGGTCCTTGCTCTCACTTCACTAACACAAACATGGCAAACCACCAAAACCTTTGGCTGCTGTAAAACCCTAGCGACTCGTTGTTTATCGCCACGCATATACCAAAATGCTACAAAATAAATCGAAATGGACATCTCATCCTCTGCGAAGTTGAGGCACTTTTCGAGATTTTGCTTCATTCCAACATCATACAAGTCAAAACAAGCCCTAGATCCGCATGATCTGCACATTATGTTCCATTGCCATGACGTTGCTAACATGACCTTTCTAGAGGCAAACACACAGCTGTTTTCTAAAAATAAATAATAATATATATGTAAAGCTCCACTCTGTCCATCTATACAGCGATAGGGTTGAGTTTGCATGAATAACAGTCTTAGCAAATTTCCGATACTTATTGTCGATTTCATTTTTTGCTGATGAGACTCGTCACTCTCACCGGAATCGCGGAATACCGGTTTCACACAAGCGGTGTTCTGGTATAAAGAGTGGCCCACATGTGTGCGTGCGCCACCTCTGGCATGCGGTCGCAGTTAGTGGCGCTGAATGTTCATGAAGAGGCCAACACTATGTTAGTTGTAGTTGTTCCTTCCGCCACCGCCCCTTTCCCACAGCTACTATTTTCCTTTGAAGATCCGTGAAACTCTTTGTTCGTTTCTCAGTTTGCAAGTCTCGATAGCGTACTCTCAGGGTGGGTTGCGCTACTCTGCACAATTCCTTTGTGGCAGAGGTTTCTGCAATTCGTTCGGACTTCGTTACTATGTGCTTTTCGTAAACCCTCGCGGGGTTTTAGTGTGTGCCGCTGCGCCTATTTTGTCTTCTGCAATCTTGTGTGCTAAGATTTCCTATTTGTAGGATCCGTAGTAAACAATGCATTTTGTGATCTGTGTTCTGATTCCGGACTATAATGTCTTCTTTTTTATCTTTCAGAGGTCGCTTAGTATTTCTCGCGCTCTAGCTTCACAAATGTTGTTGTGGGAAGCCATGAGAGTCTATCCTCTGCTGTCGGTGGTGAAGTTTTACGACGGTTCATATTATGGTGCTCTGACGTGAGATTTTTTATTGTGTTTTGAGCGTGTTTTGGTCTGCTACTATATTTCAGGATAATTTCTGCATCGTTTTCCAAGTTTTTCGATAGTGAGCATTCGCTACTGCCTTATGCGCAACTACAATATTCCCTGTGGTAGACAGCGCACTTTTCTGATTATCACATTCTCACAAATTAACATTAATCTCCACTTTCTCATGGCTTCTGTTGATGTCACAGGTAGCCGGACCGCCTTCTAATATGGCCATGGCGGCATTAGCTCCAGCCCAAGCTACTGGCTGCACTGCTTCATTTCAAGTAGTGCGCAAGCCCTCAGCATTGAAGGATGCAAGACTTACTCAGATTAATGCCCTATCTTCTTCTATGAACGGGGCCGCTTGCGTGTTTGCACGCGACGCAACTTGCAGGAGGGAAGCTTCAATTTCTCACGTCCAAGTTCACTGTAGCATTGCGGAGGATGTGCACACTAGGGATCAAGATGATATCCGAACATACAAAGGCCACGAGCGCCCCGACTCCTTCGGAAGATACGGGATTTATGGAGGAAAGTATGTTCCTGAGACTCTTATGGATGCTCTTAGTAATCTAGAGGTTGCATATCGTGCGACAATCAAGGATCCCGAATTCCAGGTATCAAATGCCTCCTTTCTCGCCAGCACTTTTGTAGAGTGATTGAGTGATTGTGTATTCATTTAGTTATTCATTTATTTCTCTAGGGTAGGTCTCGAAACATCGATTTACTTGCATAGATTCTAAGGGCTGAGTTAACATGATTCTCCTTATTTTGTACAGAAGGAGCTCAATGACGTACTTAAGGATTACGTGGGTAGGGAAACACCTCTATACTTCGCTGAACGTCTTACAGAGCACTACAAACGTGACGGGAAAGGGCCTCTGATTTATCTGAAGAGAGAGGATCTTAACCACACTGGCGCTCATAAGATCAACAATGCAATTGCTCAAGCCCTGTTGGCGAAGCGGATCGGGAAGAAGCGCATTATTGCCGAGACAGGAGCAGGCCAGCACGGTGTTGCCACCGCCACAGTGTGTGCTCGCTTTGGACTGGAGTGCATTGTATATATGGGTGCTCAGGATATGGAGAGGCAAGCTCTCAACGTATTCCGAATGCGTCTTCTTGGAGCTGAGGTATGGAGTTCATAACCGTATTTGTGAGATCACGTGTGAAATTGTAAAACTGAAATCAAATTATTGTTATTGTGCAACAAGGACAGGAGGTTTTGGCATCAAATGCTGTGAAAGTGCGTCAGAATGTGTGTACTGATGATTAGATGATGCAGCTATGTAATATGTGCAGCAATCCTAAACCCTAACCTCAACTTTTTTGCTTTGTAATCCAGGTTCGTCCTGTAAATTCTGGCACCGCCACTTTGAAGGATGCCACTTCAGAGGCTATTCGCGACTGGGTTACGAATGTGGAAACTACTCACTACATTCTTGGCTCAGTTGCCGGACCGCACCCTTACCCTATGATTGTGCGAGACTTTCATGCAATGATTGGAACAGAGGTTCGTCGCCAGGCAATGGAAAAGTGGGGTGGTAAGCCTGATGTTCTTGTAGCGTGTGTGGGAGGAGGCTCCAATGCAATGGGGTTGTTCCATGAATTTATTGAAGATGAGGATATCCGTTTGATTGGTGTCGAAGCAGCTGGCTTTGGTACCAATACAAGCAAGCATGCTGCAACCTTGACCATGGGAGAAGTCGGTGTCTTACATGGTGCAATGAGTTATTTGCTCCAGGATGGTGATGGTCAGATTATCGAGCCACATTCTATTAGTGCGGGGTAAGCATTCACAGGATAAACTGAGGCTTAGGTACTGTATTGATTCCGGCGTCTGTTACTTTCATGTTTTGTTGCTCAGATCGCTTGCTAGCTCCATGGCACATCGTGATTTCTTCTAAGAATTTTCTTTTTAAGATCGGATTATTGTACTCCAGACTTGTGTTTGTCACTTCATTGAAACTGTTCATCGATCACGTATACACATTGTAGGACATAGTGTTGACTGGGAGTTCGTGGTGCCCAGGTTGGATTACCCAGGTGTTGGTCCCGAACACAGTTTCCTGAAGGATGTTGGTCGAGCAGAATACTTCAGCGTGACTGACGATGATGCCCTCGAGGGTACGAAGGAAGTTCACTTGAAATTGTCATGTCATTATGCAAAGACTGTACATGATTCTTGTGAGGTCAATAACAGTTGATGATCATCAGTGTCACAGGTTTAGTAAGTTTAAGAGTATTCGTCATGTACGTATTATGATGGCTATCAACACACAGAGTTCATGTTCCCTCATCACTACTTATTAAAAGTCTGAGACTTCTCTGTTGTCACTGCAGCATTCCAGAGGTTGTCGAAGTTGGAGGGCATCATTCCGGCGCTGGAGACATCCCATGCGCTGGCCTTTTTGGAGACGCTTTGCCCCACACTTGAAGATGGCACCCGAGTGGTCCTCAATTGCAGTGGCCGTGGTGATAAGGATGTTAACAGCGTGATCGGTTACTTGAAAGGAAAATATTGAGTTTCACTTCAAACATGTGTTTCTGTTGGACTGATTATAGTAAATGTATCAGTTCAGTTCTTCTTTCCCAGATTTTGTAGGGATCCAATTCAGCCTCTTGAAAGATGAGTTAGCAGAAGAGCATGTCAATTATTGGCAAGCGATCGGTCAAGTTTTGATTAGAACTCAATCTGTTGTAAAAATAGTTCACTCATAAAGGACTGAGCTTAGGATGTAGGAATAACAGTCCTGGATGCTTTCTAAGGTTTATCTCAAACTAAACGCAAATTTTCACAGCCATGCTGATTGCTGAGTTACAATTGGCTTGTACTGCATCTCATTGCAGATGTCATTCAACCAACACACCCACATGAAAAACACTTGAAATATAGAAGATATTGGTAAAGATTTACTTCGGCCTTTCCACATCTGTTGTTCTATGACATTTTGCAAACTTAACTGAAAAGATTGTTTAGCAAGCAAACACTTCTTGCAATAATTACTACATGATAATGTTGGATATATATCAACTCTTTCAGATAATAATGTTCACGTAGGACACACTTTAACTCAGGCCTCAAGATAGAGGTCAAGTATTATCAACACTATGACTGTTCACAAAAACATAGGTAGACGGCCTCTCATCACGGAGATTCTGCCTTTAAGGCCAACTTCACAAACTGATATGCCACCCAAGGATCTGCCCAACAGCAGGAGGTAGCCTTGGTCGTAGCAGTTGTCTGATATTGATGAGCAAAATCACATCAGTTAAGAAATAAGTCTGAACATAACTAAAAGAATCTACAATCGGAAGATGGTGATTGACTGCTACTCTGACACCCTTGAGATATACATACGATCCACACACACACACACACACACACACACACACGTATGCATAATTCTATGCAGACTGAAGATTGCAGTGCGACACACACACAAACAGTAGATTGCAGCCAAACAGTGGTCGTAATTTAGGTTACGGCGGAAGAGAGCCAGAAAATGTGGGCAAGCACAAGAAAGAACCAATGTTCACCCGAACAATCTAAAACCAGGTCATAACAGTGACCTAATTCTTCGGTGTCTGCTATTCATTCAATTTTGGGCCCAGTAAAATCTGAAACAGCAAATTCAACACCAAAATTAATGAAACTATGAAGCAAACATATTGAGCTATATAACCATGCCAACTTGAGGCCTTGAGGTGCACATTCATGCCATGCAGATGGCCGTGTCTACGAAGCCCTCGGAGTGTTCTTTGCGGTTAAGAAAAATACAAATAAACAACATATCCGAAACTCCTTCGACTGAGCTAATCTTCAACCTTTTTCAAACCAGAAAACTCACCAAGCACTTCACTATCCAGATCCGACAATGATGTTGTTGATAGGGATGAAGATGAGCTTGACAAAAAATCCTATGAAGCCCATAACGATAAACCCTAAAGCGGTTCTGATGGCCACTTTAGAAAATTCTGCAAACGAGGAAAAGAGCGCTGAATGTAAATCCTACACGTAAAAGGCTTAACTTCTGCGTTCATACCCCTCCCAGCAGCACATAGCATAACACAACCTAGCACTAGGCAACAATACTCACCACAGTGAAGTCCATCTCACTGCAGATAAAATCGACAGCCTCTATGAGACGAACTCGTTCAGAGCATCACAGCATGTCGGGATAAAGTACCACAACCCAGCTCTTGAAATGGAGGCACAAAGAAATTTAATGCACAATCTACACAACCGCAACTCTAAACCCACAAAACACACGCCGGGAGCCTGCGACCTGTAAACCAGACACCATACCTCTATCGAAAAAACGGCACAAAGTCTAAACTCATAGCCAATCCTTCAGCATTCCAACTCACCTCGCCGATCGGGCTTGTGGCACCGCTTGACCAAGCGAATGCTATCCTTGGCGAAGTCCTTGACGGGCCTCACTACAGTATCAACGGCTTCCATGATTCAATCCTCCACTCTACAAAAAACACCACCCACGAGCGGTGACTCCTAAAACCTCCACAAAACGCAATGGAATCAAGCAGCTCTCCTCAGATGCGGGGAAAACGAGCGAGAATGTTGTGTGTGTTTTGCCGACCTTGGTCCGGAGTGTTGCGGTGGAGCCTCGCAGGGACCCGCACGCATGTTGTGCTCGGCAATGCTCGGCTCCTGGGAGCATTCCCTCGTTGGCCCTGCAACTGGGCTTTTGCTAACCCTAATTTTTTGGATCCATTACCGATGTGGTTTCTCTTTGTTGAGGTTTTGCTAGCTTTTGTCTAGAGCTCTATATTCATATCCTAGTGTTTGCTCTTGGGCTGGGTAAAGGTTTTGTAATATTGTAGCAAAGCATGGGGGTGAAGATTCAAGAGGTCATATATTTTTACTTAATAACAAAGGGTTGAGAAGACAAAAGTCAAGAAGATTGAGTCCTACTTCTTGGAGGTGGCCATAAGTATGTCATGCAATTAGAGTTAAAAATGTAGTGTTTTTTTATTTTATTTTCCTACATAAATTGGTATGAAAGTGTCTAAATCTTGGGGAACATACTTGAAGAGCCTAAGTGTACTAAGATGGAACTCAATACCAACAGGATCATAATTTGGTTTAAGATTGTAATTTGTCAAATGCAATTGAGTTTGGTAGCATATTAGTACGAGATTTATTAATTTATTTGTTTGATCAAGAAGATATCAATCCATAATTTGTGACAACAACTTTACTTTAAAAGAGATGCTAAATATTCTATATAGTTTTTATAATTAGACTAACTCCTTTTAAAAGATTTCTTTTTAAAGTTTATTAAGTCTTATTGATGTCTAAAGCTATATTTATTCTTCTAACAAACTTTGGATTTGTTTTGGTTGGTTGTTAACTCCAACCATCATAATGGAAGGCAATAATTAGAGGAAAAAAAAAAAAAAAAAAAAAAAAAAAGTCTTAAAATTTTGGTTCCCTAGTAGTAGTTGTTGTGGTTGTTTTATTTTATTTTATTTTTTCCCCCTTGTAACTCTTGTTTGAATAATATGCTTATGATTTCTTCTGTAAAAAAACAGAACAAAAAAAAAAAAAAAAAAAAAACAAAACAAAACAAAACAAAAACAAAAAGGAAATTAGTAGACAACTTTGATAGAAACCATGTTTAATTATAAAGATTTTTTTTATTTTTATTTTTGATTTTTTCCATTTTTTTTCCGTTTTTTTTTTCCTTGTTGCTATTACTTATTTGTTGATGCATACTAAGACTCCTATCTCCACAAATAAATTTATCATTATTTTGATAAAATAGTTATGCAAAACCTAAGGTGGACACTATCTTAATTATAAAGTGTTGTGAATATAGATTCTTTTTTCTAACTGTAGTTTTAGCAAAAATGATATTTGATCAGAATTTTTATTTTCTAGAAAAAATTGAAAGTATCAGGATTAATTTTTCTAGAATACATAAAAAATAGAGAATGTTTAAAATTAATGACTTTCTTTGGTATAAATTGGAATTATCTTGAAAACACATTTGTGTGTACTTTGTATATATAATTTGAATTCAACCCCGTAAAATTTGTGCCACTGAATATTATCCCGATACCATTAGGGTTGTGATTCAAACTATAAAGCGCCAGGTGGTTTTCGACCTAGCAAGCGAACTGGAGATGTAACAGAACACCGCTGTATCATCCGCAATAAATCCGGGTATGAGAGACGAAGCGGTCATCATGTTTCAACAAGGTTCTGAAGAGGGCATGAGACCAAAACCAGATATCGATAGCCGGATATCTGAATTCTAGGGTTTGAGGCCGGGGAAACAAAACCCTTGTCTGCGACAGGAGTAGTTCTTTCACAGCGCTGCTATCGGTCTATCGCTGCCATCAACCTGCACAGCAGTCGCTCACCATGGTATCGGACCGCTTCGCCTTTCTTCCACTGCATCATTATTGTTGTTCTAGCATCTCTAGCATCTGTGGCGTTTTTATTGGAAAAGACCTTTACAGGATTTTGTAATGCTTGTGATCGTCACGTTAAACCTAAGCGTCTAGTTAGATTGTTTCGTTTTGCATGGTTGGTGGGAATTGTTTCGATTTAGCTGGCACGGTTGAGAACCCGTTTTCGGGGTTTTTTCACTCGTGAAGATGACTTTGTTGTTATGTGCACATTAGGCATTCGGTCCAACGTAGATTGTATTCAGTTATTTACTTCGTTCAAATTTTTTTTCACATGATCATATTGCGGCCGGCTGGCTTTGGCTTTAATCTTTTGTTGGTCGTCACAGACGAAGGGAACAGGAAGTTTCGGCAAGCGCCGTAACAAGTCCCACACGCTGTGCAGGCGTTGTGGCCGTAGAAGTTTTCATATCCAGAAGAGCCGTTGCTCGGCTTGTGCTTACCCTGCCGCGAGAGTTCGCAGCTGTGAGTTGTTCTTTCATGACTAGCTGTCTCTTTTTCATTTGAAGTCGAGATCGTCGTGCCGTCTTTATTAGGTCACTCTTCCGCTCCTACGCTTGTTGTATTCTGAATAGATACAATGTTAACACGCCCTGGTATGTAGAGAGTTACCTTCAAGCAAGAGCCAAACATGTGTATCATTTATTATGAAACAAACGGAGTGTTTATGAATTTACTCTATGGTTTGGACGATGTGGTCCAGACAACTGGAGTGTGAAGGCTATCCGGAGGAAGACCACCGGGACTGGACGTATGCGCCACTTGCGTCATCTTCCCCGCCGATTCTCCAACAATTTCAGAGAAGGTACGTTTTCTCCATGTCCGAGGTATCCTGCTCGGAAGTAGGCACATCAAACCGCTTGTTAGCAGTACGCTGCGCTTTACCGGAACACGGGTTACAACCCTAGGAGATCGCACTCCTCATTTTGTAGCATAGGGCAGACTAGTATATTTTTCGTGAGGCCATCAACCGCGTGCTGATGGTCAAGTTCCGGTCTTCATTTTTAATTTGTGTTTTTAACTGCTAGAGTTCCCTTGTAACCCACCATTTTCAATTAGTCACAGGAGTTCTATTCGATTCTTGCAGGAACCCAAGCGGCTTCCAGGAAGACCGTTGCTGCAGCTTAGAATGAAAGCCATTTTAGTTACACGATGAAGTAAGTATGCTGGCGATAGTATTTCATCATGTGGAGAGGCTTCTGTTGTGACCTAGCAAGCAGAATATCAGTAAAGAATGAAAGCTTATTAAGCAATCGTTTTTAACATTTGTGCCACGGATTCTTGATATTCTTCTTGAAGATTGGCTGTTATGGTAGAACTTTATATTTATTGTAAGCAATACTGCAACAATCTCTTTTGGTTTGATCGTATCCACAGAGTTTCAAGTTCAGTTCACCCCGAATTGCTGCTTCACGTGCAATCTCTCACTGCACTCGAAGAACACCATTACCAAACGCTGAAGGTTCTGTATTGAGCCTAAAGATTGTTTAGCTTTGCAATGGGAAAATGTATGGTTGTTGCATTGTATATGCACTGAATGGTTTGTGAATCACATGCGAGGACTATATTTCTACTGTGTATTTATATAGTAAAAATAATAAAAAATTACCTGACTTTCAGATTTTGGAGTCAAATTCACGTCTTTGTGGAGCAAAATCAACTATCAGTCAAGGTTAATATAGTTTGAATTGATTTAAAAGATGGGATTAAAGTAAGCACACATGCAAACTACACATGTGGATATATAAACCAAATTATGTTGGTTGTGGCTTGATCTGATCAATATTCATAACAGAAGAAAGAATTCTGTGTGTATACATATACATATACTCCCATTTGAGTGGTCTAAGTTGTGATCTTTTTATTATGTAATGGTGTCATTAAATTACATAGACTTTGAATGTCCTTTAAAATGGAATAAAATCTAGATCTCAAATTTTGATAAATTTTTCACTAGTTAAAAATTGAAATTACAAAAAATCCTGTGATTGATAAATCCTCTAACCATGAACTTTATATCATCAAACTTACAATAAATAATTCAGATCTCAATTTAAATGAGCAAACTTATATGATCATCTGTTATTGAAAAAAAAAATCACTGAAAAGGTGTTTTTGTTTAGTTTTATTTTCATTTTCAATGCTTTTGTACCTAAATAAGTCTATTGTTGATTATTGCAACGTATAAAATCTGCACACTTCACATCTTAAGATTTGCATTTGTTTTTATATTTGTGCAACAAGTTTTTTTGTTTGTTTGTTTATTTTAATCCTTTTTTTATATAAAAATTTATCAGAATAAAAGTAAACTCTATGCATGGAAAAGAAATTCAAGCCAAAAACATTATTCAAAGAGCTTTCCAGTTATTACAAACTTACATAAAAAATTCTCACTTTCCAACATAATCAATTAGTTTCAAAACAATAACATATCCACATTTTTAAAAAAAATCAAGAAATAACAAAAAATATCAATCCTCAAAAAGCTAATATGGACTAGTTCAAAGACACGCAAATCCAATACTTCCAAAACATTCCGGAATGCTCAAGGAAAGACTTTCTTCTCTTCCAAAAAAAGAAAAAAAGAAAAAACTCCAAAAAAGCAATGAAGCGATGAAATCAGAGAGTGCCAATTTCACCAGTTGTGATAAATACAATAAACATCACTAACACGAAACAATACACGAAACAAATACATACACACACAAACACACACACTGCTTGTGCTTGTGTGAATGTGTGAATGTGTGTGTGGAAGGCTGTTTGTGTGCGTTATGGTTGTAAGTTTCCTCAATGGATGTTCACTGCGAGTGAGCGTCAGCAGCAAGTGCCGAATCCGGCAACACGACTCGAGGGATTCGGAACCGGAAACTGTAGAATGTGGGTGTACAGCATGCGCATGAGCACAAGCACAGGTGCAGATGCAGATTCAGTAGGAGTGTTACAGGAGGACATGAGGGCTTGCTCCGAGGAAAGTTCTTCACAGCGATGGTGCACCCCAGCACCCTTCTGGGTTTTTGCTGGCATTTAGAGTATCTCACTGAGGAGTCGTTGGTGTTGAGAGCCTCGCCTGGTCGAGAGAAGCAATGCGGTGCATTGGGTCATCCCGGTCGGAGCTGGTTGGAGCCGAAGAGAACTCGTCGTCAGAAATTCCGAGACCACGGAGGTCCTTCTCGAGACTCGTTGCAACGGTCGCAGATTGTCGCCCTCCTGCGACGAATTCCGGCGCTACACGTTGACCCTGAGCTTGTGAGCTCACGCAGCCAGGCGGAGCTCCAGCAATTCGTTTATCGTGATTGCTGTGGAGTGGCACGGCATGATGAGAGGTGTAGTGAGGATGAGCTCTCCGGGGAGCTTCCTCTTGACGTGATGTGGCCTTTTTCTGCCGTTTCGGAGCTCGGAGAGAAGGGAATTTTTAGGGTGGATTGGAGTGTCGTTCCTGCTAGTGCAGACCCGTTGCGAGGATTTGGGTATAAGGCACCAGCTCTCACCACCCGGAAAATCTTGCTAAGAGAGGGTGGGGGACATCGTTGCGGCGGGGGCCATGACGACGATACCGGAGAGGGAGAGAAGGATAGGTTAGGTCGCGGAGCGCGGAAAAGATCTCAAGTGGAGAGCATTGCAACAGCGCTGAAGTTCCTGAACCTTCCTCCAGGTAATCTATGCAACCTCAAATTAGCTCTTGAAATTCCTCTTCACGAAGGGATGCTTTACTGCAAGATTCGTGGTTTAGGATATGGGGTTCAGGTGGATCCCTCATCCTTCACAACGCCCAGTCGTTGGATTTACGGCATGTTTTGTGTTCAATCAGAGTGCCACGCTCGTTCAAGATTGAAGTGGTGATTTTTTCACAGAGTTGAGACAATTTTTTCCGCGCAGGTTCTGTCGTGGTGGATTTTGGGAGTGGTTCAGGTGCCCTCTCACTTCCGTTAGCTTGTCTTTTCAAGGAGCTCACCTTCATATGCGTGGACTACAAGCAGGAGAGCTTAAGGCTGCTTGCCATGCGAGCTCAAGCAGCAAACCTGGCCAATCTTACTACATGGCAGGTATGTGATCCCCTTAACCTCAAGCTTAAGCTTCCAAAGTTGGACTTGGTTCATTGTACCAGAATGAAGGAAATTACCAACACACATTGCATCTTCAAATACTTGACAACGCTACATTCATCAAGTTCCTCGTCTGATGGTCATTAACCTTATAATTCGGCATTGCAATCCTTGGATTGTTAAATACTGAGCTGAAAGATTTGAATTGTGACATAGCCTCGCAGCAGCTTACAGATGAGTTTACCCTTGGCTTTGAACATATATCTCTTTCGCTGCTACGTTTTTTTTTCTTTTGCTGCGCTAACCGAATCAATTATCTGACAGGGTCGGATTGAAGACTACATGGAGCCATTCGATGCTTGTGTGGCGCTTCATGCTTGCGGGCATGCTACTGATCTTGCTCTCATCCAAGCTCTGAGGTGGCGGGCAGGTTACGTCGCTTCTCCTTGCTGTGTTGGGAAACTTCAATTTGCAGTTGGATCGTCTTCATTCACTGGAATTGTTGACGAAATAGAGAAGCCCGAGTGTAGTGGTGAGGAGATTGTGGGGTCATTTTCAAAGCCACCGTCTCCCAAACAATTAGAGCACTGTTTGACATACCCCAGATCTAACTGGCTACGATCAGTGATCACAACCGAGGACTTTCTACTTCTGGCACGAACGGCGGATTGGAGTAGCTACGATTATGACAGTTGGACTAGCCGATTGCACTCTATGTGTAAAATAATGGTAGAGCTCGATAGGAACTTAGCCTCACAAGAACTTGGCTACAGGACTAGCCTTCTTGGTTTAGCTGATCAAAAAGCTGGTGCCATTGGAGTGAGCCACATTCTTGTAGGCAAGCCTTCAGTGAAGGCTCATTAGGTCCGAGCAACGTTCACATTTCCTTTCATCTCTTCAAGTCGTGAATCATCTGTATTTGTTTTCCTTTTGTATCACAGTTGGTGTGGTGCAGGAGAAGGTAGCTGGCTAGGATTGAGGACCATTGATGACGTTTTTCTAGCGATTGTGGACTTTATATTCCGACTACAAGATTGTTAGTCACCTACACTGCCGAAGTCTCGGTGTCTTTGGCAGCACCCTGATGACAGACAAAAGATATAAGTTTCACACATATTGGACAGTTGGATATGGGGTGCATTGTTGATTTGAAGAGCAAGTTACTCTCGCTTAATCCACTTTCAGCGGCTCTAAGACCTGTAATTACTGCCTGATACATGCAATTTATATACTTGGCGATTGGTACCGCTAACTGTTGATGTGCCTTCACGACAACAAACAAAATTTAGCGGAGATTCTGATGCAGGTATTGGATTATCAGACATCACTCCTTGCTCCGCTTGTTCTTAAGGTAAATTCAATGCCTGTCCAACCTGCTGTGCAAAAACTTGCCTTTATGAGAGAAAGATGGTGTTATAACATTGTTTGGGTGGAGAATGATGCGGTTGCAACAAACAGTTTTTTGAAAACTTCTAAAAATTATTATTTGATTTTGAAGTTTTAGATTTATGTTTATATGAGTGCAATTGTAGATACACTTTTGAACAAGTGATAATGGATGAATTGTTTTGTTTTGATTGATTGCATAAGTATCTTAAATATTTTTAAAGCTACAACATTTAAAAATGTAAACAATTGATGTTATTACAAAGAGAATTCCTAATTTATGTACATTTTTGTTATTTTGTCAAACTAATTGGTACTATTAAGTGAAACTTGTTTTGCTTCATGTTATTTTTTTTGTTTTGATACATAATTGATATTGATAGAAATGTGCTATAGTTGAATCAAATGTACATGGATTTATCATCACCAAAATGTTTAGAATAATATTTGGAGTATAGGATTGACAAACAAGTCTTAAAAATAAAAAATTTAAGAAAAAAAGAAAAAAAAGATCTCATTTGATAATAGTTATCAGAATATATTTTTAAAAATATAAATTACAAGAGTTGGTAACCACATCACTACTATATTAATCTTATAATAATAATGAATAATCAAGTACACTAGTTTGAATAGAGTTTTATTACATTGTAATATATATATATATATATATATATATATGTGTAAGATAATAGAAAAAAAGGTAAACTACTTTGATATGTTTAAAATTATAATAAAATTTAAAATAGTTGTTATCAAGTATAATAATATAATTTAAATGTATATATAATCAAAATATAATTATCTTTTGGAAAGATTTATATAATATGATTTATTTAGTCATATTAAGATTGATATATTTGCTACAATAATAATCAATATTAAAATTAATTAAAATTGTTGAAAATAGATGTTGTACATGTTGATTTAAAAGTTACTATGAATAAAATGAGCACATATTAGAAATTAAAGAATTTTATTATAATTAATATATTTTAATAAAAAAATATGATTTAATAATATAAGTAATAACAATATAAACTTAGAATGCTAAAATAACATCTTTTGAAATGTAAAAATCCAACAATAGTATAAAATATTGATTTTAGAATTAAATCCTTATTTTTTGTGATTTTAGTAAATTTGTAAAGAAGTGAAGTGACCATGGTTAGGTACAATTATTTTAACCTAATTTATTAAAATATTAAAGAATATATATTAATTTTAGTAATATTACAAGTATGATTAAATTGTATAATCATATAATCAAAAATAGTGCTGACAAAAATAAAAGAAGTGCTTAAAATATACAACATAATAATTCTAACCAAAGATCGTTTCTATTAATGCAACCATATATACATCATCAAACCAATATATAATATGTAGAAATTAAACTATCATTATCTGCTAGATGAAACATGTAAGAATAAAATAACATATTTCTGTTCTTTTTGCAAATCCAATAAGTGTAAAATGAACAAAATGCAATAGGTGTAAAAAGATAATGCTTAATGTTTTGATTTTTCATAATAATTTCAACATGAGGATTTATGTGTTGCTTGACTAAATCTTCCAATAACTTATGAGTTTTTATATAATTACTGTTATTTGATTTTTAATTTTTAGACTGAACAAGTGCTCAGAACAATCGTTGTGTTTACCAACAATCACATGGATGGCAACTGAGATTTACTTAAATCTTATGTTAAACTACTGGTTATGACTTAGAATATCAAGCTCAAAAGTAAATTTATGTGTACATCCTTTGACCCCTGGATATAAAGACCAAAAGAAGCTTAGTTCTAATGGTTCACAGAAGCACCCAAATTCATAGATGGATTGTATCTCACACAGGATTGAACAGTATTGCCACAGCAAGTTGGCTGAAGCTAGTGGAGTTGAGCTTTTTCCATACATATCAGCATCAGTGGCTCTAGAAGTGCAAAGGCTAATTTGCAAGAGGAGTCGGCAACAGTCTGTGCATGTCACTCTCTCAGTAGGAGATATCCACAAGTTTTTAAACTGATAAAATCTAACTCAGGGCGATCTGAGCAAAGTTGCAGATATTACCATACTCTTCGTGCAGTCCAAAAGTATGCATAACTCTAAATTGAGTGAAATGGCTCACGAGATACTTGCAGTACCCTCGACGAAGCATTCCTGTGAAGCAAGCTCGGAAAGGCTGAACAACTCGTGTACAAAACTGTATAATTTGAGGTAAGATGTATCTTATGAAGCTATACAAGTCACATCGTCTGCAAGATATAACAAATCTCTTCATTATCGAGGCAGGCTCATCATGGATCAAACCAATAAGAGTTGGTTTTCAAGACGTAAGTGTTTATGATGTCAACAGTGTAATGAGTCACTAGGAAATGTGCTCGATTTCTACGAACCAGAATGTATCCCATTGAAAAGGTGACTGGCACTATGAACCATCTACTTTATGTGCAAAGGTTCAGGGTGCAATGCCGGAACTTTGCGTGACATGCTTCGAGAAATATTACTCTTCAGGAGAGCAGGGCCACTAAACCTCTTGAAGCCAAGCTTGGCCGTCAATCCAGCTGAGCTGCAGGAAGTTCTGTGCTTCGCCATCACTCAGTTCATGTGACCATTCAACTCGTTGTGAGGCATCCGAGCCCGGCCCTGAGCATTGATATTGCCCATAGTACACAGTCCTGCAATTCAAAAGCAATTAATGAAGCTAAGGCAATGTCTGTCACTGTAAGAAAAAGCAACACTTAATTACGTAATTTGACAGTTTTATTGCACGAGGAAGTGAAAAGAGAGACTAACCGTTCTCTGGAAGGATTAGACCAATTCTGCCAGCCTTCAGGCAAGATGACATCTTCCATGTAAGTGTAAATGTACACGACTCGTGAATACGGTCCCCACGCTCGTCCTAAAAACACTTGCCCAGTTCCTATTCCAGTGATCAAGCAATTAATGAAGACGAATCCCGTGTTTTCGTCTGGACTCGACCTCTTTTGGGCTGTCAGCGACCCTGATATGTATGCCTGTGTAGCGATCTCATGTATCTCACAGTTCTGTGCAAATTGTTCCCCAAGATCAGAAAATTTCAGAACGCAAGGAATCTGGAAAGGAAACATGAATGCATGGGCAACTTAGTGGCACCATGGAAAGTGATCCATTCATGCTTGTGCCCAGATGTTGAAAACCTGAAACAGTGGAATCGAGGAATCTATAGAGAAAGGGTGTAACGACGTACCTTGAAGACTGATTGACCATTTCCGGAGATGATGTCAATGTTACCCTCAAAGTAGCACTCCTTGAAGTAATGGCGACCAGAGAAGTCGAAGAGGGTGTCCTGGCCTCCATAGAACCCACAAGCATAGAAAGCTGCTTTGTCTGCGACTAGCAAGACTGCCACTGCTTGGCCATCAACTTGACCTGGTTCAGCCAGTGGAGCGTCGTTCTGCATAGTCGTCAGGGGCATCTCAGTACTCAAGCTTGAGCATTACAAGCTTTCATCACGAGTTTTTAGAGATTTGTTAGACATGGGTAAAGCTGTGACTGAAAACCTGGAAACCAATGCCCCTAGCGATGAAGTTCGATGAGTACACCGTCACCGTTGCACTATCGGCAGTACCGCTCTGGCTAGCGGATTGGCGGTGCGCGATTGTTGTTGTGGATCGCCCCTCCCCCTGAAGGATCACGAAAGGCTTGTTGGATGGAATAAAAACCTTTTCTCTGCGACAACAAGCAACAAGCTCCGATGTCAGGTTGGAAACAATCTGATATCGATGGTCTAGGTTTCAGAAGGTCAAGTAAAATGCACACCGGTAGACTCCAGCTCGTATGGATATTTCGAACCAGCCAGCATTGTTCTCCGGAATTGCGTCTATTGCATCCTGAACTGTGTTGTAATCCACGTTTCCTTGCTTCCCCACGGTTATATAATTGGTGTTGCTAGGCAGACCCCTGGTACGCTTAAAATGAGTGGGGTGGCCGTAACTGTGATGGTGGCCATGGCCAGGATTAGCCCAGAATCGGCTTCCTGATGTGCCTTTCTCTGCATACTCGAGAGGTTCGAACCTTACAGGTTGGGTTCTTGCGTATGCAGATTCCAATCCGTGAAATCCTCTTCCCTGAATATTGCACAGCTTCTGGAGAAAGAGTACTAATCTCAACAGTAGCAAGAATTTGCTACTCCAGGGACAGGCCATGGTTGTCAAACATGTAAGAACAAGCCAAAGATCTTGAAACCGGGCTGGATCATGTGCCCTGTAATATAAAAAAGAAAAAAGAAACAAGAAAACCACGACATGTTATGCAAACAGGAGAACTATACACTCGTTTCGACAGCAACTATACAACAGACGTCGCAAGTCAGTGGGTCCATTACAAAAAAAACACACTAAAAGAATCTCGGGATCGTGACCACCGATCAAACGCTCATACAAACAATGCAATCCCTTTTCACCTGTGAAAGTACTAACACTGGGAATCCGTTGGAGATGCAGATATAAAAGCTGATCGCGACTGGGAGAAGTCTCAGGATTTCTCATATTGCAATCTGAGGGAACTTGCAACAACCTATGATCTGCTCGCGGTCATCAACATAAAATTGTTTGTATTTCTCCCAAGCGTCTGCAATAAGAAATTAGAAAAAACCTGCATTAGTCCGTCCGAAGGAGGCATTGTGAATGCAGGATCCCGTTTCATAGAAACCAAGTCAAAGGAATTCTCGCTGATAGACTGATAAGCATCACTTGCGGTTGCTCGGCCCTCTAAATAATGCCCCAAACTCACCTTCCTACGCCACAAGAAACGCAAAACAAGCTTACCTGTCTACGCTGACGAGTAATCTAGTGAAGTCATTCACCCTCACTGCGTCTGCACAGGTTAACCTTCGACCCGAGCTAGCTGGATCAGAGACTGACTACCCATCTCTCCACCTTTTTTATTCTCTATCATGCACAACCAAAGCCCTCCTTAATAGGTCTCGCGACGCCAAGTGCAAGCCACTGTCTCGGAGTGGACGTGCACTGTACCAGAAAAGTGCAGCTCAGTGATGACATCTGACATGGTGAGAATAACTCCCCAATAGCGAATCACTCTGCAGCAAGAGCCTGTTTGCATCGGCTGACGCTCTAACAAGCCAGGAAAAGTATGGACTCAGTCCTTTGCTTGTCCTTCCTCTCCTTGTAATAATCACTCCCTTTTAATTACATCAGGTCCTATTCCCATCCGGCTCACCATTCTAACGGTCCACTTACTGAAGCTCACACAGTGTAGCACATGAATCTTCCGTTGATTGGGCCTAACTCATGCCAGCCACCGCTTCTCACTCACAAGCGCTCATAAGCAAGTACTTCCAGTTGATATATGAGTATGATCTGCACCTGTGAGCACTGGATCTAGCTCTACCCAGGTGCAAAATTCAACAAAGTAAGGAACAAACAATCAGGATGCAAACAACAAACAAGACCGGTGCAAAAAAGAAGCTATGAGACACGCACCATGAATGACCAGACCTGATGCTTTTATTTTGTTTTGTTTTTTTCTGCAGAGGTTATGCAATTGTGCATCAGTGGTTGTTGGTAGAAACGGCACCACCCATTGCTTGGGGAGTGTATGATTGTCTTGAGGCAGTTGGGAGTGTGATATCCTTTGTAGGAGACTGACTGATTGTTGGACTCATGTGGGGTCTCAAAGTCGTGTGTAAACTGCAGCAGGAGTGCTCAATGCTTGCCTTTCATTATTCACACTCCCGGAAATAAAATTAAATAAAAAAAAGGTTGTGAGGGTGATGTGTTGGGATGTGATGTGGCTGATTGACAAGGCCGGACTCCACTCTGTCTTCACTAGCTTTGCCATTCAACCCTGCCTGCTCTTATTTATGTGTCTCCCAGAGCCCCATCTTTCTCTTACTCTTGTTATGATCCTCCTGATATTTTCATTGTAGTCTCAGCCTGTGGATATGCTAAGCATAATTGGATATATTGAAGTGAACAACAACTGCATTATAATGACCATTAATAAAAAAAGAAAATTCTTTTTTATTATTATTGATAAACCAATCATAAAAAGATCATCATGATAGATATACTTTTGTTTTGATAATTAAATATAACAATATTCATTTTTTTATTATAAAAAATATTTTAATATTTATAAAATGTATAAAATTTTTGTAAGATTAAAAAAAAATTCTACATTAAAAAATTTGACAATTTTAGTATGGAACTACATAAAATCATAAAATACATATTAAAGCACATATTTTATACCATATAAGTGTTATCTATAATTATTGTAATTTTTATAAAAAATTTGTAATGCTTGTAGAATATATTAACTATTATACAAATAATGTAATGAACATAAATATATATAAACACATTGCATTATAAAACTAATTTGTGTGATTAAAAAAATATAATTAATAGATTGTTAGTTCTCATATTGAAATTAAATTCGATTTATTTTTTTAAACAATTGACTTTCTTTTAGTGAGTGGTTTTAGCTAAAAAAATTTAGAGTTCAACAAAATTATTATTTTTTTTTCTCTTGCATAACTTGGATGTTTGAATACTCATTGAAAAGGCTTTAAAAAATAATACAAAGACATTGGCTTACTTATAATATTTATTTTTATAAAATTATTCTTGTGCCTAAATATAGATAATAAAAAATTATAATGATTCTAAAGAATTTTAGATTTATTCAATATTAATCTAGAAGAAAAGAAAATTCTATCTTTATTGTGTTTGTAAATCCAAATATTTGAGATTCTATATAATTAGTCATTAAATAAAGTAAAACTAATTTTATGCTTGCTTTACTTCTTTTATCAACAATCATTATTTACATGAGAACTTTTACCAAATAATTACAAATATCTATCTTTACTACCAAATCAATTTTAAATCTAAAAAATAATGATTAAATATATATATAAAATTTTGCAATATACTTTTTAATTATGATTATGATATTGTATCCAATAGTTAAATAATCAAGTAACAAATTAATATTTAAATAATAATAATAATCTATTATTATATAATATAATAATTTTAAGATTACAAAAGAAATAATATAAGCATAATACATTAATAGTGAGTAATATAAAAATATTTTAGCAAATAGAGAGAAGTATAAAAATATAGTGCATTTCAAAAAAAACACTTAAGTTTTAAATTGATACTATAGAAGCTTTATCACTTTCTATACAAGAAGTCAAAACATAGAAGTGTGACAAGCTAAATACCAAAAAGAAATTAAAAATATACAATTTAAGTCAAATAATTTTTAAATTTATATAAGTTTTACTTTATACTTATACACTCAAAACTCAAAACTCCATATATATATTAAAAATTTATTTATATTTATTTTATATAAAAAAATATTATTTTTCTAAAAATCTTATTTTTTTATTTTTTTATTACAAATAATTATTAGTGAATTTTAGAATAGAAGTTTTATTATTAAATTAACTTTAGCAAAAAACCATGTATAAGAAAAAATTTAAAATTAAAGTATTTTTTTATTTTTTATTTTTTAAATTTTCTCTTCAAAGTCTATATATTGAAATAAAAAATTTAACTTCTTATAGTATCTTTTATATTTGAACATATTTATAATAAATAAAATTTTAAAATAAGTAGATTTAAGATACAACGATTTTCTACAAAGATATTTAAAATCATTTTTTTGTCAAAACATATAATATTGATTCTTTTGTAAACAAAATCTTATAAAAAAAAATTTATATACTTTAAATCTTGTTTTATTTATTTATTTACTTCATGTGAGTATAATTTTGTCAAAGATATATATAATATGTTCTTTAACGACTATAATAGATATTTATTTTTATCTTTTTTATAAAAAAATTGAATATCAAGGATATAAAAAGACTTTGTAGTTATGTTTATAACTTACAAAGCATTTATAGAAATAAATGTAATATTTAATTACTATTAATTTTGTTTTTTTAAGATTCAAAGTATTTATTTCTTTAAGTTATCCAAAATATTATACAAATCATAACATAACCTAGAAAAATTTATCATAACAAATCTTTAAAAAATTATATGTACAATATGATTTATAGACAGTTCTATTATAAGATACAAAGTAATTGAGTATTTGTGGTTGGTAGGCTTGCCAATGTACACAAGATTATAAACCTCATAATTATTACAAAAATTTTAAGATGACTAAATTATTTCATAACAAACCAAAAGTTAGATTTTAGGACAACATAATATTTATGTAATTTTTAATATATTTTTTTAATAATTTTTTTAATAATAATCTAATAAAAGATATAAAAGATGTTATATTTATAAAAATATCATTTAATTTGTAGTACTTTGAATCAAATAATATTTATTCCAATATTAACATACAAAATGGGCTAATCTTGGTTAGCCCATAAAAAATATTTCAACCAATCTAATCTCTAATTACTTTT
This sequence comes from Physcomitrellopsis africana, assembly GCA_036785485.1. Classification (NCBI taxonomy): domain Eukaryota; kingdom Viridiplantae; phylum Streptophyta; class Bryopsida; order Funariales; family Funariaceae; genus Physcomitrellopsis; species Physcomitrellopsis africana. The sequence goes on along the minus strand of JAWRVF010000181.1, from coordinate 377,001 downwards.
TTGGATGCTACCAACTTGAGACTAGAATATCTACCACAAATGAATTACAAATTTATCAAATCATCTTAGTTAAGCTAATTATAAAAGTCCATGCTATCAAATTTGTCAAATCATCTTAGTTAAGCTAATTATAAAAGTCCATGCTATCAAATTTGCACTAGTACATTATTAACTACCTTAATAATTGTGATAATATACCATGCCTTTCAAATACCATGTCATAAGTAGTTGAAGACATCATATCAAGGATATTTCAACTAATATATATATATATATATATATATACATATTATAATATCTTTTATATATAAAAAGCTATATTTAGACTAATATATATTTATTATTTTAAATTTTTTTCTAAAATTCCAATAATATATATAATATATTATTTATATTTTATTTAAAAATTAAATATAAATATAAAGATAAAATCAATTTCACACTTCTTTATACATATGCATTAATTTGTGTTGATTTTCTATCTATTTTGATATTACTACTTTATACCATAATTACATATATTACTAGCAATGTCAATATATTGGATGTATTGTACAAATTTATCTATTCATTATATATTTTATTTTTATTTTAGATCAAAAATACATATAAATCATTTACAATACAAAATTCTTTGAAATAAAATGTAACAACAATTATTTATTTGTAATATAAAAAATTAATCTTCATAAAGTTTATTTTATTTTGAGTTTTATTTTGCATTAAAATTCACATTATATTATATTTTTACTAGTTTTTATTAAAATAAAACGAGTTTCTAATCACATACTTTCTAAAATATGATGTACATACTTCAAACCATTTTTCAATATCTTTTTTAATGAATTTTTTGTCTTATATATTTACACACACTTGAAGTTTAATACAAGATTTGACTATAGATAATATAACTTTTTTCCCTCCATATTTTTCCAAAAATTGAGGGACAATAAGCAACTAGAACATATTCAACTAAAAAACACATGAATATTCCACAATATAAATTTGACAAAGCTTCAAAATAAAAAAAATCCAAACATTTATATATATATATATATATATATATATATATACATAAAAAAATTAGGTTCCTCTTCAGGAAGCCCCAAACGGAACATAATGTTGTCAAGAGCAACTTCTAATTTCCAACTGAATCCCACTTAATAAATTCTATAATCAAACACTGCTTGGAGGGGCACCATTAGCTAGGACTCGCAGGGTGGGAGCCAATGTAGAGCCGACGGGGGGGTAGGTGTGGGTAATTGAACTGAACTTGGAGTAGATTGCGAGGGTAGGGGTTTCGACCCCTTGGTCGTTTCGATGCTCCCGGTTGTGCTTATTGAGTGAGTGGTTACTTACTCGGCGCCACGGCGAGTGTTGGGGACTTTGGCTGTGATTCGAAGTGTGGTTTTCATTTCTTTTATTTGGGCGATTTCTGCAGAAATTAGGGTAAGCAAGGAATTGTTGGTCGAGCTGCGGATATATGAGGGTGACAATAGCGTCGTGTCTGCACTTTTTTTTTTTTTTTTTTTTTTTTTTTTTTCATTTCTTTTCTGTGCTAGGTTAGTTGAATCGGTAACGTGACTTCTTATTTGATGCAACAAGAGATGAAAGTAAACACCCGCAGCAGCGTTGAGCTACTTAGAAACATGCTTTTGCTGCAAAGAGATGAGACACCGTGTATTGTCTTCTCGAAAATTGGTAATGGAATTTGCATTGCGTGATGGGAATCAAGTGGTGGAAAGGTTTTAAGGATTTGAGGAGATGGAATTGATTCTCCCAGTTTGTTAGTATTTGGTAATTTGCGGAGAATATGCGGTCCTCCGAGCATTGACAATTTAGCTTCGGAAGGGATCAAATTCATCCAGCCTGTACTTTCGTTTCACATTTGACCTTGAATTGTTAAGTCTGAAGGATGCTCACTGGCTACAGCATTGAAGTCGTACTCAAGCAGAGTTATTCATTACAAACCACACGACCAAGTTGTTGATGTGAATGAAATGATGGCATTTAATTCGAAGACATTTTTTTTCCTCTGATTGTCGATGTTCGTGAAGGTTAAAAGCGTGTTGCATTGTATTTTCCAGCTTCTGAGATACCTGAGGTTTTGAAGGTTTTGTGTTCAAGCTTCGGACAACGGTTGACAGGTGTGGCTTGATACGTATTGTCTATCCTCTGTATCTTGATCACGTCTTAATTGTGTTAATTTTGTCCTCATGTTGATTGAGTCAGGATTTGTTTCGATTCTTCAGTTTGAGATGTCTGAATCTATCCTCTTGGTCAGGTGTCTAACATACTGATGGTATGGTTTGTGTTTTAGGTTCTTTTAAAGTACTTGATCAAGGATCTTAAGCACGCTGAATGGGCACTTGCCTTGAAAATGCTGTATCTGCCAGGCTCATAAGCCAAAGTGAAGCAGTGTCATAACACAGGATCTTTTTGAAATCCCATGTCTTCGGCGATGGAAGACCTTGAAGTGCTCCAACAACCTCAGGCTAGCTTTGGCGGCCTAGGCATCCCCTTCCAGGCCGTTGCAGTTGTGGGCTCGCCGGTTTTTCCCAACTCTATCAAGTGGTCTCAGGATAACTTTCTCGCCATTGCGTCTGGCCACCTGGTCACCATCCTGGTTCGCTTCTAATTTCCACTCAGCTACGCATTATCTGTGTTTTTATTTTTTTTTAATTTATTTTTTTAGTTTTAATTTTAATTTTTACTTGGGTATGTGTACGTTGCTTCAGTTTGTGGTGTTCTGGTTTTATTGCGGAGTGTCAGTGCAATGAAATCGGCTGGCTGATGCTTTTTAAACGTCAATTTGTTTGAGCTCTTGTGTATTTTGGTTGTTGTGACCTTTCTCTTCTGGGTTTGTTTTTGTTTTGTTTTATTTGTCCTGGGTTGATTCGTGTTTGGAAGCAAATAATCTTTACTGGTTATTTGTATGATTATAGACAGGACTTGATAGCTGGTTGTCACATACTAATATGTCTCTATCAGAGATACTTTTAGTTATGGGTAATACCAACCAGGTTCTTGTTAGACTTTTGAGTACTCTGGGCATGAATGCCTTTGACATAAAGGGCATGGTTGATGTAGGATTTACAAATGGACCATCCACTCTTGAACTCAAGGGATTATCATTATGTAACGGTCAGTCTTTGTCATTGTTTGCAGAATCCAGCGGAGTTGACAGGTCCAAAAGGTTTTGTTCCAGTGACACAAAGTCCAATTTTTGACATTGGAAAAGTGCAACCTGCAGGTTTGTAACGATGCACCTCTGTTACAATCGCTTAGAATCATTACAGATCGGTGATCACCTTAGATTTCAGTATATGTGTGCCATTACAGGTTTATCTGCTACTCAAATTAGTTATGCTAGTTGACATGGTCATATTATTAGAAAGGTCGGGTTTTCTTCATGAGACCATTCACCAAGATGATCTAATATTGATCTCCCTTAGTTCATGATTGCAGTAATTTGGTTGTTCCTAAGATTCGGCTTTTAATGCGAGTTACGAGCTAAATTTGAATGTAACGAAGCAGTAAATTAGAAATGCCTCAATACTGCTGTCTGTTGATTATTTTTGCAGACTTTCATGATCCAGAGCTGATGCAATTTCGATTGGCTAGAGAGGGGCGAATAGGGGTGCGATCAATAGATTGGTCTCCACAGGGTGTAGCATCTCATGGAGGGTAGGTTTGGGCTTTCTTGTTACAGCCAGATTATAATCCCTGTACTTCACCCTGGACCCAATATTTCTATCTCTGGAATTACACGCTAAATCCACTTTCTCACTTCTTCATTATTTTTTTTCTTTTTTTTGAAAAATATTGAAGATTATACTTCTTTTTCTTCTGCATCTTGCAGCTGTTTATTGGCTGTCTGCACGACAGACTCGAGAGTAAAGCTATACCGTGAACCATTTTGCGACTACACACCTGAATGGGTGGAGGTTAGCTTTTACACTTCTTCATACTTATACAGTCGTCGTATTGCAATCATTTTCAAAAATCTTTGTATTATAAAGGGGACACAGAAATCTACCTGCGCACTTCATGTTATTTTTGTTTCAGCACTTACGTGTTCATTAACAATAGCATGTCGACAATCTGCAGGTTGGGGATGTAACGGAACTCATGCATTCTTGTTGTGTTGATAATAAGTTTCAAGGAGCAAATGCAGCTTATGATGTAGTTACCAAGGTACCTCCTGGCAGTCATAGTTCTTGTCGTTTTTTGATTGCAGTAATTAGGCCTCAGTCAATTTGTGCTCTATATTTAATTGATGCAGTCTTGCTTTTAGGTGTCGCCTCATTCACCGACACTGCCCTTATGTATTTTATTCATTTACTTATCTTATTTATAGTTTTGGTTTAGTGCAACTCTAAGATTCTCTCTGGAACGTGTTCAAGGAATTTGTACATCTGCTTTTGATTTGTTTTTAGTCTTGAAGTTGTTTAGCCTAACTGCTTCAAGGTTTGCATGGTCTTAGGATGATAGGATTGATGAAAACAACTTGCCCGTTAAATCAAAGAAACTGCGAGCTCAATCTCAAGAACCTCCACATAGAAAAGTGCAATGGATAGAGAAAATGTGAGCAAGTTTGTAAGTAGCTCTTTCTTGAGAAGTTTTTGGTTTCGTATACACTTTTGTTTGTCGACTCACAACACGTTAAGTTTGTGCATTTGAATCAGTTATCACTGATTTTTCTGGCTCCGTGATTGAACAGTAGTGGGTTCAAATTAGCTGATTTAGGTTACTTTGAGAATAGATTTTCTGATAAGGTATGTCTTGCTGTTTGCAGTACTCAAAACACATCAGAGAGTAGAGATAATGTTGATGATGACTGTCTAACACTGATTCAAGCTAAAAAGAGAGCAAAAAAGAATCCCTTGACAACTCCACCGAGTTCCAAGAATGTGTCCACCAGGGTAATTTGTAATCTCCCCACCTATCTTTGTGCTTAATAAGGGTTGAGATTCATTACAACATGTGAAGACAGCTTATGCTTCAAGTTTATTCTAGATTTTATTAGCTACTACTCAAGGGAGCTCTCCGTTGTTTTCATGCGTGAAATTGCCGTGCAAAAGTAGCAAAATAATACTTATGCTCAAGTTCACTGTTGAAGTGCTGGTGGATTAGATTACTCAAGTAAAGAAATAAGATTGTTTGGACACTTCAGTAGGTGAGTGTATCTCTGAAAGATTTGGGATGTAGCCAAGGTTGTTAACATATCGGTTTCGTGTTGAAGGCGGAGGATAACATTGTTCAAGAGAGTCGTACACCAGGTAGCTCACCTTGATTTTTTTGGTTTCAGAAATAATTTCGTTCTTGTCGGCGGTTTTCTCTCTCGAAGGTCGTCGTGTATGTCTTTTGATACGCAAGTCAATTCTCTGATTTTATGGGGAAATGTTTAATGATCAAGTTCAATTTCTATGTCTCTGAAATTGGGTGAGGACTGACAAAGGCTCAGATTGTTTAGATGCACATGAAGTTTTACAGTCTAATAGAGGTAGAAATCTTGAGATTCGGTTACTTTGTCGGAGGACAAATAGTCATAATTCACTTCCTTGTGATGATGCAGTTTCGCCAAGTGGGCAGCACTCTGGTTCAAGTCGTCGTTCAAGCTTCATAACACCCAAAGAATATGCAGAGAGGAATTACTCTTTGTCTCCACTAGTGATTGCCTGGTCTCCGACGTGTTACGTAAACGATCGAGGGTTGGTTTTTTGTGCTGTGGGAACCAAGGCAGGCAGCGTTTGGCTCTTGCGAGTCGCACTTCCAGAATATTACTCAGTTGAAATATCTGTATTTCCAAAAATGTCTTTACTTGGAGAAATCGTTGCTCACAAATCCTGGCTAACTACATTAAGTTGGGGAAGTCGCTCTTGTATAAAGGACACAACCGAAGATACTGTGGTGTTAGCAACTGGTAGTTCTGACGGGAGGTATGCACATCCTTTATTATTCAATATTATAACCATCAAAATCATTAACACATATGTTTCCTCTTCGTTAAATTCCCTGCTTCTCCTGCTTCTTCTTTTATCTTCTTTTTTGTTTTTTATTGTTTATTTTATCAAACTTAAAATATCAAGTTTTGATTGAGATCCATCTTGAGATTCAATTTCAATGGCACCCATTCTTGGCAGTGTTAAGCTGTGGTCGGGAAATCTGCATGTTCTGGCGACAATGCCGTCTGGAAGTAGGACATTTCCATTGACACTGCTCACAGAGGTATTGTGTGATCCTTTAAAGACATCGGTTTTTTCAAATCCGGTCTATTTTTTTAAGAAGTGAAACTCTTAGAACTTAGGCTAAGTTCCTGATTATGTTTTAATTAGAGCTATTTCTACATGTTGCATTATCTCTTGTGGATGAGGTGCGTGGTTCCTTTCTGCTTCGTTCTGATAACGAGAGGTTTAGTCTTCGCGGTGTTTTTCTTGATGATATATGTCAAACATAAATTGATATATTCTTTATACCAGTAAATTACTATTAATTTGGATTCAATTTATCCTCATGTCATTATTCTTGAGCAGAAGTTTTACACTGCTGCAAACAATGTTACTTACATTCTTGTTGAATGTGTATGAGCATCAAATTCCTTTCGTTTCGAGAAGACTCACCTTGCTTCTTTGTGCTGGCCAGGTCATAACTGCAGACAATGTTATCGTGAGTTCACTAGCGCTGCTCGTAGCAAATGGACACTCTTCAAAGCCACTTCTGTCTCTCGGGAAAGGATCTGGCCAAGTCTCAGTGTGTGAATTCGATTCCTCATGGGTCTGCACTCATAGGGTTAACCAAATCATGGCGCATGATCAAGTTGTGAGTACCTATTCAATCTTTGAGTATGTGTGAATGTCAGTTGAAAGCACAGGATTTCTCACGATTGACTATGAATTTTTTTTTGGTAATCACCATTCTTTTAAGCCTGTCTTAATTACAACGTGGTTGCAGGTTACTGGATTAATCTGGACTATAGATGGGCGATTTTTGTATAGCTGTAGTCAGGTATCATGTTCTCAATCTTTTTCAGCTCGCCTTTTCCGATTTACTCAGAAGTGCTAACGTTGTGGGGTTAAAACCAATCATGTTATACAGGGTCTTCACTGACAGCATTTGTATGTTCCAATGACATGTCATGGTCTTTTCTCTGCTTTAGTAGCAAAACAAATGTGTGGAATGCATCTTTTGGACAGTAGTTTTTACAATTGGTGACTTAAATGATTCTTGGCCAGGACAATGTGCTGCATGCCTGGGAGTTTTCAGGAGATGGTCTTTGCAGTCTTCCTATCACAGATTGCTCATCGCTGCTTAAAACGGAGACTCCTCAAATCGCGCTGGATGTACGTTTTTTTTCCTCGTCTGCAGAACGTAGTTTTCTTTTATTATTTTCAAATACAAGTTACTAATGAGCTCACTGAGCATGTTCACATATATTGATTTATCTGCTTAGATATTTATACTCGCTGTCTACTTCTCGCAGCTACCTGCCTCTGTCCTGGACCTTTATTATGGGATAGCATTTTCTCCAGGAATGCTCAGTATGGCTGTGGTATGCCACTTTTCATCCGTTGCTATAAGTTTACCATTGGGCATACTGCTGAGTGTACTTTTTACGAGTATACATGCTGTATGAATTATGAGGTGCACGTTTTTCTGTTACGAGGATCGTGTATCTACTCTAGATAGCCAACGACCTTCACTCCGTCATTATTTATTCAACAACGCTGCAACTCCGATAATGCCGTGGTTGTAATACTGATGCGGTCTATGATTTGGATATTAGGTGCGTGGTGTAACAGCTGATATGGTAGACCAGATGTACCAAGCCAGGTAAGTCGCGGAAACATCACAAACCATGTTCGTTTGATTTTGCATTTGCATATGAGTGTACCATATTCTGCTTCTTCTCTTCAGGAGTGTGCACTGGTATACCTTGTCAGGTAGAATCCACTACCAGTGTCCTTACGACCAGATACGTGTTGGTCTAAGTACTATCCGTTGCGGAGTGTGGTCAAACACTGTATTAACTAATTTATGTCCTGATCCTCTCTATTTGCATTCGTTTAAAACTTTCTATGTTTTGGTCGCAGGGCACAGAAAGGCGTGGTGCACTTATTTTGGATGGGTTGTCAGAAGTCCAAACCCTCGTTGGACGATGTTCTTGATACAAGTTTTGGAATGCCGTTCCACAAAAGTATTCAAACAAATGACTTCGAGAATTGGAAAACTAAAATTCTTTCCGCTCTTCATCAAATGGAAGACCCTACATTACCGTTGGTTTTGTGGGACATAATAGCCGCTCTTACCAACCTTAAACCTGTAACTTCAGCAGAATTTGTCATATCAATTATCCTTCACTGGATCTCTTCTTGGTGTCAAGGCTTGAAACTTAGGAACACTGGTACTCTATATACATATCTGGATAGTTTACTTGCCAATCTGGCATCTGCTTCCTGTCGGCAACTGCAAATACTGTGTGTGCTCTATAGGCAGTTATTATTAGCTCATTGCACGGCTGAAGTACTCAGCGGACGAACTTCTCAAGAGCAACAGGAACCATCTGGGGAGAGGATACCGTCCTGGGGAAAAATTTCAGGCCGTTTCCTTCACTCTGTTGAACAAGAGGAACAGTTAAAGAATCACTTGCGGAGTGTTGAGTTTGAGCTAAGACAAAGGTTATATATGGGAACTCTTTCTTTAGCAAGTTGCTTGGAGACTGCAGAGCAGTTGGAAAACAGACTGGGAGACATGGAGGTGGTATTGCCTCTGGTGGTGAATTGGGTCACTGCCAATAAATCGGAATGCTTTCCTCGCTTGGTCCAATTGGCTGATGACATATCGTCATCTTCAAATGACATGTGAGTGACGCTTTCAAATTCGTCTTTAACACGCCGAAATATAATAGTGCGAAGGCGAAACAGTTTGAATTACCTTGTATCTAGCTGTAACCTTGTCAGTTAATAATGGAATTCTAACATCCTCCACGGGTGAATGCATTTTCGTACAGGTAAAGGATTTAATCTCAGTAGATGTGTTCTTTTTGTGAGCAGGTCGTCACTATTTAGGAAAGAAGCTTTATCAGAGCATTGCACTTTCTGTGATGCTGACGTGCGTCTGGAGTCTCCGGAGGTAGCCTATTGCTGTGGCATTCAGTCAGAGAAGGGAATTTCCAAGCACAAGCTTCAGCGCTGCGCAGTCTCGTTGCAGGTTAGTGAATTTTTAAGAATTCGTTTACGTACATTTCAGCACATACCTTTTATTGCTGTTGGTAATTCTCACCTTTTTTTTTCGTGTTTTTTCGTGATTTTTATTTTTGTTTTTATTTATACCTCAAGTCCTAGGGAATCGGAGTGTATTTGAATCATTGGGAGTTTAGTCTATACGCAACTTGATAAATCTTTTAGTTCTAAAATTTATGAATCTTGAAGTGCAATTAAATCAAGCCATACTTATTTTGCTTACGAAGCAGCTATTATATTTAGTGCTTTACTATGTCCTTGATTGCAGGTGTGTCCAGGGACCCCCCTATGGTACTGCAACTGCTGTGCACGATGGGCTTCTGCCCTTGCCCCTGCATCTTTTTTCCATCTTCCTTCCCGAACTTTCTTAGAGCATGCGTTCTCACCGATCACCCAACAAACCCCGTTACCAGCTTGCCCTTTTTGTGGTATCTTGATGCACCGGTACTTGCCAGACTTTTTACTCTCCCCAAAGTTAGTGTAACTGTGAAAGCTGAGGCGATAAAAAAGAGGATATCAACACTTGAAAGAGACTTTCAACAGACCAAGGAATGGCTTGTTAGTCATGCCGGAGACAAGGAGTGACTCTACTAAGACTGGGAACGACTTATCAGCAGACTTATCAAGTTTCCTCTCTTCAACGGCGAGTTTTAATTCTGTCTTTACAACACGAATTATACAAACCTTGGATTGAATATCGACATCCTTTGCAGCAAGATCTTGCAGTCAAGTTTCCCATCGTTTTCATACCCCATTCAAATGAGGGGAGTTGTAAACTTCAAATGAAACTCTCATGATCTGAACAAAGCAGTACGCTACATTCCAAAAATACAATTTTTGTATAAAGAAAGTGTAGTCTGTCCCCACCCTTCTTGAGTTTTTTCAATGTATCTCCTCACGTAGTAATGGGTTTTCACTTTCATATCTTATTGTTTCCTACAATGCTGTTATCAAATCATTTTACTTGTGTGCATACATTCACACAACACATGTGACTAAAATATATGCACGCAGTGTTCCATTGAAATCTCAAGCAAACACAAGAAACTCCAAAATGTGAAGTGTTAAACCAATCGAAGAAATTCATGAACATAATGATGAAGTCAAATGGGTAGTATATACATGTCTCATTTTAGTTCACTAATCGACTATGTCTAAAAAAATATCATTCTCAATTGGAAGTCTTCTGGAAATCCCTTCTTGGTTATCTACCCACCACGCACTTAGAAATCTAGAAACTACTTCAGCAGGTTGAATGTTAAAATTGACGGAAAACTCAAGAAGTATTTGATGATTCTGTCTGTTCGAGCCTCGCTGTTTCTACCTGGATACCACACGGACTCGGGATCTCTTTTGGGACCCGCTTGATGGGGATGCTAGGGTTCTTCTCCCTCTGACGGCTGGCATCTGCTGCAGAGATTGTTGCTGAAGCGGAGGATGGTTGCATGATTCGGTTCCGGGTAACCGCATTGAGCAGAGTCGATAGAGAGGTGAAGCATTCCGAAGCCGAGTTTTGGTGAAGGAACCTAAGTGCACTGGACTGAGGTGGGGTGGGATTGGAGTTTGTGGTTACTAGAGCATTCTCGTGGTATGTAACCAGCTTGCTTGATCATCTTTCAGACGTGTCACCTCTGACGTTGGTGAGGATGCCGCGGATTAGGGGTGAGCGTTAAGGGATAGATTCATGTTTCGCCAACCTAATGTCTGTGTGCGCTTGGATTCTCTTCATAACTTGGACACATCTCATCAGAGTTTAATTTGCGCTAGTAGAGCGAGGTTTTGCTATCCTGCGCATTCTGCATATATTTAGCCACAAGGGTAGACGGGCTAACCACGGTGGAGGTTGATCCCCTCTTGTGGCGTCCTTCACGTTTAGTGATGGATTTAATGACTCAGTGAAATACCCTTCCATTCCGTGTGTTGGAGGTCAGTTCAGGTCATGTACAGTTGCGACTGTCCTTGTGGAAGGGCTGCGAGGAATTATTGTTTGGAGGGTTGCAATTTGTTTCGTCTCTGCGCATGCGCCATTGTTAGTCATTGTCATTGATTCTTCTTCCCGATTCTAGTATCTGGTAACGTAAATATTTTGAAGGGTTTTAGCTTGCTACTTTCAAACCGCTAGAGAGAATGTGTAGATACTGTAATGGCCACCTCCTGTCAATTGTGACCTTATTGAAATTTTTTAGATTATGTGTAGCAGGTTTGAACTGAGGTTTTGCGGAGGTTTAGGAAAGGCCCAGACTTGCCAAACCTCCGACCCTACTCGTCAGCGACAGAGTATCTGAAGCTAGTGGCAATTAAATGCAGCAATTAAATCTTCTCGAAAGTGCCCATACAGTTCGCAGTGGGATGGAGGGTCATTTCCTGTGCATCAAACCTTCTGAAAAGTTATCTTCCATATCCTCTTTTAGCAATAGGAATTCTCTGTTGGAGAAACACTCCATCTTGAGGAGTGCTGTGCCAAGGAAATGCAGGATGCAGGCTTCCAACACGGCGACTGAGGGGATTCAAGCAGATAGCAAAGAGCAGCCCAAGGAGGCTAAGTTGTGGGGAGGTCGGTTTGAAAAAGGTGTCACTCCTGCTGTGGAGAAGTTTGGGCAGTCAGTTTCCTACGACCGGAAGCTATATAAGCATGATCTCATGGGAAGCCGTGCACATGCGTCCATGCTTGCGAAGCAGGTATATTTATCAAACATATTGAGGATATTGGACACTATGAACATTCTATGTTAGGCACTACCATTAACTTGGTGAGTGAATGTGGTGGTTATTAGATGTTCCATGTGAAGCTGAATGCTGCGCTCTGCAGGGTATCATGACTGTTGAGGATCGAGATGCGATTCTGAACGGCATTGACGAGATCGAGAAGCGCATAGACGACGGAAAGTTCAATTGGAGGGCAGACAGAGAAGATGTTCATATGAATGTAGAGGCTGCACTAATCGAGCTTGTTGGCGAACCGGCTAAGAAGCTACATACAGCGCGTAGTAGGAATGATCAAGTGCGTGTTGCGTGTGTTTGCATTTATATTGTGTTCTGTTCACTCGCTCAAATTACTCTATCTTTGGTTTTGAAGCTTGTGTTTGTTGCTGTACATCGTTCAAGGTGATGTTTGCCGATTTATCTAGTACACAAACGTATGTAGGTTCGCTAAATATGAAGCATTTCAGGTTGTTACAGATGTGCGATTATGGTGTCGAGATGCTATCAACGGCATCGTGCAGAGAATCAAATATTTGCAGGTAGGGGGTTTACGCACTATGAGTCACTGAATGTTTTTCAAATACTTGCTTGAACGCATGAACAGAAAGCTTAACCAATAACGAACTCTTTCAGTGACGCAAAGGTGGAAATTTCAGGTTTCCTTAGTCCAGCTTGCTATAGAAAACAAGGGTTTAGTTGTCCCCGGCTATACCCATCTTCAGCGGGCGCAACCACTGCTTCTGCAACACCTTTTGCTGGCTTTTGTGGAAATGGTATGATCACGAACCTGCCCTTGATGTATTTGGACAATGTCATATTCTCTTTTGAGCATGGTTCGTTTGATTAGAGCTTGGGTTATGGTAATGCGTTACTCGTATTTTTTGCAATAGTCGCACACGTGTGGTTGTAGCTGTTCACCATATCAGGGTATTCTTTGGAATACTTGAATTAACTAGTTGCTTTCTGCAATGGGTGCCAGTTAGAGCGAGACGCTTCTCGCCTTCTGGATTGTCAGGCACGGCTCAATTTTTCTCCTTTAGGTGCGTGTGCTTTGGCTGGCACTGGACTCCCCATTGACCGGCACAATACTGCACAAGCCCTGGGTTTCACCGAGCCTATGCGCAACAGGTGCGAGGACTAGTTAGAGTTAAGCTATTACCATCGATTCTTGTGAATACTTATCTTCAAATTTATGCATATAGTGCAAACTAGTTTTGCTGTTCTGCTATTGATGACTTAGCGTTGTTATCTGCACTTTTATTCGTTAACATTATTTGTGCATACAGTGTGGATGCAGTAGCAGACCGCGACTTCTTGATTGAGCTACTGAGCGCAAATTCCATCATTGCAATCCATCTTTCACGCCTTGCCGAAGAATGGGTACTCTGGGCTTCCGAAGAGTTCGGTTTCTTAACGCCCAGCGATTCTGTATCGACCGGGAGCAGCATCATGCCACAGAAGAAAAATCCTGATCCAATGGAGCTGGTTCGAGGGAAGTCAGCACGAGTGATTGGAGACCTTACAACAGTTTTGGTTTTGTGCAAGGGGCTCCCCATGGCTTACAACCGCGATCTTCAGGTTACACAAATTTTTTTTTTGCATACTGATGACTCTTGTTTCTCTTCTTTAATCAAATATCTTTCTTAAGCAACTTTTGTTTCTCCTTGTAATGAGCAATTGGGCTATGCTGCAGGAGGATAAGGAGCCGCTGTTCGACAGTGTCGAAACCATCAATACCGTGCTGGACGTGACTGCAGAGTTTGCCCAGAATGTTGTCTTCAATAAGGATCGCATATCTAAATCATTGCCAGCTGGGCATCTTGATGCGACAACCTTAGCTGACTATCTTGTATACAAGGTAGTGCATAATCCTGCACTTTTTCTGTGTCTTTCCTTTTTTGCTTCAAAACAAATCTTCTAGATTTGTCGTTCATGTCAAAAATCTCCCATGTTTGTTCTGTTTTTGTCATTCGCATTTTGAGGTGTCATATTATTGCATGAAAATATTTTTGTTTTGGGATTTGCAGGGTATACCTTTCCGAACGTCGCATGACATTGTGGGCAAGGCTGTGGCAATCGCAGTTAGCAAGAGAGTAGAACTTAAAGATCTTTTACTGGAAGAGTTCCTAAGAATCAATCCCGTTTTTGAGGAAGATGTTTACACCTTCTTGGGTGTCGAGAACTCCATTGCGAAATTTCGGTCTTATGGCTCGACAGGAGCTGAGCCTGTTGCCGAGCAGATGAAATTCTGGATCAGCAAACTTGGGATGTGATTTCACAATTTTCAATGAGGAACTTATCTGCACTGCGACTCTTGGAGCAAATATTTAAGCATTATGAGGTATATTTTCTGTCTTGGCATCTAATCCAAAGTGAGTAGTTCTGCTGTCATGCCTCCACCTTAGACATGGCAGGAGCTAGTATGGGGCAAACTCAACCAAATTTGAAACATCAATCTAGGTAGTTTTCACACGTTATTATCCTAGTGTACTTCAATATTGAGATCTGACCATGTCTTCCCCAGTTGACAAGTGAAGAAAAGGGGGTTGCATTTTAATTCTCTCTATTGTTATTTCAAAATCTTATTTAATGAAATGGGGCCTGGTAGGTTTTGTGCTATAATTGCTATGTGTGATAGAGTGCTGCCATTATACTCACAAATCATAGCTATTTCAATGTTTAAAGCTAAACCAGTGAATCAAAGGAAAGAAAATTGATAATGTCAAACATATAGATAGGAATCCTACATATGTATCATCACTAGTTATGAACAGCAATGTGTAGCAATGTGTGTAGTTTGAAACTTATGGAAGAACATGAATCATAGAAATGTGTTTAAAATTAGATTTTCTCCTTGCAAAATTGCCTATTTAAGGAAATGAGGACAAACTTTGAGTTTTTGGATCTCTCTTGATCCAATACAATTTCAACAATTGAAATTTTTTTAGGAATATCCGAAGGTTATCTTATATCTAAATTTATATATATATATATATACACACACATATATACATTGATATATGTTTATAACGATGTGTTGTAGAACTTGTTTAACAATCTATAAAAATTATTACAAATGTATAATTGGTTTCTGGATACCAAAATCTTAATTTTACCATTATTCTAAAGTCTTTTAATGGTGTCTTCTTAATTGTTTGTACAAATGTCTATATAGATGTATCAATTGAATTTTTTATGCATATATTAATATCAAATTATATTTCTAATACAAAATTCATGCAATGGGTTAATTATTTTTTGTAATTAATAAATATATATTTTATGATTTATACAAAATAATATTCAAGTGGTATAGTACTACATTAAATAAGAATTAACTTATCATGTTTTAATCTACTTCAGATTGTTTTAGATAAAAATAAAAATTTAATATACTACAAAATTTTAACAGTATCTATCACGAAAGTATTGGTAATAATACATTTTCAAATTTTATACTTCAATTTTTCTTTAAAGAAGTGGATTGTTAGCTAGTTATTAATTGTAGCAATTAGACGTTTCTAATATGAAATTAAATTTAGTTTATCAATTATTATAGATTTTTAATGCAGAAGTTTCGCATAAAGCATTTAATAGAATTCACATTAAAAATTTCTAAGACATTCTTATCAAAAGATTTCCGGACAACACCTCTATAAACAAGTAATCCCACCTTAAGACCTCTTGTACAATAACCTCCTTGACTTGCACCTAATGATTCGATGTGTAAGGATTGGGTGCATTAGGGTAATAGTTTGCTGTCCCACCGGTGGATGGGTTGTAGCTAGGTCCTCTTGGAGGAGATGAATGAGAAGCCGTTTTCTTCATTCCTGGAATCGATATTCCTGCCCAGGGGGCCTTCAGTCCGCCATTGGGATCAATCTCTCCGATGTGTATTGGCGCCAGTTGCATGTTCATCACAGCTTTATCATAATTCACAAATCCCATAAACCAGAAGTCGTGATCGTCTTGCGTCGTAACCTGAATATATCTCTCCTGAGGTCTGTTCTCGTTAAATGATGGAATAACCTCCTTCACTTTGTCCAATGGGACAACCAGCTGCACATAGAAAAGTAGTCTTTAGTAACTAACCAACAATCAACAATGCAGATAAAAGAGACGAAGAGTTAAAAAAGAAATAAAAATTCAATTTTTGTATGAAGCTGATATATGATGATCAGATCTGACTAATGAACAAACTGACATAAGAAGAAAATCAACCCGTGAAACTTTACTAACCTTGTAGTAACTCCAAGCTTGCTGACTAGTAGTAGGAGCATAGGCTAGAGGTCTATCACTACAGAATGAGAACTTCAAGTTGGAGATGTAAAGAGTGCCAGCCACAGGACCCGTTGAGGTGGATAAATAACAGGCGTAAGTCTTGCGAAGCTGCTCCCCTACGTCCATTCCAAAAGTGGATTTATAGACTCCTTCGAAACCGCCTTCTTGTATCAGCTTGATTCCCTGACTCATCCTTCCTCGGGCTGTATCTGTGACTGATGGACCCGTCTTCACTGCAGTCCACCCACATCTGCTAAGTGATTGCACTCTCGGTACAGGAAATGCACTATGGGCATTCTACATACTTCGAAGAACCAACTCACATCCTAACCAATATGATACTCAAGAATACGGTCACTCATGCGGTCCACAAGTATTGTGAAGATAGGACCGAATTAACTTACTGTGGCTCCAAATATTTCCTGCAATGTTTTCTGCTTTCGCCATGTACTTGTTGAAACTCTCCACAATCATGCTCATTTGACCTAAGTATAAAAGATAAAAATTAAGCCACATAAGCGATCGCAAGGCCACCCAAATCTAACTTCCATTACTGCTGAAAGACCGCCACAATCGCACTCGGCATATCAATCCCAGTAATTTTACGTCACACTCTAGAAAACTCTAGAAAAACTAACACAACTGTATACAAAGTGACAATTGAGCTTAAAATTTACGAATGAAGGTGATGTGCGACGAAAAAATAGACTACTGAAAATTTCCCAATTACTTACTGGCTCCTCCAGCCGGAACAGACTGGGTCTGCACGTACGGACTTCCAGGCTGGGTTCCCACTGGAACCGCGCCAGGCGCAGCCTGCTGAGGAGGAGGCGCTTGATAATGGTATGTGTGAGAGGTACTCGTATGAGTAGCGCCTCTAAAAGGCCCATGATCAGTATCAATTCCTGTTGGCGCATTATAGTCAGTGCTGGATTGCTGGGGTAAACCCCCATTAACCCCACCCATGCGAGAACTCTCGAAAGCTCCGCTTGGTTGCCGGCTCAACCCACCCACAGATGGTTCGCCCATGTTCACTGGCGCCGCAGCTACGACGGGAGTAGTCCCTGCCGTCTGTGTTGCAGCAGTTTTGTTGTCAGGGTGGGCGCTTGGCTCGGACGGCTCTCCCATCGGAGGTGCTCCGAACATGCTCGTGGTGTGATTATATGAAGGGTTTCTCATGCTTGAACGGTGCTCCTCAGGTGGGGAGGTAAACAGGGGCTCACCATCGTCAAAATAGGTGTTGTATGCCGGGGGAGGCCCCTGGTTGGGATACCCGTAACTCATTGTATATGTCTTCTAATATATCAAATGCCTACAAACGCAAATATCAAGATTCAGTCAACTCCAAAAACGAATGTCTACGACAGCTGCGTTTTCAGGGAAAATTTCTGCGCAGCGCTTAAATCCTGAGCAAAAACCCCGAGGGCGCAACATCCAATGAGAAGAACAAATCCAATGGCAAGGACGTAAAATTTCTCTCTAGGGTATTGCCTACAGATCTATGCCAAGACAACTTCCACCAAGATAAGACGCATCCCAACAACCGACTCATGCATATCCGATTATCCAGCCACTTCACCCACACATGTACAGTTCACATCAAAGGCAGATCGAAATAAGACGACGAATTAACCAACCATAACCACTACCTGCAAAATTCATGCAATCTCACAAAGTAGCACAAGTCTTCTCACTCCACTGAATATTTCTCTCCGCACCACCACCACCACCACCACCACTCAATCAAACCAACAGAATCCAAAAAACACCGAGAGACCTGACCTGCTCTAACCCACGTCGTAATCGCACAAGTAACCCACAGTTGTA
Organism: Physcomitrellopsis africana; assembly: GCA_036785485.1. Lineage (NCBI taxonomy): Eukaryota > Viridiplantae > Streptophyta > Bryopsida > Funariales > Funariaceae > Physcomitrellopsis > Physcomitrellopsis africana. Next base: position 358,948 of record JAWRVF010000181.1, on the reverse strand, counting down.
CCCAATTCGGCCCAACACAGAGAACAAAGAGCCCCAATGCGGTAAATGAAAGGGAAAGGCATCCACAGTGAGCAGCAACGCGAGGCCAAAGACACATGTAGCGTGCAATTTTGCGACCGAGGGAAGGCGTGGACAGGGTCTACGGGTCGGTTGCCATGTCGCGTGCGGTGTTCGTAGATGATAAGCATCCATGGATGATAATCGCCACCTTCCGTAGATGAATGGTCGTACATTCTCATTCATAGACGATTGGAATACTATTCTGGATGATTGGTTGAAGTTTGCATAGGGGATCGTGGATGCAGATAATCCACGATCCCCCCTCTCGCGTTCATCCAGTTTGACTTGGAACGTGGAGGCAACCAATTGTGGTTGGAATGTGTGTGTTAACATATGTCATAGTCCGAATGATCTAATACAAAAACATATGGTCTAGTCCAATACGACAAGATGAACAGTCTGCTCACACAGGACAGAATTCGGAGACGGCGATTGTGATTATACTGAACTGCCAACACAATTCTAGGGACTGTCCATGCAATGGATTCCTGTCGTTTTTGTAAAGGGAGAGATCAGAGATTGCATTGCGAAACTACGCCCTTGGCAGTGAAAGCGAAGCTTATCCTGGAGGTGGGTCACGACCAGCAATCGAATGTGGAATTCAGCACTGACACAGACACAAACACTGCCCTTGACACCTACCTCAGGATCTAGCCATGGTAGTTTAGGACCCAAACAAGCAGTCTCGCCTAGTCGCAGGGGCTGCTGGAGCAGCAGATATTTCGAGCGATGGTATCTGTGCTGCAGCTTTGCAGGTTATGGACGACCGTGGAGAGGAGGGAATTGAGGACGGATGGCAGTGTTGGAACTGGGTGTACGTGGACATGAACCAGTCAACAAGACTCCAGATGGCGCCTTCAAGAGCCCCAAGGAAACAATAAATTAGCACCCGGCGTGAAGCCGAGTGCCGAGGATGGTGCATACTCATCATCTGAGTTGCTGGAGAAAGACCTACAACTTGACCTTGAGGGAAAGCACCGTTTTTTTCCTTGGACTTGGGGCACGGATCGGTGGTATCTTTCAACCCAAGTGCTGTGAACATTGATCACAAGCAGGTTGCCGCTTTAACTAGGACTAGTTTCGCTGCAGCATGGGTTTAGTTCGCTTGGGTTTGTGCTCCTCATTGCCTGATCACTAGTCGATCGGTGCATGAAATTGTAAAGGATCTGATCTTTTGTCCTTATCATCGAAGAGGTTCACACCCTCTGCCTTGACCAATTAGCGCTCACTACTGTAACCTTTAAACCGATCCGAAACGTGGAGGTAGGGAAACATAATTCAGAAAGTTGTGAGGGTGCTGCGTGGAAGTTGATATTGTTAGTCAGGTTAACATAGGTCATGGCTCAGGGTTAGTACAGATCTTAATGATTTCATTCTTTTAAGTAATCAGACAACGAGGATCTGAAATTTCTGGTATTGTGCCCATGACTAGAGCTGAGCAATAATTCGATCCTTCAGAAGATCAGAAATATTGCACTGATTATGTTGTTTGTTCTGCGAATTTTCGCTGATCACGTGTCACAAATTCATGTCTGTGTCAACTTCTGTACTATCGGACCAACTTTTGTACTTCTTTATTTAGCGTTGGCCACAAATCGAAGCGCTTTCAAATGGAGATTTTCGTGTTTAAATGACCTCTCTTCGTTCGAACTGGTCCATATGTACCATGTAGGAGCCATGGCCATTAGCATTGGCAGTTTATACAAATACTCGACCCGAAATGGCGGTCTAAATAAGTGTGTACTGCAGCATAAGTTTCTTTTAAGTCAGTAGATCTCTATAAAGCTGCATCTGCTTGCAAGCACTTGTTCAATTATCTGATCATTCTCTTGTTATCCTTAATGATGCGCAGCTCTAATCTACTGGCCAGCTTTTTGAATAGTCGATTTGGAGATCATGTGAACTTTCGTTGATGGATGGATACAAGGGTCGAAGGGAGCCGATTCTAAGCTAATTTTCTTCCATATCTTTGACGAGTAAATATTACTTTCAGTGAGAAAGGGTAGCCGCAGTGTCAGGATTTAGTTCTTCGTACAAAACCCTGTATCCTTTTAGTCTGATGTTTATGAGCATAAATGATCAGTAAACAACTGGAGCGTTCTTATTGTGATTGCTTCTCCTTGACAGCCCATGAACAGCTGCTATAGAAACTGGAAGGTATGCTACCACTTACTGTTACCGCAAGTAGAAACCACGTTGTTGGATCTCATCTCTGAACTATTCAGAGTGTCAATTTACGTAGCAAATTCTCCTGTCATTCTAGTGTATCTTCATGCCGTGTGGTCACAGCTCAAGTATTTGGACAATCCCACTCACCTTTAGCTGATAATGTTGTGCACAAACTGATGCGCTGAACCGTGTTCAATTTGCAAATCCAATTGATCGACGTGTAGAACATTGCCATTAACTTATCTGCAGCTTCTTCACAATCAATCTCTTACAGAATTCCTCATCCTCTACATCTTTGTTTATCTCTCTGTTTTTTCATCAGCCTCACCATCTTTTTTATACAAACCTTAGTAAACAATCACATGTGATTATGGTTTATCATCTGCGTTCAATGTCACATAACCAGTGTCTAGTGCAGAAGGAGTTGGTAAACCATGTCAGGGGTGTGGAAATTTAGTTCCAGTGGAGTGATGACCCTGGTGGAGAACCCACTGGAAGAGTCTTCATCCCCAGGGCCCTCCCCAGATCCTTGTGCACAGCGCATCCAATGAGACCATGTCAACTTACCCGCAGCTGGATGCAAAGCTACTGGAACTAGGGTGGCAGCCACTTGTGTCCAACCAGCACATCCGCCAGTACCACCGAAGCAATACCACCCCTGATCTCATCAGCTTACCTCACCTCTTTTGAAAGTGTCCGCACTACCCATATGTATGATATTGTTGTGAAGACCTGGTTAGCGTTTCAGGTGCGTGCAGCACCCACCCAGGTCTTCACTTCCAACAGCAATGGCCTCCCTTTTGTTGTAGTATATCACAAACCTATAGAAATTGACTCAGTTCTTGCAAGTTAGTTATTTTGGAGAGTTTTGACACCTGGGCATCTAAATTCTGTTTATACAGAATATCTTCGTATACATATCGACGTACACATACCACAAGTGGTTACCCATATCCGTTTATTATAAAGCAAGTCCATGATCTCTTGGAAGAGCAAGCTCAAACCAGATAACTGTGCATACTTTCCTGTCTTCATGTAGTGATGAGTTTTTGAAGCAAACTGAGATTGGATATGTACAGGATTCTGTAAATAGAAAGAATGAGGAGTAAGTTCCTTGTTGTGATGCATGATGCTATTGATTTTTATTATCTTTTTGTTTTCGTGTTTGGTCATTACTAACGTAAAAGCATATCCTCAAATTGGGGCAGGGCTAAAGAGGTCACAAGCTTGTTTCTTGGTGGATGGACAATGCCAATCCACCAAGAGATCCATCCTTTTCCTGCAGACTTGCTTGTTTGGTAGGCGGTTAAGAGGGTCCAGAAATTGAGGATGCGGCAAAAGCTGAAATCTCATAATTTTTATAAAAATTGAATAATAATATTTTAGTTTTTTGAATTTCTTTATTATATTTATTATGTGTATATATATATATATATATATATATATGTTAGAGCACATGCAAATGATTTTATATTTTAAAGATAAAATATCTAATATTTAAAAAAATTACATGACTAAATTTCTATGCAATAATCTTTTATATTTTTTTATATGATAAACTCAAACTTATGACTATTTTTTAAACATTTGTACAATAAATATTATTGTATGCTTTATTTAATATTATTGTAAAAAAAAAAATTGATCATAATTTAATAAAATATAATTCAATAAACACATAAATAAAAAAAATTATTTAAAGGAAATATATATATATATATATATATATATATATATATATATACAAATTACTATGCTATTGTATTGATCTTTACAAAAAAAAAATATAAGTAATTAATAAGAATTTATTTTGAAGAAATCTATTGCAATAAATATAATTTTTTAAAAATGATAAGATTTAATATAAATAAAAATGCATAAACTAAAAAATACTTTAACACTTAAGATTAATTTTTCTATATTTGATTTATATAAAAAATTAATTACATAAAAATATTATAAATAAATAATATTTTAAATAATTATTAAATATTAATTTTAATATATTTGTATAAATATATACTAAATATTTAATTATTTTCTTTTTGTTAGATTTTCTTAAATTATTTATTTTAAGTTTATAATCTATACTAAAATTATTAGAAATAGTAGCAATTTTTATATTTAATTTTTTTTAATATCAATATAAACTGTGGTAAAAATAAAACTAAAATATTGTGTCAAGAATAGACTCCTACTCTTAAATTTTTGAAGAATTTTTTGTCTAAATTTTATCATTTTCTATTTAAAATTTTTTATAATAAAATCTCTTTCATGTTATACCATTATTGACATGGAATTTTTAAAATGCTAAAACAACTCATTATATTTTCTTCTTATTGATCTTCTTGAAAATTTTTTAAATCACTTCTTTATCATAATATGGTAAGATTTTTTTTTTTTTTTTTTTTTTTTTTGACACAAAAACAGGATGTATATAATGCATTGATGTGGTGAAGAGTTACAAAAGACATCCTAATCCCTAATACCCAAGTGGAAGGAGTTAAAAGTACTAATTGAAATAAGTAAAATTACTTCTTAAGAAGGTACATTTTTGTGTATTATCAGACCACTATGTAGTACTTTAAAGTTCCATTTGATTATTATATGTATTCTAGAACCTAGAATTTGTTTTGCTATGCATAATTTATCCCATCTTTTTAGAAGGAGCATCTCTTGTTTAGAATGTTTGCCTATTTTCTTTTGTAAGAACTTCCAACTAAGCTGCCCATAGTCTAAGAGACCTTGCTAAATTAATGTTCTAGTATGGAGATCACTCTATACTTCCAATTCAAATACAAACTTATTTATTTGAATCCATGTAGTCCATAAACAAAGCCTTCAAAGTAACAATCATATTTTCCAAAAACATTTGAACTTGGAAGAAATCTTATTTGCAAATATGGCTTGTTTCTATGAAAAGACCTTCTATGGGCTCCATTTCCAAGGATTTGAAGTCAATTTATACAATAGAGATGTAGACTAGTCCTAAATTTTGCAAGCTTGCAGATATTCCCAGAATCAATGTATAATGTATTCAAGCTTGTGTAGTAGGCAGACAACACATTAAATGTCAATGTTAGGATTTAGGATTGACTTTGATTGATTTAATATTTTTATTATTATCTTAATTTGAATAAGAAAAATGTTACAAATCTACCAACAAAAAAAATCTATTACATATTTTTTTTTTTTTTGTAATCCTTGATAAAATCACCAAAAAAATATTTAAAAATTTACAAAAAATTATAGTAACTTAATAAGTTTTAAAAACCTAATTGAATCTAATAATTAAGAATAATATAATAATAATATATTTTTATTTATATATAAAGTAAAAAATATTAAAATATTTATAACTATAAATTATAAATATAATTCTTACTTGATGGTAACTTATTCCTCAATTATATCTTTTATAATAGAATAAAAAATTGATTGCATTAAAAATTGATTGCATTAAATATCTTCTAAACCTGGTTCTAGAAACTTCATCGGGATTGTTTTAGACTGGTCGGTGATTCTTGAAAACTATCATGAGACCTTTCCCAGCGGTGACCGAGAGACCCGGTATCCGAAGTTCTGAATTGCTCAGAAACCTGTTGAGACGGTTGTGGTGATGCCCACGGTGACTGGAGCAGCAGGTAGACCAACTGCCTCCTAATTTCATCGCACGGTTATGGGTGGCGAGTGAAGCAGCAGGTGTCCTCCAAGTTCCGCTGCAGTTATATATCGAGCTCTTCGATTTGCTCGGCACCAGCCCCCTCCGTTGCTGCAGGAATCTCTCTTCTCATGACCGCGTTTACGTCGACCTTCACCCCGATGTCGTTTCTCACCTCTCTGCTTTGAGCTTCTAATGGTGGCAGAATTGTTGCCTTTGGTTGAGTGGTTGCTATGCCAGGAGCCGTTTTCTTGGTGCAGAGTCGACAATTGGTTTGATTGTGAGCTATTATCCCTAGTTCTGTTCTTTGATGTTGATCCTTGTAAGATGGCTGAGAGGCGTGCTCCGTTATACTAATCAGAAGACAATTTTGCTGGCCAATTTTTTTAAATGAACTGTTTGGCTTGTCATTGGTAATGTGGCTGTCGATGGTGTTGTCGCGGTGTTAATTTCGTTTTGCCGAACATCGGACCTCATCACAACTTTGCGTGCATAATTTTGTTATCTATTAAGTTTTTAGTTTTCGGTACGAGTTGTAAATTTCTTTATATATTTATATATATCTTTTTTAACTTCTTTAAATGTCTGGTGTGAGATTTGAATACTCCATAGCTACGTAATGCATGAAGGACATTTATAATGTGTTAGGATGATACAGTGCGAGACTGTTCTGTTTGCACCTGAAAATGGTCGCCTAACCCTATCGTTTCTCTTCGTTCGCACCAGGATGACCCCCTGTTGAATGCCAGTAGTTGTTAGTGGCAGCTTGTCCGCATTTTTACAATCGGGTCATACAGCGTATTATTCTGATGACTCTGCAACACATTTATGTCTTTAACATAATACCTGGACGTACTTTATGAATGTGGAATCAGTTATTGAGGGAACGTAGGCGGTCTTTTTGGTATTCTTTGCATCCTTGATCTCAGTAGGGATAAGTAGGCTCAACAGAGCGTTTGGTTGATCATCTGTGTTCTGTCATGTCATCTATCTGCAAATTGGTATCATGTTTTCGTTCTTAATCGCCTGTCGGTTCAAGTTGATTCCTCAATTCTCAATGTATGAATTTCTTTTGTATGATCTCTCCACACCTCTCTATATCCTTTGATGAGGAAAGGTCAAAGTTCCAGTATCTTTGATTACCTTTACCCTATATTAAATTACATTTCTTTTGCAGAGTTCTCAATATAGAAGTGGATTGGCAAGTTACAACAAGTTTCTCAACAGTCATCCTAAGTATTTAACATAAAATCTCACATGCAGTATTATGCTCTAAGCACTGTGAGTTTTATGCTCAATAACTCTTATGCGAAGACATCATGGGCTTTGTTCAAGATGGTGCACTTAAAAATAATAAGGTACAATGCCCTCCTTGTGTTGACTATAGCAATTCAATTCTAAACTTCCATTTTGGTTGTCACTTTTCATGCTTCGTTAAGTCCATTAATTACCTTTATTATATTTGCGGGAGCTTCAGCCAGAAATTGTTCTTCCAGGTTGGTTCTGTGCTTGAACGTCCCTCTTGCCACACGCCCGAGGTTTGTTGAAAATTGGCTTTGTTGTATGCTTTCGTATGTATGTACGTATGTAAATATACATATTTAATTTGAAGCGCTTCAAAAAATGGCTTCATTATTGCCAGATTTCATTGGAAAATCGTATTATGTCCACTAGAAACCGGATGGCTGCCCAAGTACTCAATGCACGAGCATTCACTCTCAACAACCATGCTGGATTGGCCCTAATGCGACACAACCTCGGACTGTATGGTAACCAAGCGCGACCTCAAAATATGGGACAAGTTCCGCTACTACACAGTCCATCGAATATCTTACTAATGGAATAAAAGGTCACTACACAACACAGTGAGATTCAAAAGCTTTTAACAGAGAATCAACGACTTGCTGCCACGCATGTGGCACTTCGACAGGAGCTGGCAGCAGCTCAACAAGAGATTCAGAGGATGCCATCTATAGTTCAAGAACTTAAAAATGACAAGGAGGTCCAAGTTAGGTATTCAAATGATCAGACCTGCTAAATGCATTCAGTGCTAATTGGAAGTGTCACGATGGGATCTTCGATCAACGCACATACCATGTGTTTGAACAGCCAACGTCCACAGTTGACCTAATCTTGAGGAGGACGCTTTTGAACATAACGTACTCCTCTACATTATCTATGTTCGCTCCCCTTTGCGTCTAATTTCTTCCACTTATCTTGAAACATTTACAAATTATCATCTTGACATTCAGGTCTCTCTTAGACAAATCTGTCAAGCTTGAAGCTGAGTTAAAAGCAACAGAGCCACTCAGAAGTGATTATTCTTCACGCGAGAAGTGATTGTCAAAAACTACACCAACACTCGCAAGAATTAGGACAGCAAGTGCGCACACTAAGTGCTGAGTTGCAGCGGGCTCACATGGATATGCTTCTAATTCCTACCCTACGGAATGAATTCGACACACTTAGATCAGAACTTCAACGAGAAAGTTATTCTCCATGTTCATATATTCTCTTTCGGTGAAATCAAGTATAAGATGTTTTTGTTGCAGAAGGATGTGAATCAATTAAAGAATATCCCTGAAAGCATTTTTTACCATGTTATCGACCGTATCAGAAAGATTTTCTTTTCCTTTTTCTCTTATTCAGTACGAGGTCGTGATCAGCGTAGTATCTGAATGAAACGTTCATAATGTGCAAGCCACGTCTAGTTGACAATTGATTGAAGGCACTGATGTAGTTTAGTGGTCTCTGCATTTGATCAAATAGTTTGCTGGTTGCAGAAGTGCCTTTGACTATGAGAAAAAGGCAAATGCCGAGCAGCTTGATCAGCGGCAGGCAATGGAAAAGAACTTGGTTAGCATGGCCAGAGACTTGGAGAAGCTTCGCGCAGAGTTGACAAATGCAGAGAAGCGACGACGACTTAATCCTGGCTCAGGTACGGATATGTTTTATTGGAAATACAAAATTAGACTGAATCTTGTACATAGCCTTTCTTTACAAGTGAGTAGTTGAAATAGTGAATAAATTTAACACTGATATTCGAATGTTTCTGATATCAGGAGCTTTCGCATACACTGAGGACTTTCCAGGCACTGACTTTACCTACAACTCTTTACAACAGCAAGTCTTTGGTGATAACTATGGCCTTTATTCTCAGGTACGTATTGCCGTCTTTGTGCTAGTGTTTGTCCCCTGAACCATTTTTCTTACGTTTTGCCAACTAATGATTCCAAGGTTGATCCATTTTACTATCTACCTCATTATGTTTCTTAAATGAATCGTGAGCTTATGTGATTTTAAAGAGTGAGATCCAGTGTTTTGAAAACTTCACCAAAAGCAGAACTCACTAAACCCTGCTCATTTACTCTCCATTTAGCGACGGACGACTTTCTAGTAAAATGAAAATATTGCGCAAGTGTCCTTTCGCACTAATTGTCGTTCAATTTAAACGATAGAATACCAAATCACCTAAGAGACCAAAAACGTAGTCAAGTTTTCAAAATTCAACTACAATACGAACATTGTTAGAGTTTGCCTCGATTAGGAACTTGAACACAACTTGTTACTCTGGTTCGAATATCTGCAAAATACCTCCAAGAGAGTTCTGTCAATGAATATAGTTCTTGTAATGTTATGTATCAAATGTAGTAGCTTGTAAACTTCACCATGAGATATAATTTTTTTAATCAAGTCTTATCACTATCCAGGAAAACTCGATCTCATATTCCAAAGTCATACATTTTCATGATATATACCACTTGGGATATGAGAGAAATTTATAGGAGCTGTGTATAGTAATTAGACTTGTGAGAAAAAAATTAATCTTACAATTAAGACTCAGTTCTATCAAGTTTGACCAAGAAAGAGGGACCTCAGCCTTCACAGGTTGATAGAAGCCCAGCAACATGCAACATTTTCCTCCATTCTACTCTGCAAATATAGGAGTTTGTGAAGCCTGTTTTAAAGTTCATGTATTGTGGGAATTGTTTTTCCTATTCAAGGTATCTCTGTGTCAGTTTGATGTGATGGCACTCATGAGTATTTTGATCATCAAATAAGTAATGGAATATGTGCGTCAACTTCTTATAACTTGTTTTTTTTTGTTTTTCTCTTTTAATAGAGAGTTAAGAACATGGTTTTACTCCTAGAGGTAAACAATATCAACTTTTTTAATTTGTTCTGCCATTGGCCATTTTTAAGCATACTGCATCTTCTTTGCATAGAATTTACCAGTTGTTGATACTCATTTAGACCACACAATCCTTTTAGGTCATTTTGTTTTTCCCGGGAATATTTAACACTCGATTGGTACTTTGTACACTGAATATAACAGAATTTATGAGACTGCTGTGCAAACCATTGCAGATTGTGCAGTCTGCATGGTCTGCTATGGTGGTGTTTCAAATAGTGATTCCTCATATTGTAGTTGTAGCTTGTGTCTCCAAACAACAATAATGAGAGTCAACAAGAGGTGTTATATAGTAACACCACAAATAATCAGAATTCTCATTGTTTCAAATGTTTTTCAAGTTCTCAAATTTGTGAAAACACCTTTCAGTCAGCAGATATGCCTTGGGTGAGCATCAGTAATGTTGATCTAACAGCATTCCTTTGGTAGGAATTGATCATTTTGTGTCAAACTTTTGGTAAATTTGTGAACTTGAATTGCCTGGTGCCTACCATATGTTGTATGGATGTGCTTCCTTGGTATGAATCATCCACCTAGTGCAAGTGTGGTGACACAGTTGAGATTTGGTAGATTGTGTCATAAAATGTTTTGCTTCTTTTTGTTCTATGTTGATGCTGAGGTCAAGTTTGAACTCCTGATCTAAAAAGAGGATAATATTATGGGATGATATTGTGTGAGTTCCCCTGTGTCTCCTTACAACCAAAAAGTTGTAAATACATGCATCATCAAATAAGTATCACATTAAAAAATAGGGGAATAAAGCTCAAACAAAAACATAGATTATTTTCCTTTGAATACAATTATTTGAAATTAAATTTACTCATGCCAACGTTGTATAAAGTAGAGAAATACCTGAGAATAAATTTTATAAATCATGAGTTAATTATCTGAATGTGGGTCATGCTTTTAGGTCCTTAAATATTTTAGGACTTTGATACTAGTAACATGTCTGAGTTTGTACTACCAGGTTGTCATAAGTAGGATAGGTTTGTAACTTATAGCCACTTATTTGTTAATATTCAGATCTCTCTAGCTATGGAGAATGGTGCACAGTTTCCTTTGGGACAAATCCCAGCCTGGGGATCATACAACATGCAATGTCTTGTGAACAACAACCAAATATGTAGATTAGAGTAGTTGTAATTGTGCAGAACAAAAATGGATTTCTTCTATCCTAACTTATCTTCTACTTCAACTTGCTGCTTCTTGAACCACTAATAACCAAACAGTAATTTATCAAATTGATCCTTAATTTAATTTTTCCATTTGGATATTTGTTCCATGCAAGCAAGCTTCCATAGTTCAGTGGATACTGTGGTAAGGATAACTTGTGATTGATTTTGCACAAGTTGTAGAAGTCTTGGATTAGCGGACATGTAGCTACTTGAAATTCAATGGTTACCTGAGGAGGTTGATGTGTTGAAGCAGGCCTTTTGAGCTGAGGAGGTTGATGTGTTGAAAACTTCTGACTTTTAGAAGCCACCAGAAACTGTGTTATTTCTATCTTGACATGCAGGTGATAGATCACTTGCATCTGATTGGATTGAGATACCCAAACAGTAGATCTATTTTTGAGAAAAGAGCCTCCTATTTTCTTATTATTCTTGGAGCCCTTTATTCCTAGTTTTATTTGCTTACAATTTGTCAGTCTTTTCCTTGATTTTTTATTCATTTTGATCAAATTGGTCTAATTGTGTGTGGTGTTTTAGGAATAATTTCTTGTTTGTTGGTGAAGGGATTTAGACCTCCTGCCAGTGTAGTTAACTGTAGCTTGTGACCATTCAAAGCATGGTCAGTGTCTACTTTCAAATCAATAAAATGACATTTCATAACATGATATTATAACTTAAACTAAAGAGCATTTATATGGTTTTTGTATGTGTTTGAAGATACTTTTTGTTCCCCTTGGTCTTTTTTTGTAATTTGATCAATTAGCTAAGAATCAATTTTCCAAGTTCAAGTTCTTTCTATCCTATGTTTCCTCAAAACTAATGTTGACCTAGATCTAGGTTATATGATTAGGAATGAAAATGATGCAAGACGGTAGGAATTGCATACCAGATACAGTCAATTATGCTTTTGTAGACAATAGATTGTCAGTCTAATGTGCTAATAGGACTCTAGAACATTGGTGTGCAATTTTCATTAAGTTTAAAAAGTAACTGTTGTTAATTTGTAGCTGATGAACTGGGTGAAACCTGAAGAACCATCCACCCAGTATACTGTAAAGCAAGGTAAGAACAATTTGTATTCTAAAGTGGTATTCTAAAGTGGTTGAAGCCAGAAAGTGAAGAGGTTTGTCCCAGCTCAATCCAGAGTTAAGTCATAATGAGTGCTTCATATATCACTTTTACACTCTGTAGTGTAGTGAGACCACAAAAAAATTCCCTATCTTGGGCCTGTCTGGAGATGATCACATGCTTTAAGGATGAAGTTGAAAAGATTTTATGCATCCCACTTTTCTGTGTAGAATAATAGTTATCTATTTTAAGAGAAAAGATCAAAATGATGGTCTAATTGTTTTTATTTAAAAGTAACAAAAGAATTATATTTTAAGGATTTCTAGACAAAAATGGTATAGTTGGCAAGTTTGAAAAGAGGGTTGATTAAGAAATTTCCAAAGTGAATTGAAAAATATTCCTTCAAATCATTGTAGCAAATATTTGTTTAAATATATATATATATATATATATATGTTATGTGATTCTATAAACAAGGGACTGTAACTTTACCCAAAATACTTAGTGAATTTTCCAATGTATGGATTTGTCTTTTGAAATGTATCACAAATTGGGTTTCAGATTTGACTTGAGATTGTTTCAAATGGTAACATTGCTTACCTAATTTCACTATATTGAATAAGTGTGATTGGGTAGTAAATGTTACAGAATGTTGCATCAGGGGTGTTTTTAACCAGTTAGGTTCAGGAGTAAGAGCTATTTTACCATGACTACCTACTTAGAATCTATCAAACTCCATGTTATAGTTCTATTTCATTACTTTACTCTATTTTAATATTTACTAGCACTGTTTGGTTTACCTTGCTCAGTCTGCTGTCTGTACAATGTTAAATCGTTTCTGGAACTCATGAAGATTTTTATGATTGGGTACAAATTCATCATCTTAGTACATTAGTTTCCTTTTTACAAGTGACTTTGAAAAGTGAAAAACGAAAGAAAGAAAGAAAGAAAGAAGTCAGATGTGTTGTGTGGAATGTTTTGGTGAGAATGTTTTAATGTTCGTTGTTTAGATCATATTTACTCTAATTATTAAGGCAACAATGCTTTTTGCAGAGGAAGATTTCAATGTAGGTAGTATAAGTGAAATCCATTATTTGCAGTGACAACATAAAACATGGGTGCAAAAGAGCATCCAAATGAGACTTGACTTCTAGCTAATACTCTTATTGTTTCTCTTTATTGACAATTATTTCTGTTTTTGGAAGCTGCTCTGTTAATAATTTTAAACTACTATCTCCACAAATTCTAATCAACTATTTTAAATCTCACATGTTTTATTTTGAGGGTTACATCAATGAACTGAAAAAAATACAGTAAAATAAATAAATATGTAATCCATTCTTCAAAATCTGACTACATTTGAAATTAACGACCTGAATAAATTTTTATAAAATTTAAATTAAATACATGGACATTACACTTTCAGTGAAGAATAAATTAGATTTTTTTGAAAACACACACAGAAATAATAAATTTTGAAAGGTTTCAGCTCATTCAATTATCGTTTTTAGAGTAATTATTATGTAGCTTTTGAAGTTTTCTTCCATTATAGCAATCAATATTTGCTACCATTTTCCTGTTTTGCATGCACTGCACCTTGCATCTCTATGATGCTATAAGTGAAAGATATTTGTAGTTTTATACATGCATTTGTAAACTCCTATGAAATGTATTTCACTCATATTTTAAATTTCTTATAATCTATTGATATATTTGAGGTAAGATAATATTTTTTTAAAAATTGGTAATAATTTTGTTAAAAATTCTTAGAACCATAAGTACAAACAACATAACCAAAATGGTGTATTCTATTGTTGTAAATAACTTGTTACATAAAACTTAAATTGTTTGTTTTGTAGTCTAAATACTTAATACAATTGATTAAGATAGGTTATAGGAAAAAAGGTATGGTTTTTTTATGCACATGTTAATTAATATAATAAATAGTATGATATGTTATATTTATTACTATTGATCATTGATTTTTAGTTTATCTTTTATTTTTAAGTGTGACTTCATTTTTATCCCAAAGAGTTCTAAGAAAACCAGACTTAATTCAAAGACTTAAAATTAAACAATAAGTACAGAATGGGGATATTTTTCTACATTTGTTATTCTCAACATTCAAAAAGTGTCTCACAATTCTTTTGCATTATTTATATGTTGAATATATATGGAGAATAAATTCAATTAATGTTTTATGTTTCAATATAATTTTTCACCACAAGAACATCAAAAAATTCTTATTTAACTTATAAAACCCTTTATAAAATACTAACAACTGATTGTTTAATGATCCATTATTAAGAAAAATAAAACTAAAATAATAATCTCAAACGTGCATTGAAAGCTATACATGATTCACAAGGAACATTCTTTTGGTTGAGATATCCAAGGTCAATATCTTCAAACAGAAAATAATTTATTTATTCATTCATTTCTATCCAATTTGGATTCTGTGGGACATTGAGCTATATATATATATATATAAATCTGGTGCCCTGAATGTTAATTTGCAAACTTACTCATAAAGTGTTGTTTCATTGTAAAAAAAGGAAGCTAATTTCCAAACTCAACAGAAGCTCCTAGATGAATTAATTGTGGGTCCTGGGGATATCCTCTTCCCTTGCATGCCAGCAATGTTAGAATGTACCAGATCTACAATACAACACAAACACTGCGGTATGCAAGAGTGAAAAGGATGAAGATGCAGTAAAACTCTCAAACAAAATGCTTTAGGGGAAAAGCAACCCAAGTGGTGTGTCTCTTCCTTGCTTTCCCTTTTGCCACCCCTTCTGCTTGTTCTTTTCCTCAGGCTGTCTCCTTGTGGCCAGCCCCATTGCCCGTGAGATTCCATGGCCAAATACCAACCTTTTTGCACGCTCGGAGCTTCTGGATGGGATTGATTATACAGCACACATGAAGAACAGAAGAAGGAAATTTTTCAAAAATAAGAAAACAAAAATAATTAAATTGAAATGAAACTGCAAACAAAGTCTGCATTCAAAAAACAAAGAGCCACATGCCAACAAAAGCCACACCAAAAAAATCTTGTCAACTTTTGAAGGTGATTGTGATATATATATATATACACACACACACACCTATATATATAATCAATTATTTAATTATATACTTTTTTAATTTTTAAAATTTATGTCTAACTAGAATTTTATCTTCTCAAACTTGAAGATCGTATTGAATTTGATTAAGCAGCAACTTTTAGTATGATTGGTCTTTTTAATGACTAATCCTTATAAAATTGAGGTTTTGTGTTGCATTTTGTTCAAGGGTAGACCCTATTATTATCAGTTCTTGAAGACTGGTGATGCAAGAGAGCTTTGAGAAAATGGAGCTTTAGAATGGAAAGCTTTTGATGTTGAGAGTCATTTATTTGAGGCTTTGTGGGGGTTGGTGCATGCCATGACCTTGGACTTTGTTGTGATGCTCCACTACTAGATTGTTCCACCTCTATTTTTTCTTTGATTTTTTTCTGTTGATTGAATCTAAACATAAAACAAAAAATAATGTTGTCATGATGTTGTATTGTACCAAGCTAGGTTGCTGGTGTACAATTCTTTTGGTTGTTGAGACTTTGTCCTATTAATAAGATACCTACATCTTTCACCACTTACATTGAAAAAATACAGGTGTATATGCATGTATATATATATATATATATATATATATAAATTTGAATTCATGTTCTCAATACTTCAGTAATTATTTTAGCATTATTCTTGAATCAGTCCATATATACATATATCATGATTGTTTGTTTCTTATCATGATTACAATTTAAATGTTGAGATTTTTTAAAGCAAATTTGAATTTTTTTAAAAATTAGATGAATTTAGTTTTTAATGAATTATTGAATATTAATGTCTGTGCATATACATCTGTGTGCATATGTATATATATATATATATATACATATGCATACACACTTACATACACATTGATATGTAACTTTTAGATAGTGATTTCTAAATAATATATTATAACATTAGATTCTTTGCATTAATGGAATTTTTCATCTAAGAAAGATTTTAAGTTCAAAGATTTAATGAATGATTTAAGCTATTTTTTAAATTCTTGTACATATTTTGTGTAATAAAAAAATAAACTGAAGCCAACTTGTTTTGTTATTATAGATATACTTTAGTAATTTTTGATAAAGTAGTATATATTTATTTTGTGTTATTTTTAGTGTAATTGTTTTGAGTGGAATTGTTTTCTGTTGTTTTATCTATTTTAATCAGTGTTAGCGTTTGAGTTTTATTTTTATTTTTATTTTTTATATTATTATTTGTGTGTGCATGTATGTACACATGTTTTTACAATAAATTATTTCTCAATGTTTCCACTGTTTTATTTGTTAACTTTTAGCATTTATATAAAATTAATCAATATTAAAGATAACTTATTAACATACATAATCTTGATGATTAACAAATATCAATTTAATTATATAAAGAAGTAACAAATATTTATTTTTTAATCATGATAATATATATATATATATATATATATATATATACATATACATATTAGAATATGTTTTTTTCAAATGTGTTTTTATAAGAATAAGATTGTTTTCTTATTTATTTATTAACATATCAACATGTCTATATATATATATATATATATATATATTCTTTTCAGCAATACCCTGCGTGTCTATATTCTATAATTTATTATACTTTATTTTAAAAAATTACAGTTTAATAATAAATTTTAATCATCAAGATTATGTATGTTAATAAGTTAAAATTTACTGGAGTAATTTTTCATAGCTGATTTTTTTTCCATTAGAATTTTGATAAAAAAACATATATCAACTAATAAATAATCATTTCTAAGTTACATTATTAAAGAAATTTGTGAAGAAAGACAATGTATTAATCAATGAGGGTTTGTATTTGATGATATTACAACAGTTTCAAAGTTTAAATATGTGATGGCTTTAAGATATTAGCTGCAAAATAATATTGGCATGTTTATATAACATGATAGTAGGAAGTAATATCACCAAAAGATATTTTATGGCCAAACTATATCTTAAAACCAAACAAAACATTTGTTTTTTTCAATTTTATCTTTTTGAACTGCAATTCTTATTTTTTGCATTATGTTAATTAATTTTTAATGTTTTAATTTAGTTATTTATTTTAACAACCTTAATATTCAATTTATGCATCTTGTATTTAAATTTTCTTTCAGTGATTGTTAAAGAAAAATCATGGCACTTGGAGTTTAGATTGAAAATATACCTTTCAAAGCAAAAATTTGACTTTGAAGTTTTAATTTTTAATTTAATAATTTTAAAGTTCCTATATATATATATATATATATATATGTATATAAAGGTTTGTTGTAAGTGAAGAAAATATGAGCTCATAGTCACCAACTGAGTAATTTAATTTAATTTAATTTTCTTAAAAATCAGAAGAGAATAATTTAAACCAGTATATCTGAATTCCCAGTTTTAATATGATTATAAATTTCTGGCCATTAAGATTAACTTTTTTAAATCCACTGCTTGAGTTGGAGTTGGATAAGAACAGAACTTAATCAAGTTGCAAGATGTTTGCTGTTTCAACCCCCAATCTTCTTCAAAAATTTGAATACATGCTTTTCAATGAAAATCAATTGAATGATCTTTGGGTTATGAGTGTATGTACTTCTTCAGGTTGAATATAAAATATAAAAAAATATAAAGTAAAACTACCAACATTAACGCAACAAATCAATTGCAATAGTCATTCAAGTAAGAAAAATATCCATTGTCTTTGTGTTCAAAAATATTTATGGTATATTTTTACCTTCTTTTCTTCTGTTTTTTTTTACACAAAAATAGGATACACCCAATGCATCAATGAAGTGGTAAAAGTACATCAGACCACTCAACCCCTTTTACCTAGAAGGCGGAGCTAAGAGTATTATGAGGAAGGAAGAACAGCTAAAACTAACTCATTTACACTTTTGTGTATGATCACTCCACATTGAGATATTCTCATGTTCATATTCAATTAGACTTTTCTAAATTAGACTTTTGGTATGAAGTTTACTCCATATTTTATTTTCAAAAACAAATGTATTTCTCTAAATCCAAATAGTCCATAGACAAAGTTATCTTAACAAGGACCAAATCTTACAAAAACATTTGAATCTAGATGATAAAAGTTCAACAAAAATGGCTTGCTTCCATATGAAGGATTTCCAAGAACCCCAATTCCAAGAATTTGAGGTTAATTTATATAAAAGAGAGGTGGCTCAATCCTAAATGTAGTAGGCTTGCTGACAACCCCAAAATTGAAAGAGAATGGATTCCAACTTATATATTTCTACCTTTCATAGGTTAGATCACGGATTATATTTTGTTATGTATATATATATATATATATATATATATATTCATCTAGTGATAGTTATTGAATGATAAATTTAATTCTTTTTGTGTATTTGATTAGTTTTTACTTTATTTTAACTTTTGAATTAAACATTCACTATTGATAACATAATTAAAAATAATAATAAACATTGATCAAATTATTTTTTCTCATTGCATGAAAATTAAACTCATAAAAAAGAAACCTCTTTTTTATTTTGGAATTGAAGCTTGATTGGCTTACTAACATTGCTATGATATTTCCCTCACATTTAAACTTTTAAAACTCCTTGTGATTACCAACTCTATATCAATTTTCCCTTCAACACCAAAATGCAGCTTGCACCTGTGAATCATGTTAAAGAAGAAAAATAAATAAATTGACACTTCCTTAATTATCATATGTTGTTTTATATTACATTTTCATAATATATATACATATATATATATATATATATATATATACACATACATACTTATTATGCACTTTTTTTCTCTCTCTCTCTCATGTCAAAAACAATATTGGAAAGACTCATAGAATGGAAGTTTCTAAACCATAAGTTTAAGTTGTAGTACTATGTCATATTATTTGCAAACATACTTTATATAAATATATATATATATATATATGTATATATATTCAACACCTAAAATAATAACAAAGATCTAGATATTTTTCAAGCCTAGATTGAGACCCCACCGCAACAAATCCCAGGGCTATGGCTCACCCAGCAAGGCCATGGCCCAGAATGGGAAAAAGTAGGTGGCAGACCGTAAGCCACAGCTCCTCCATCACATGATCACACAGACAGCACCCCATTGGACACACCCGTGTGGCATCCTATGAGGACAAACATATGTTCATAGCAGTGACATGGAATGTGTCCCAGCTGGCAGGGTGGCACAGTGAGGGGGTGGGCCAGAGCAAACCAATGCCAATGGCTGGTTGTGGTTGTGGCCAAGTTGGACATGCAAAAGAGATTTGTGGCTTTTGGGGCGTGTGTGTGGGGCCGTAGAAAAGGGATGTGACCTTGCATGGGTCTGGCAATTTGGTTGATTTTTCTAAAGTCAAGGGCAACTATTGATGTGGGGTTTGTACACAATTTGTATATTTGGATGGTAGATTGTGACCTTAATTGTTGGTCATCCCTTCAATGAATAAAATTGGATGAATAATAATAGTATCTTTCATGTATTCAAAATGAGATAGTTTCTTTATTCCTTCATTTGTTTGGAAGAACATTAAAAACATTAACTTTTTATTTTTTTAATTATTATTGATGTTATTAATATTTTTAGTATTTATAATTTTGGTTAATAAAATAATTCAAATAAATTCTAATATATAATTTGTTGGTAACTTAGATTAGTTTAATTAAAAAAAACTTTTTTTAAATAGGAATAATACCTTAAAATGGTTATAATTATGTACTTATAATGACCAAATAATATTAATAGATAAATTTATGTCTATTAATTTTAAAGTTAAAAGCATCTAATAACACAACAAAAATATATAAAATAGCTTTGAACATTATTTGTAATGCAAACAAAAGTAATTGTATTTTTTTACCAAATAAAATGTGTGCTAAGTGTTATCACCTCAATTTATTTTGTTAGTATATTTTGCAATAACATTTCATTAGAAACTTCTTCCAATATTGTTTTTTTAATCTCTTTTTCATTGTTTTTTTTTTTTTTTTTTTTTTTTTTTTTCCTTCCCAATATCCTCCGTCTTTATTTGTATTGTTGTTGTTTTTTTATTTTATTTTATTTTCCTCTCTCTCTTCTTTTAAATTAAAAATAATTACTAATTAATTTTATATGTTTATTTAATTGATTTAACATTTATAATATGGTTCATAATCCAATCTATCTATATTAAATTTGCATCTTTGAAATTTCTTCTAAATGGTTTTAAAACTATATTAGTAAGATACCAAAAAGAATAGTTAAAATTTTTAAAGTTTTTTTATACTATAAAAAAATATATTATAAATTATATTAATAACCAACACAAAATGTGTAATGTCATTCAAAATGAGGTTTAAAGTATTGACTTTTAACACAATTTTATTCAAAAGCCATAGTACAAGATTATTGTAATAATTAATTATAAATATTTATAATTTTTTTATGATATCCTATCAAAAATAAAAATATCTACTAAGATATTTCTAAATATCTTAATAAAATTATTATGCTATATGCAAAAGACTAAAGAACCAACTTCCAAATAATATTTGGATTGTAATAATATTGGGCAAACATAGTTAGATATATATATATATATATATATATATATATATATATACATAGATATATATACATAGATATATATATATTTATAATGGTAGTATTTTTATTTTATTTTTACATTGAAATAATACCACATATTTTAAATACTATAGAATCTAATTCAAATACTTGTATGCAATATGTAAATTTATTTAGCACTTAATATGTCTTTTTTGTTTTAAAATCTATTTTTATCTATTATACTAGATATTACATAATATATTAAATAATAAAGTGGCAACCTTGCATCAATCATTTTAAAACAACCACAATTCAAAAATAAAAACTTTAAATATTTTACCAAATTCAAGAATACAATTGATCTATGTTAAATATATGTAACTAATTTTAATTGTTACTTGACCATTAGAGAATAATAGGCATATAAAATTTATTATGTAAAGAATATTTATTTTATCATCAAAAATAAGTTATTAAATTTTTATATAAAAAGATTAATTTATAATAGAAATTATTATATTTATATTTAAATAAATAATTAAAAATCAAGATATTTATATTGTTATAATATAGATAGGTGATATAACCATCTATAAGAACCACAAGGTTTGTAAGTTAAGTATCTAAGTTGTAAAATGCTTGTTTAGTGACTTTTGGATGTAAAAAATTCTTAGAAGAATTATTGTAGTCACATGATACATTTAAAGACCATTATAAATCTAATTTACATCTACAAAGTTTCTTCAATATTAATTAAGGAGAATACTATGTACACAATATGTTTTTATTTATAATTACTTATATCTATTTATTAATAGTTATTTAGTTAATATAAATATATATTATAAATTTTTTGAAATATTGAAATATTTTTTATTTTTGTATTGTTTTTACTTTTTTTTTCCTTTAAAATTTGACTTCATAACTATTTATTAATTTTGATAGATCTATGATGCAAAAAATATTCTATGTCAAGTTTTATAAACCAATCCATACAATGCATCCAAAATAATATTCTAAAGTATTAATTTATTTAGCATCCAATCTAGTTAGATTAAATATACATAAGCATACCCTCCAATATATATATATATATATATAAATAATCAGCTTGACAATTAAGGATCTAAAAAAATAGCATAGAAGAAAAATTAAAGACAATAAAATGTACTATCTAATTTATATATATAAAAACAAAATACATTACATGCTCACAAGGACAAAAATGCACAAACTACATATTAATAATACACAAGACATGTTTTTGCTAACACAATTTTAGAAATTTACCAAATTGTTTTTTGATTAAGAAATTTGTATATTTCTAGATGGATATTTTTTTTAGAAATCAATCAAATTTTGAATATATACTTGAAATTTTACCTATGGTTTTATTTATATATTTCCTTACAAACATAATATTTTATTAGTATCTAATCATTTTCATCAAATAATCAAAATAAACATCTCTTGTCAATTTTATTTGTCAGTTTTAATCCAATAAATGACACCTTACAGTTCAGAGATCATTGTAATTAATTTGATAAGTTAGATACAGAAAGCTAGATTTTTCTCTCATAAAATTCGCATTCTAATAAACAGAAGAAGTTTGTAACAAGAGAGTGGTAATCTTCCAACTCATTTACTCTGTTCTTGCGAGCATTATTATTTTGTCATCTTCAAAAACTGTTCCCAAATGGAAATAATTGCCTTCATATGATAAAGTACATGTACACAACTGTGTAAAATTGGACTCGTAATCTAAGTGGCTAAGGCAAAGTCTCCATACTTTGGTGGGCCTAGAAAGCAATTTTGGAATAAGGAAATCAGCTATATTTACTTGTGAACTTATCCACAATTCCCATCGCCATTCCATCAACACCCACTTACACCACCACAGACAAACAAATATATATATATATATATATATATACATATATATAAAATGCAAAAACCAAATTGGACTGAAAACGACACATATTTCACAACCATTGATTGAAATGGATAGAAGAAAGAACCCCACAATGAATGGAATGGAAAGGAGAAAAGATTATATGGCATCTTACTTCAACTTGCAACTCCCCGTTCACATTTCTAAGTCCCAATAGAATCAACAACTTTCCACTTCTTTTTTTGTTTTGTTTTTTGTTTTGTTTTTTTTTTTTTTCATGGAACGACAAGTAGTACCACAAACTCCATTTTAAACTGAATGCCATCAGTTGTGGTCACGAAAATGGGGGCAGCCAGGAGAATGGTGCTAGCTCATTAAATTAAGCCTCCTCCTCCTCCTCCTCCTCCTCCAATTCATCGTGCAATTCGCAACGTCCAGGTGGACAACAGGTGGATCACTCCTTAAGATTCTCTCCACTTCACTAGTTGGCCCTACTCAACCTCACCCACAAATTTCTTTTTGTTTCTCTCCGGGTGCCCATTTTTCATGCGAAACCTCTGGTCCACAAATTTGATTCAGGTTTTGAACCCCCTGCCCGGTTCTGACTGCCCAGGACATTATTTGTTGTTATTCCCCTGCGAGGATCGTCGTGAAAGCCTCGCTCCGTTCGTGCTTTGCTTTTTTATTCATGATCGGTTCTCATAAATGGCGAAAATGGGTGCATCATTTAGGTCTGACTCAACGCGTTGCAATGAGCGGAATCAAACCTTGGCTCTGGTCATGGAGGAGGTGAATTCCTTCGCTGCAATTATCTGAAGTTTTCGCCTCGATTCGGCAAGGTTCAGACATTTCTTGCCTGCAGTCGTGAACCGTGTTCATCATTTTCGTGCAATGAGGCTCCATTCGTGGCAATCCAGGAGGTTGTGTGTACATTATGAGATCGACAGGGAGAATCTCGTTTTGTGGCAGGATTGAGTGGGTACTAACACAGTTTTTGCACCTTAAAAACGCTCAGGCATCAAATGGGGGAAAAAAAAGAGCCCCATTTGGCGAATAAAATTGCTCTTCGTTCGCTTCGCCGTGAAGATCGAAGGCACTTTTCCTTTTCTACAACTGATGTATGGTTACCGTGCGAGCAAACGCAGCTGGTGGCTGGGATCAATCGAGCCTAGTCAGTCTGTCGAAATGGAGGAGTCAGAGCAGATATCGTAACTGTTTTTTCTTTCCCATTCACCATAGCATTGGATTAACACTTGGAAAAATCCCTGGAATCCTCCCCCGGGAAGGATCAGTCAACCGCGCATCCAGCTTAGAGTTACGACAGAGCAGGGAGGGCTTGAGTGGATTTTTGGCTTGAAAATCACTCAAAGGGTCAACCTTGTCACACCTACGCACAAGTCCATGCAGAGTGGAGATCAAAAGTGTGGCTACGAACACAGAACTAGCCTCCGGCTTTTTGCGTGTCTCGCATTTCTGAGGTGGCAAAGCCCGCAATCGGCGATTTCGATCTTAAATTCCGAGTTCGACTTTTCGCAACAGAATTCTTAGGCCACAACATTAAATTTTCCTTTTATTTCTAATGTCGACTTTTTGGTTAATCTGGAGGCTGCGATTTTTTCTACGGAGCTACCCCCGGAAGTGACTACAAAGGCGGGCCCCAGTGCAAAAAGAGGCAAATCATCATTCGGGTGTCAGAGCGATGCTTTGCACGGAGCGGGAGCTTGTGGGTCTAGTTGCTGAGAGAGGCGATGTGAAACAAGCAAGCAATGCCGCGTGAGAACACAACAGGGAGAGGGTCTTTATGATCCCTGACACGGTAACATGCTCTCGGGAAACATGAATCATTCGCCCGGCAACAGTTTGGACCCCATCGAGGCGCGAGGAAAAAACCCACCCACCCAACCAGTTCTCTTCTTCGCAATGCCGGCATATTTGAGGCCAGGGGACATCGCCTTCCCCCATCGCCCTCTTTCGCCCTCTATCCCTCCCTCTGCTCGGGCTTGCACGGCGCCACACAACATCCCCCCCTCTTATCCTCCCTCCCTCGCCATCGCCCGTTTTACTGCGGCGCTTTGTCTCGCCATCGTCGTCTACACTGTTCGCCACAAGAGGACAAGACGCGACGGGAGAGACAAGCTTGTGGTCGACCTCGCACTCTCATGGGTGGCGATCATCTCCCCTCTTAATCCTCCCAGCTTGTTGATGTGGTTGTCCCCTTGTTTCCTTCCCCCTTCCTCTTTTTGTTCCTTCCTTTTTAGGTTTTCGGCAATCGTAACATGCTCATACCAAATGGTGAGTTGATTCTTTGTATGTAACGGAACATTATAGAAAATGGAGAAAAAGAGAAATAAAAAACAAACAAAACAAAACAAAATAGTGGCCTTTGTAGTCATTTAAAATATAAAACTATTTAAATATGATGAGTGTTTTAGCTTGTCGGTTTTTATATGGAAAAGAAGAATGTCTTCGGTGATTACTTGTTATGATTTTTGATGTTTGTTTAGAAAATGTTTTGTGATTTTATTCAATTTCACATGTTGTGTTCCTTTTCAACCAATACCCATGCTGTTTTGTATCACCAAGGTTGAGTGAATTTACATGCTTGACTGGATTTTAACGTGTCTTTTGTGACATTGCTTCAAAATCTTATTTTGAACACACACCCCCAAAAAAAAAAAAAAAAAAAAAAAAAAAAAGAAAAGAAAAGAAAAGAAGGGCAAAATGAAAAAACAATACAAAATCTAAGTTAATGATTTTGACTTTGACTTTTATTTTTCAAGTTGCACTTTAGTAAAAATACGAGTAAAATGTGGGTGTTGAAACATCGGAACAATGTTGAATGTTGTTTAAAAGCAATACAGAAATGGATGAACGCTAACTTTGTTGGAGAATGAATGATATATGTTATCCCTTTGGTTTAAGATCTCATGTGCCTACTCTAAACTGAGATGGATGTCTTCAAAAAGGAATTGGGTAGACTGGTTTATTTAGCTCTGTTTTTGTCGATGTGCTTTTCCTCCCTCTTTACTCCTATTTCTTCTACACGGAATCTGCTACTCTCATCATTGAAGAATGTACCAATAACAGCACTGTTTGTCTACTGGATTTTTTTCAAACACTTCCTTATTCTTTTATATTAAAAAATAATGCCGCTTTATTCTAAATTTCTCTTCCCATTAACAAAAGTCTCATCATTGAAGACTATAGTGAGAGGGATCTCCATAGATTTACTCTTGAAAACTTTTAAAAGCAGGGTTGCAGATACGGACATTTCATTTGTTTCAGTAAATTAAATTCCTTTAAAGTGGCTTTTAAATCTAGTGACTTCAAGTTTCAATTTCAAAAAAACAGTTTGATTCCAATTTCTAAAGGTTGAACTTCCCTGATTGCAGGTTCTTCTTGATATTGGTACTCTTTGTATATGGAAATAAGGCTTGGTTACCATATAGGAGGAGCGTACAAAAATTAATATGCAACGATGATTGTTGTGATCAATTCGTAAATAAACCAGTGATGCACTTTCGCTTGCAAATAATGTTTATTTCAAAAACACCTTTACTATGGGATATTTTGGTAAAAGAGATAATAGCAGGAGAAAAATGATTGGTAGAGTACACACACACACACACACACACACACACACAGATATATATATATATATATATATATGTGTGTGTGTGTGTGGATTTGAGACGGCCTTATGTTCCATCACCTGAAAAGTCACCACCACCTTCCTGTGTGCTAGTCTTTCAACACTCTGCTTTCTATCCTACTTTGAAAACACTGAAAAAAGTAGTTTGAACTACTTTAGTTTGTGTTTTTTTTGTGTGTGGCACTTTGAAATTCAGACTTCAAAATATCAACTCAGATTGTAGAATTTGGTGTTGCAGGAAACACTTTGTATACATGTTGTGAAACTCATGCCAGGTATGCTCTTCCACCTAATTTTCTCTCTACCATCCTCACCTACAATGACACTTTCTCTATCAGTTTCTTTGTGGTTTTCAATATTATTTTATTACAACACACAAATAAAATTTCAAAAAAAAAGTAAATACTAGTGTTTTGACGGTGACCATGAAAACCAAACGACAATTTTACAGGATAACGACAACATAAGGGTTGAACTAATTGAAAAGAAATTGAGACACTTGTGTGAGTGGAATGAATTACAAGGAATTTTGATGAGATTTGATCGGGCTACAGTAGCCGGAGAGTTGAAGAGTTCAACCAATGTGCAAAGCAGGGCCTGTTTTCGTGAAATGCAGTGTAACTTGCAGTTGTAAATTCACCTTTCCTAGCAATACTGAATTTAGCCAACTTGCAGTGTTTTATTATTTATTTCTTCATTTATTTTATGTGAAGCATGATATCCTCAAATCGATATCTAGGGAAGAAGTCTTCGAGAGGCATCTGCTGACTCCTTCGACTAGGGTCCCGATAAGTGATGCGAGCCACCTTTATTAAAATTAGAGTTCAAGTTTGTAGGGAAAAGGAGGCATGTAACTTAAGAATAGAACACCGTAGCCGAGACGGAATTCTATGATCCAGATGTTGGAACATTGAATTGACACCATGCAAAATGACGGGCGATGGCAACACCACCGGAGGTTGTTTGGAGGTTGCCCCTGCTGCAAAAACAACAGCAGCAGCAGCAACCTGAAAAAGTGCAGAGGTCGTCATCGGAGACTGCTTCAAACTTACAAATGGAATGGTTAAAACTGATTTTTCCATTTCAGGAGCTGAAACCACAGCGTTGTCTTTTGTTTTGAAATAGGAACGACTCAAAATAAGCAGGTCACTAGAATGTTTTCTATCCATCTGCTTCCAGTTTGGCCCTGGGTGTGATCTAAAAATTGATGCGCTTTTTTATTCCTGGCACCTCTTGTTGCGGTGGATCCAAGGAGTTGGATATCACAACCAAGGTGGGTAGATTCACTCGGAGTAATGAAGACACTGAGAGTTCATTACCTTTAAAGATGCCATAAAGGTCACGCTTTATTAAACCTGCTTCCTTTCTTGCCGTTGTTGAAGGCAGCCCAGCATTATTCACTTTCCATTGACAAAAAAAATTTATGTAACGTTAGACGATGAAGAAGAGACAGGGCGGATGAATTATTTTCCAGAGCATGCGCTGCTTCACAATTGGGAACAGTAGGGCCATGATTTTTTTATTGAATCATGATTTTGTTGAAATTACCTTTCATTTGAACCGAATTGTGTTACGAGGCTTGTTGGGATAGGTAGTGAATACAAAGCCTGACTATGAAGTGGTTAAAAATGTTTCCGCATTGCTGCTGCTGCTGCTTGCATTTGGCAGTAAGTTCTCTCACCAAACCCACTAGCAACTTTCTTTGTTCAGTCGGAAAGGGGGACTGGCATAAGAAACATAAACCTTGCGAATGGACAAGACTGGGAACATGGACTTTCTTCTGGAATCTCACTAGTTTTACTAGGATCCAGTGTACAACTAACCCAACAGATTTGACACAAAACCTCGGGATTGAAGTCTGGATCTAATTAAATCACCCCCGTGAGTTGAGGTAGCGGAGTGTCAACACATTTGAAGCGCTGACACTAACCCTTCATGCCTTCAAAGCACTGTGCTTGATTTTCTATAAATATTTATATGCAGTCACTCCGTGCTGTATTCGTGTGCACTGTAGACCACCATGGTACGATCTAGTTATTGATTAACGCATAGCAAGCCAGACTTGCAGTCCGTGTAATTTGCAGCAATTCAATAAGACACCCTACCCACTAGACCCCCCCGTTAATTTAACAAGGCGACAAGTTGAACAGTCCATTCGTGTCAGAGCGCATCACACCAACGAATTTGGATGTGCCTGAATTCTGTTATGTGTGGTCGAGACGGTAATATTTGCAGCACTGTATCATCCGTGCAGTAAAAACTCCACTTTTCAACAATATAGTCCAGTGATGACAAGAATTGATGCACTTGAACGGGTAGGCTCTTGGAAAAACAATCGCTGCTTGTGACCACATTGCAAAATATGCAGATGTAAAGCTACTCCAGGGAGGCTCAAAAGTAGAGGGCCCCACTTAGATGATACAGCATAAAATTTAGTAAGAATCATAATTTACGCGAAATATGCCAGGATCTGAGCGGTAATCAAGCACGTTTGTCATGAGCATTTGATTGGCCAGCCAAGTTCAATCCGAGGAGCGGCATTGGGTCCGTCATTATAGGCCACTGCCACAGCCTTCTCGCGTTCATAGCCCTCCTCGCTTTTCAAAGCTAAGATGCTCATCCGACTCCCTACATAATCTTAGCACGGTAAGTGTCCTCCTTGCTCCACTAGCCCTCCCACAACACCGCTGTAGAGATTTTCCCTCTCTCTCTCTCTCTCTCTCTCTCATTTGAGGTCTTGGCACTCAAGGTGCAGTATAGTTCTCGAGAATCTGACGGTATGTTCAGTAATTCCTCCAATTTTTGCTGGATGTTTAGTTCAATACTGTAGATCAGGTTCAGAGACTGTTACACTAGCTAGCTCTCTCCAACTTCTTGGAACAGGTACAGATTCAATGCGGTGAATATTTGTTCGAGCTAAAGCTGGAGGCTCTGGACAGGCTGTTGCGACCGATTGGTGCGCGGAAGGGGAGAGTAGATTCTGATTTTCCAGCCTTGTAACAAAATTCGTGTGGCCATCCCTTTGGAGACTCGTCACTGAGCGTGTTGAAACTGAACTGCACAGTGGATTCGTAGGACTAAGAGGGTCGCACATCACAGGTTTGTAGGGGTAGTTGTGATCGAGTTCAATCACGCTTTAGCAGTTCATGACTTGGTAGGGTGCGAAGGTGCGACGAAGGATTTTCATGAAGTTGGAAACAGTCTGTCTTCAGGCTTCTGATTTCAACTCCTTATAGTCGTCACTGTAGAAAAGTTTTTTGCGATCGTCGCTAGTGTGTGGAGGATTGTAGAAATTTTGAAGAGTCGGTGAGGATGGCAACCAAGGCGGCAAACAGCTCGGTTGCCATTGCTATGGCTTTTGCAGGTCGCTCCGTGCGCGCTTGCGATGTGTGTGCCATCAAGGGTGCTCATTGGTTCTGCGCAGCTGACGACGCCTACTTGTGCTCCGCCTGCGACACCCAGGTCCACTCTGCGAATGCGCTCTCTCTCCGTCACGAACGCGTCCGTCTCTCAACGAATGGAACCCCCATGAAATCCAAAGCATCTAAGGAGGAAAGATGTGGTGACCATCACCACAAGTCTAAGAAACAACATCCATCTCCAGCGCAGGTCCTCCCTTCGCGAAAACGGCCAAGAACAAGCAGGCCTTACTCCCAGCACTTGAAGAGACTGACCCAGATATCATCGCAAATGGTCCACAAGGATGTCAAGTCCGAGGACAATTCATTTGCGGCAAAGGCTGAGTTGGAGTCGTTCGATTTCCGCGAGACGGATGAATTCCTGAACGACGGCAATCAGGAGGTTCCATCTCTGTCACCAGCGACGGAGCAAGAGTCTTCTCCTTGCTCCTCTGACTTCGGAACTTTGTCGTTTGATTATGAATTCCAGGACGGAGACCACTCGGCTTCAGCAGACTCATTTGCTGGGTTTTTCAAGGGGAAGGCAGCGCAGACTCACAACGTCCTTGACGATGGGGACCAGTTCCTTGTCCCCGATGCATTCGACTTCACTCTCGATGCCGAAATGCCGGATGCTACCGCAGCGGTTCCTGCCGACAGCAACATTGATCTTGCAGGGGACGCGTTCTTTTTCCCAGGTGACATTCCTGGACTGGACGGATTTGAGAGCTTCGTGCCCGAGATGGCCATCAGTGACGATTTCAGTATGAGCTTCAACCTTGCACTTCAGAATGGTGTGGAGGCCTTTGAGGGAGATGCGGTGGCCACTATAGGTATATTCCACATTCAATGATCCCTGTCAACATCTTACATACCTGTCATCTGCAACACATTTGTAAACTACCTTGACCATGTGAGTTACTTTTGTGTACAGATTTACTGACGGCATTGTTTATGTGATCTCAGTTCCAGTATTGGAGCCTTGTCAGCTTGGACCAGAGGCCGACCGGTTCACCACTGGCCCGTTTGCCAAGTTTTTTGCACAGAAGACGAAGTCTGAGTTTTCGGAGTCGATGTGTGCGGAGAGGATCAAGAGAGAAGCGAAGGAGATGCTCAGGTGCTGCCGTGAAAGCGAAGACGAAGCCCAGAGAGTACCAACGTTGCAATTGAACTTGGCCGATGTGCTCACTGCCTGGTCTGACCGAGGAGAGCCGTGGATCGACTACAGGATGCCGCAACTAGCCCCATCCGAAGACTCCAACTCTTCTGGCAGCGACGTCGGGCTCGTTCCCGACATGGATGCTGCGACCGTCGATGACATTCAGAGTGCTGGAGACCGCGACGCCAGAGTGCTCCGCTACAAGGAGAAAAGACGAACTCGCCTCTTCTCGAAGAAGATCCGGTACGAAGTGCGCAAGCTTAATGCGGAGCGACGGCCCCGCATGAAGGGGCGATTCGTCAAGAGAACAGCTCCGTGTGCATAACCACTCAACTCAATCTGTCGACATGAATCAGTTATCGTGTAACATCACCACTCATCTATCGCCTTCCATGTTTCTGGATCAACCAGCTCTGCTCAGGTGGAGTTGGTCCTTCTTGTAGTTAAGTTTGGTATATCAACCAACAGGTAGTCATCCGGATGTGACATCCACTCCGCTAGCAGTTGTGGGAGCAGCATCGCACAGATTCCTCAGTCGCTTGGATGACTTCAAGTTGAGATCGGAGATGAGATCAGCCAAAGTTTTGACCCCTTTTGCGGAAGGTTTTGCGATATTTGCCAAGTTGTATTCGAAGGTGGAGGTTGCCGCGGCGTCGTGTATCATAGAGTTTTTCTTTGCTGTCTGCTGGGTGTGATAGCTTTGTCAAGGTGTTACAAAATATTGAAGGTGAAGGTTTACAGGAAATTTTGCTGTGCCCCATGAGTAGTGTATGGGAGCAGCAGTGAACCTTTTTTGCCACCCTACGGTGGTTCAATCAAGTAGTCAAGTCACATGCAGATTCACGTAGTACCGCACCTCACGTGGTTTTTGAAGGTGTGTCTGCATCGACCGTAGCGTTCCCAATGGTTTAGTTTCAATTTTGGCTCCGAACTGGAGATTCTATTCTAATAGGGATCAATAGATTTTTATCTTTTATTTGTAAAATATGCTTTTGAAGTGTTGAGCACAAAGCTGATCTTCTGTCTGTTGAAAACAATTCTGATCTGTATTGAACGTGGTGATCGCTTCTGCACCATACACTTGTCCAAATGTACGCATTGTTGATAAGTTACTTAAATGCGTAGTTAAATTTCTACACAAATAAGATGTAGTCACAATTGTCTGCAGTTTTACAAATCCTTGAATCGAATTGTATCATTTTCTATACATATCGTATTCACTTACTGTGTAAAGTTTACCTCTACCGGATATTGTACCCGTCATGCTCTGTTGAGAACATTCTATTATCTCTTTCATGTTACAACCTACTCAATGGTACTGTATGTGCGATAATGCAAGTACCTGATACATTTTCCGATGATTTTTCATCAGTTGAGCCTACGAATTGCATCTTTGATAAGTCATTGTAGCTATGTTTTCCATACGTCAAGCACGTCATGTGTGAATATCTCAAACTTTTGGTCATAACATACTAATAGCACTATAAACGATGTACTTGGTAACGATCAGTCAGCAATCACCTCGTCACAGCATCATCAACTACTGACAAGATGGTACACAATGACAATTCAGAGGTGTGGTTCATAGACAAAGCGTTTGTCTTCCACTAGATAGCATTGAGTAAATGTGCTCAGTGGCCACAGATTCCTTAATGATGACTTCCCATATTTCTGATCTGGCAGAGGTTGATCTATGACCAAAATCTCAGTATCACCTGAGTAACTGAGTTCTCAAAATGCATCAACTGCAGGAAAATTTCAAACAGGTTGCATGAGCAAGGTTAAGCGCAGGATTCAGGCCTG
This sequence comes from Physcomitrellopsis africana, assembly GCA_036785485.1. Taxonomy (NCBI): domain Eukaryota; kingdom Viridiplantae; phylum Streptophyta; class Bryopsida; order Funariales; family Funariaceae; genus Physcomitrellopsis; species Physcomitrellopsis africana. Next base: position 326,073 of record JAWRVF010000181.1, on the reverse strand, counting down.
CATGTTTTCATAAGATGAAGGAAAGTGCTCTAATACAAGATATGATCATCTCCAGTGTTGTTCTTCGCGGCCGTCCTGCTTACACAGCAGAAAAGTGTAATGCTACTAAGTCTGTGAACTCTCTCTTATATCTGGATAACGTATTCTGAATTACTTCTCCGACAGCCAGCCACGACCTTCGCAGTACGGACAGCCGCGACCACCTGAGCATGTTGCACAGTAACTCCACTTCTTTGCCAGCCTGTAACAAAGTTGAGAGGACGGGTCATAAATCTTCACCATCCTGAACCTAAAATGCTGGTTACAATAATGGGTTTATGGGCTCACTAGAATCCTGATGACTCAGCTCTTTGATTGAGATCAGACACTTACCCAGCTGTGTAGCGGGTGGCAGCGTCTTTAGCAGAAGCTCGTGCCTTCGCTGCAGCGTCTTTAGACAAATTCTTCATCAAGAACCCATCCCCGTTGCATTCTGGACAGATTCCTGAGCCTTTACATTCCTCACATTCCACCTGCAGATCAACAGTTCCACAAATAAGCCTGCATACCACATATGACCTGAACTGTCGGGTAGATCCCCAAGTCCCAACTGGGAACTCTAGCATATCCAGACCTTGAATATTGATGGAGCTCGCTTGTAATTGATGCAAGCAGCTAAAAGCCCCTTATACTAGTAGCCACCGAGGTAGTTGAGAAGGAATTAATGGCTTACCCTGGAGATTTCTGGTAGAATCGGCAACTTTTCCTTCCGTAATATAGACACTACAGCAGCCCCCACTACCACTAATGTTACAGCAGCAGATACAGCAACAGGAACGGCCTTGGTAACCACCCTTGATCTCTGCTGTCCATGTTGTCTACCAGGTTCTGCAACCCTAATACTACATCTACATGGCAAATAAAAAAAACAACACCCTCACAATTCAACTTCAGTGAGCTCAAACTAGCTGGCAACCGTGTTCTTGCATTTGTGTGATATAATTAGCTGATGACACTAAGAAAATTGATATTAAAAAAACGAAAAAACTTTGAATCATTTCATGTAATAGATTACCTAGTGACAGCAAAGGGTCAAGCGTACACGAAGATCACCTTGTGTTAACTCGAATCCTTGTGCCCTGAAAACCCAGAGACACACAAAGACACCAATTAATCATACAGTGAAGATAGTTTCCAAATCAGCTAACCCTATTCTTGAATTGTTTTTAAAACCTAACAGCGTGTATTAATATTAACATCAAGCCTAGGGTTTATAATGAAGATGTCCAGCTAGGGAAACAGCCACGCGGAATTTTAGCAATTGGCTTCCTTTGAAATTGTTGGACTATCTGGAGTAGGGTAAATGAACTCAAACCTTGAGCTCTGGGCACTTCAACGTCCGCCATAAACTCCCCGCTCCACTAAATTCGACCTGAAGCCCTGCGCTTCCCTCATTTTAAGCAACGTTAAACCCCAGCTGGAAGAACACATTCATAATCTACAAAAAATGATATTCTCCAAATGGTTGCACATCACTAACCCTCTTCAAATTTGGTTCAATCCAATTTCTTTTTTAAAAAATCCAATTCTGCCCGTGATGAGAATTGAACCGCTCTGCACAGTTGTTTCGACAGTGCAATTGTGTGCTCGAGACAAGCAGATTCGAATGCAGGGACTACTCCCCAAATAAGCCAAGAGTCGAAATAGACTCGAAAAGCGCCGACTATCCAGCACTCGCTATACCCACAAGATTCAAGTCACGGACAGCCCCATACAAGACGCTCAAAGTAATGTACCCAACACACGACCAATTAAAACAGAAGCACAGAGTGGAACACACATGCAAGCGCTGCAACAACGAACTGTCTTGGAATTCAGCCACAACTCCTCGAGAAGTGTGGAAGAGCAAAACAGGGTCTTGGGAGTGTCACCTGCGCATGATGGAGGTGACGACAGGAGAGCAGGAGCCGCCATAGCTCTCGTCTCTCAGCAGCATGCAAGCTCCCAACAGCAGTAACGACGAAGGCCCAATTCCTTCCCCCCCCTCACTCACAGTCTCGCCCCACCAACGGCAGATCACCCAATTGGCCAAAGGCGACAGTTTTGGATAACAGGGCTCTATCGTTTGAACAGTGAACGGCGAGGTGTGCCAACTGTGGGCATTGGGTTCCTTCACAAATCTCTTGTCCATCCACGTTCTCCTTGTAAAAATGCACCACAACCATGTCCAACCTCTTCTGAAGTTTTAGCCACGTTGTACCCATCGGTGAAGTTTTGGTGATATCACTTGGATATGCGGTGGCATGTTCTGAACGATTTTCTACGCTGAAGATGGTGTATAGAATCTGATCAGGCGTGAAGTTAGCAATCAGTGGTGAATGATTAGTGGTATCTTAATTAGCATGAACTGTGTATAATCATCAGTGCTAATTCATGCTAATTAAGATACAGCTCTAAGGAGTGCATAAATGTATTGCAGCTTTTTATGTACGTAGTTTTTGTCAAAGGGTGAAAATAGAGTGGTTAAATTTTAGATATTGCAATTTTTTAATTTTTTAATTTTTAAAATTTATATACTTGTGTTCCCAATTGTTATTTTGGTTCAATAGTACAATTAGTAAATGCAAACATGCTTACAATTTGGTTGGTTTTATGCAAGGTATTAAATATTATTATAATATTTTTAGTAAAACTATAATTATATAGAAAGATGAGGGTAGATAAAAAGAAGCTATTTCTTTCTATGCAACTACTATATAAAAGAAGGAAATAAAGAACCATTTGTATGGTGCTTTTAATTTTTTACATTACATATATATCCTAAAATTATCTATATAGGAAAATTTGGCATGGTACAAATGGCATAGAGACAAAGTGTTGTAGAAAGACATTACCATGTATTTATGGCATTTATTTATTTATTTTTGATACAACAAGAAATCACATTCATGTGCTAAAATCTATGTAGTAAGATTGAAATTGAATAGATAGGATTTAAACCATCTACTATTGAGAATTTATTTGGTATAATTTTTTATTATTTGATAGTTTAAGGTCATTTTAGACCAATATTTTTGTTTTTTTAATATTTTTAACAATAAAAAAATATAACAACAATATACAAACAAAAGAAATAACAAAAAGATACATCACTTTCTACAAGAAGATTGTAATAAGATCACTTGCTATAGAAGGTAAGTTGAAAATATTTAAAATAAATCTTTTGAATAAACATCAATATATTATTTGTTTTGTAGTTGAGATTTGTATAGTTTGTAGCAATTTAACAAGCTAGTGATACTTTAATTTTGTATTTTTTTGATATAAGATTATATTATAAATTTTTTGAACCATATTGGATTGTGGTTCCTAAGCCAAGTATACTACTCATAAAAGAATTGCAACATAATTCTTAATATTTTATTACAATAGTAGATATTTAATTTTTAAAAAATATTATATTTTATATTCAAATAATAGAATAACTATTATCATTATTAATTTTATTGAAATTAAGTCATTGCCTATTTGTAGCTATTTTATACACAATAGATATTGTTGAGTATTAAAATATTTTTTAATTACTTTGTGATAAATGATGAAATCTTTGGTTTTAATTATCATTATTAAATTTTTATTTTATAGTTTATTTTTTTATTTCATGAGATAATCAAATAATTAAATAATTAAATTGCTCTTATGATATAATATAATATAATTTATAACAATTGATATTTGTATAAAATTTAAAGTACATATATTTTATATTAATGTTATTTTCCATTAATCTATATAAATGGATTATATGTAGAACATAAAGAATGTGATTAGAGTCAATAAAAATATGCAATTTAATGATTGTTATAATTTGCTTCTTCTAGATTGAATAAGTTTTAAAGATATAGTTTTATTTATTTATCTTTTCTATGCTTATATTCTAATCACATTTGGCATTTTAAAAGTAGGTGCCTTAATAAAAATAACCATCATACAATTAACACCACCTTCAATATTAATTCCATTGTATAGAATTCAATAAAACTTATGAAAAGCATAATTTTTTTTTTTTGTTTTGTTAATGAATAGCAATTGCAATGTATGAACTTTTGCTCTTTAGTACTCCTTTTAGTATTTCTTTAAACCCACATGATGTTGACTAGTTCTTAATCAATAGAATGACTTGCAAACTCAATTATTGGTGTTGTACCAAAATCAATGTAGCAAGTAGAGCCATTATAGAGAATAATATCATATTTTTATCATTATATTTCTTTTTAGCCATATGGGTTGGATTTGTGAAGGCAATTTGAAAAATTAAATCTATAATAAAAAATTTCTTGTGGGATAATATTGTCTCTCTAATGCATGCAAAAGTGACATGATCAATTTATTGTAAGAATTGTGAAGATAGAGGTCTTGGTATCATTGATCCTAAAGAAGCCACTAAGGCACTTTTGTCCAAATAGATGGTAGATGTCCTTCATCCAGGTCAAGCAAACATCTATTAATTTCTAAGATTGAGATTGATGAATACTAAACTAATTACTTATGGAACTTGGGCCCTAGGTCACTTATCTCAAATCACAAATAGAATACTGAGTTGAAAACTTAGAAGAAAATTGGCAAAGTTTGGATACAAATGTGTAAATTCTTTCAGTTGAATCTCCCAACTTCTTTTCATTTTATTAAGAATTATTTCTTATGGTAGAATCTCTAATTTTTATTAATTGATATTTATTTATAATATCACCAAGTTGCAATCCTACATTCAAATAATCTTCATTATGTTAAAAAACCTTTTAAAGAGCCTACTCTTTCTTTCACTATGAAAAAAATAATTTCATATACCAAATTCTACTCTATAATAGCTCTATCTGGAAATTCTTCTATATTTATTTTTCTAACTTTTGGAAATACTTTCTATATAATGATAATACTTTATGGAAACTCTAAGATTGGATTGGTTTTTATAAGTTGGTAACAAATTACTTATTCAATTTGGTATTCCAACTTTCCAATCAATAAGTTAGTATTGAAAAAAAAAAAATCTAATTGAGTAGATCAATCTATTGATATTAAATTTTTTTGGATTGGTATTTAATCTAGAACTCTTCACTTTGATGAAAAATTCTCTCTAGAGCAAAATAACCATAATTGTCATGGACATAAGATTTATTTCAATAATTACCTAATTAATATAGACCAAAAGAAGTTGGTAAAATAAGTTAATTTGATAATATCTGATAGATAAGCTTCCTAGAAGCTTCATAGATGCGGAATCACCTTTATACATGTCTATAGGTGATTGGTAGGTTAGACACGTTGTTGTGGTAGAGAGAATTTGCCTCAAGAAAGCATTGGGCTTTTGGCTGTCACTAATTATTCAACCAAGATCCAACTATAACAAAACCCCCAAATTTATATAAAGTCTCCTTCATAGGGCTAGTACATCCAATACACAAGTCTTATTTCATCAAACCACTCAAAACATAACAAAATACTCTAAACCCTCATTCCCCTGTAGGAAGGGAATTTTTTCCAAGCTTCAATAATCCATAATTTTTAATCCAACTGTCCAAATCTATTCCAAATTTACATGAAATATTGATGTATTTTTCACAACTACCACCACAAATTTCAACTGTCGTTTCATTATCAATCTTTAGATATTGTCAAAATCCTAGCAGTAGCTTCAAACCCTTATTTACAAACACCCGTGTTCTAAATTCTTTATATCTCACAATTTAAAAGTCCAAATGCTATGAAACTTTGATGTATAACTTTTTAGCATAATAATACACCTTCTTGGAAAGTTTGAGACAATAATTTGTCTAGAAACTCAAGATATGGCAAACCCCATCACTATCAACAAAACAGTCTACTTACTGCCTTGGAATTCAATCTGCTGTCTTTGACTCTCAATATCTCCTTCTTTAGAATTTCAATTGTAATAATTCTTCCACATTAAGTATAGAAATTGAAATCACCTCTCTAGCCGCACCTTTTGATCTCCAAAAGCTCTTATACAATTCCTCCAATCTTCAAAAGAGTGACAGTAGGTACAATTTGTACACCCTAACTTCAAGCGCCTATTCCTCTCTCATTAAAACTCCAAATCCCTCAATTTTTATACCAAAATTGTAGCCCAAAAAACAAGCTTTCTAACCCTAGTCTTTGATTTTCAAATGGCCTCCTTGAAGTTGCCGAAACCCTTGTTAAGGTCGCAGGCAGCCTTCTCAAAATCCATTGGGCATGGTATTCAACCAATAGGGATGAAGTTCTCCATTCTTTGCCTTCATCCGACCATGCTTTGATTTCATCCCTCCCAATTAGCCTCCTACTAGCTTAAATTTTCATCCTTAGGCTCCCACCTTCTCTCAAGGCTTCATACTAAATATTTAGATCTATGTAATTTAAATCCCATAACCAAACTAAGTAAAAATCTAAAATAAATTTTCTTACACCAATCTTCTTTAATTTACTTTACTAACCATTCTAACACATATCTAAACCTATAAATATATTATGCATTTTGAGTGGATTTTATATATTGTAAGCAATTACAATACGACAACATGTAGAAGGTCTTATAGAATATCGCCACATAGCTCTTAGTTAGATAATATTTATAGAGGCAAGAGAAGCCTTCTTCACTCTTGTCAACTCCTTTCTTGCTTCTAGTCCAGATTCAAGAGTCTATAATTTTCTTGTCTTGTGACAATAGCCATTCTAGTTTCATTTAATATACATACTTCCTTACTTCTATTTTATTATTCTTAATAGAAGTTTCATATATTTATTTGCTTTCATTGAGTTCTTGTCCTTGACAATAACTCAATTGAAAATGTGAATTAAGTAGGAGGATTTTTGAAAATTGTTAAAATTGTTCTAAAAACAAAGCCAACAAAAAAGAAGAAGTATTATACTTTGATTTCTTCTATGGTCCAATCAATGAATTGACATTTGACTTTCTATTCTATTCTTGAGTTATTGGTGAAGAATTCATAACATAATCCACCAAACTTAGCAAGAAGCTACTTCAAAGTAATATTTCAACTTCCAAATTAGTGGCACACAAGTGGAATTTATTATTAGATCAAATCTTCTTGTTTAATTGGAATGATATTTGGTCAAACCCTTATTTTTGTAATGACACAATGTTTATTTGGCACAAAAGGGTGGTAGTTAACATTTGGAGGAGAAAAATCAACTCTCATATTGATAATCACTATGCTTTGTATCACCTCCAAAAGTCAGAATCCATTCTCTATAGGTTCTTGGAATATCATAAAACTTGTAACATTTGGGATTGTGCTACTTCTCTTCTAAATAAATTAATATCAAATTCTTTAAAATAAGATCTATGGAGCCATTTTTATTAAAGCTATTTCTTCTTGATTTAAATATTTTTATAAGATTTGGTCCTTGTTTAAAGAAACTTTGTCTATGGACCACAAGGATTTAAAGAAAAAAATTTATATTTACAAATGAAGTATAGAATAAATTCCATACTAAAAGCCAGATTTAGAAAGAACTAATTTAATATAGACAAATTAATTAGAAATTTGTCAATACAAAATTGGCAAACACCTAGAAAATGAAACTACCCTTCTCAAGAGATGGAATAAATCATGGATGGTGCAACACATACTAGGTTCTAGATTTCACAAGGTAATCAAATAGAACTCCAAATAGAACTCTAGAATACCTTAATGCGATGTGATCTTTTCAAAAGTGTAAATGATTTAGCCCTAACAGTTGTTACTTATTTGTAATAGTCTTCTCTCCACCTTTTGGATATAAGGAGTTAAATAGTTTGATGTACTTCTACCATTTCATTAATGCATTGGATATATCCTATTTTTGTGTCAAAAAAAATAATAATAATAATGTATGAACTAGTAGATTTTGTATGATCATGACAAAACATTTGCAATAAGAATACAATACACAATAAAAAACAACTAATGATGTTGATGGCTACCCACCACTAATGTAAATTGCACCACTTATTAATTACATTCAAAGAATGTTGCTAGCAATGTAGCAACAATTTGAGGAGTAATCAGAGCACACAATTTCTTGTTTGAATAGTTGATGAAAAATCCAACATGCCATGTAAAAAGCCATCTTCAAAGAGAAGATGTTTCTGAAAGTTCTCACCAGATGGTGCATTCTCAATCCTCCAAAAGCCTTCCATATGGACATTTAAAACACACTAAGGATGGGATGGGCTTCCAGCTTTGCAACATATTGAATACCTCATTGTGGTTTCACCTTGATTCACCAAATTGCTTCACAAACATGTACATGTGAACAAGTGCAACATCAAGTGTACCATTCATGGGCTGGAGGACCTGTCAGACCTGCCAAATGCACTTAGCATTTGAGGAAAGAGGGAACCAATCTATACTGAGAGCATCATTGCAATCAGCAACAACTATTTATTTCACCTCAATTCAATTAGGTACCAATAGGTGAGCAAAGAGTGGCAGGATGGATGGAGCAGGTGATGCCCATAGCAGGCATTGATGGCGATTTGGCAATAACTTTGTGGAGGTCTTTTGTGATGAACACTACAGGCAAGCAGATGGGTAAAACGTATTAGTGTACATTGTGAGGATACGTACATACAAACACATAAAATGTGAAGAATTTCTAATTGACAACAACTGGAGAAGGTTTTAGAGAGAGGCGCTCCTGCCGGATGTTGGAGAATCAGTCGACAAGTCGAGACACAAAAGGTAACATTCTCTTTCAACATTTTAGACATGGAGGTCAAATACTGATGCAAAACTCAGGGACAACCAGATCCCAACTATCTTTTTATGCAGGTCAAGAGGGCTGAAACTGGGTCCAGATCAATACAATTAAAACGGATTGCTCTACAATACCAGGCATTCATTCTCCAACTTTTAGGCGTAACTGTGACTACCACACTCCAGTAGAAGTCTGGCGCTCCATTAAAATCACCACTATAGTAGTGCCCGGAACCATTTTCGACGCCCGACCCCTCCTTTCACAAGTAGTGAATCACAGGTTGAAGCCCAAGTGTGCACAAGTTACCAGGTGGCTATAGACAACGATGAATACAGCACATCTGCAAATCAAGTTTTGCGGAGGCCATGGAAGAAGCGGCGTTTCTTGGCACGCGAGTGACGGCCTTCCTCTCTCGTCGCTACATGGTGCTCAAACCTAAGCTGCATGCTCAGAAAATTTTGAAGTGAGAAGGTGAGGGTATAGATGGACTGCTACAATATACAGATTTTCAGAAACGTGAAAATAACGTGGGAGAAGATGAGTTGAACCGAGCCATTAAACGTAAGTAACCAAAACCTAAAACTAAAAAAAGAAAGCGGTGTTGATTGATGAGGACGACATTATCGATGATCTCCACTAATCCATACCTCGTCGTTTTTTCTAATTCCAAAATCATGAAGTCGAGCATCGTCATCCAAAAGCTTCTCGTTTCCAAAACTCAAGCAGAAGTGGCCCCATACATGCTTCCTGCGACACGAGCGGGTAGGAAATGTTGAGCTCCTCATGCAACTTAACCTAAAGCTTGAAACAAGTACGCAACTTCTTTTCACATCTGCTGAGAGGCTAGGTTTAAGACCAGATCTGAAGGGCAAGAATTTCTCACAACGATGCATATCATATCAAGCAAACCCAGGTTTGTCACTGACCATGAAATGTGTCTTTGGCCAAGATGCGACCGCTCCTGGAAGTCAACGTACTTCATGACTGCTTGCTTCAAATCCCTAACTTTGGCATTGTTCAGTACCGCCACCTCTGGCATCAAAGCAAGTCCAACCAAATCTTTAAACATGAGAATTTGCACACATAGCTTCTGACGCGAATACGATCTCGATGCGGCGTCATCAACGGAAGAGCTACTTGTAAAACATGTTCCGCAACACTGTAGAACTGTGGTGATGCAAGTCTGATTACGATCATGGGCAATGAAAGACTATTTCAAAACACAACCTCAGCCACAGCAGCGCATCAGAAACTTTCACACGGATCTTCTATTCCTAAAAAATGGCGTCCCAACCTAAATTTATAATGTGGAGCTCCTAAGCCTGCAGATGGTTTTGAAAGGGATCATGACCGAGACAAAATTCGGATTCTGCTCTACACCCTTCTGCACATTTCATTCGATTCCATATTCAATGTCAATGAGTTTGTGAAGCATGATTACGGAGGATTACTGTGTTCTACTTGTGGGCAAATGCATCTCCAGTGTATGATTTGCAGACATATGTGTCGGTTGTCTACGATCGCGAGATTGGTTTTTTGATGATGGATACGAATCTAAATTACTCTAAAGTAAAACCCAGGAACAAGGTAGAGAAGGGGATACCAAAGTGGCTGCCGTCAAGCTTGAGAATGGATAGTTTCATGGCACTCCCGAGCTCCACCCCAATCAAGGTGTCAATGTCCGCCACCGTAGCATTTTTGGGCACATCAGCCAAAATTGGATCGTCTAGCAATGTGGATACCAGGGGCTCAAACTGGCTCCTCCTGAAATAAGTCCCCAAATCGCCTCTCATAATACCCAACATCCTTCAAGTTACAAAAAGGCTTCCAACTACTCTCGGCGCAGCAAAACTCAAACAAAAGGGGGCTAACCTTTTATGAGCTAACCTCATAGTTCGATCACCTTGGAGGCAGCAACTGAATCAATTCTCCACCAGCTTTCTCTTGTCAAATTCTCACCACAAACAACAATCCAACAACCCATAATCCTGAAATTTAACCCTGAACACTCCAATCCGCCACTAGGGATGGAAGTGATATAAAGGGAGGCCAACGCATCGTATTCCAAGCCGTCAACTGAGAGGTTTCCCAGAGCCAGGAAAATCCAGAACCATGAGAAGCTTCAATTCTTAACGTCACTCACTGCAGGTGGAAAAGATGATGAATAGGTGCTCGATTACGGGATGAATGAGAGTCGTAAAACCATAGATTACTGAAATCTATAAGAATTTTGCAGGATAAATAGAGACAAAGGGCTTTGAGAAATGACGATGGAGGCAGAACGGTTCTAGGGCCACACGAGTGTTAAATCCAGGCGGGGCCAGGTGATGGAGAACTGCCACCGTGGGGTGAACCGCTACATTCAGATTGCGCAGTTTCACTGTCGCGCAGAAGAAAGTGCAACATGTCATGGTTACCGTTGCGTGCTGCCACAAACAGGTTGCGGCAATGAGTAGGCGACCAAGGTTTTGCTGCTCTGGACACAGAGCAAGTTCACAAAACTCTGTCCGAGATTGGAAAGTTATATTCTCACTGGAAAACCCCAAATTCTGAATCTTAACACACTGAATATTTTCACATTAAGCCCAAGCATCTCGAACCTTTTTCATATTTAGAATCTTCATCATTAAATGACGTAAGGTGTGTTCAACCTAATACGTGTATTATCTCGAAGTAGAAATGGGTGAAGGGATACAGTGAGAGGATCCCATGAAGTTGACAACAGTGCGATTCCAGTGATGCTTGTCCAATATTCCACCCTGTTGAAATGAACCAATCCTCACACGTATCTCAAAAAACGCACTGTTTTTCGTCACTGAAGTAGGCAGAAAAGCAACAGTCATTCTGATTTGTTTACTTCTTGTAGCAGCTTGTCGCTACACAATGAGCGGCTATTTGCGGTGATAGCAAGCCATTGGTTGTAGAGATAAGTCATCTTAAATAGTAAAAGGGAGACTAATTGCCCAAGTCAATTTATCCTTCCTACTTGTTGGATATTACATGTGAAAACTGTCCAATTGAACAATTACATCATGGAAACACCTAACCAATCACTGTAACTGCCATTAGACGCGTGATCGAAAGAACTGCTTGAGGTTGTTGAAAACTCCTTGATCGTACGGATTCACAAACTTCTTGGTCCTAAATGGTCGATCTGCACAATTCATAAGTTGTGGTCAAATGAAATACCCACTTCTGAACTAGTCATGCAAGTGCTAATCTGATCTTTGATAGGCATCATACATTAGCTCAACCACCTTCAGAGCCGTGATTAGTACATGTATATAGAGACCAGTATTTATACACTTATGAGAGCTGGTTTGACAATTTCTGACCAGGACTAACGGGTAGCTCGATGTACAGGTATGGATATCTCTCCCACTTGATCTGCATAGTTTGTACACGCAAATTAGTACCTAAATTTTCTTCAGAAAGTGTTTATAATCTTCAAAATACTTATCGCTTCGGGGCTGCATAGGTATGAACCACCAGGTTGCCTAACAAATCAGCACTAAAAGAAAAAAGCTTAAAATATACATAATTAGAGATGCTTTACATAAACCAATACCACACATGCCGTGATATTCTGGCTGTCATCCATATTTGGGTTAAGAAACAAAGATCCGAATCTGCGCTATTGGCCATTTCAGAAGATTCTTACCCATTCACTTGTTGTGAGATTAACTGAAGCACAGTAGACGTGAAACAACAGCAGGAGCATCTGAGGAAGTAAATAACAATGCAGATACTATCAGACTTCCAATTTCTATTACACTCATGTTCTTTGACGGTAGTATTTGAATCGGTCAAAAATACAGCAAACGTTCGAAGTAACAACTCCAGAAAAGGTGGCGAAAATCTCAATCGTGTACCTGCCAAAAGGCTTGGAATGCAGCGAAAACAGCTGAGATGGTTACCCAAGGCACTGTGCCCATCACCTGAATAGATTAAACGGAAGATCTCATAATTAATATAAAAATGACTATTGGTGCTTCGACAATCCCTACCAAGTCAAAATGCATCGCCCACAAACACTAAAAAACCAACGTTTCCTCCTGGACTTCTGTAATTCAGAAAGACAGAAGTTTGTTACCTGACAGGAAATAAGCCATACATGCTCCAGCCCTCGAAGCCCTGTTACAAAAACTTCCCTCGTGATGAAAGTAGCTCCGCTCCCAAATGATATATATAAATAGAAGGTACATATTTGCGTAACGAAGTAACGAACATGTGAACTTGCCAGAGGCATCCTAGTGGAACTTGCAACAATTGCTGCGTGTATGATTAATGCTTAAAATAAATGGAGGATTGACAAGGTCTGGAAATAGACACAATCTAAGAATCAATGGTGCACTCACCAATAGGAGTTGACGATGGCACATCTTTCGCAACGGCTAGGAGGTTAAGATACTCAAAATCTGAGTCGTAACCACGAGAGAAAGGTCATTAGACCACTACTAATCTATAGATCTGGCTATTCAATAATGCAGGTTGCAGATCTGGAACAAAAACTTGCGAAATATAGAGCTTCAGCGTGCTGTGAGGTACACTCATGTCAAGCAACATTTTCAAGAACACACTTATATGCAATGCACAGAATTGTTCTGAGAAAGATAGTGATAACCGAAGAGCACACATTTGAAGCAGCATCGGACGTACAGCACCTCCGCTACAATGAAAGCTGTGAGAGCGCCCAAAAAAAGAACATGATTCTTGCGACCTGGGAACAATCCGCCAACCATGTACATAGTTCAGAATACAAGAGAATTACACTTTTAACATAAAACCTTTACTTCATGAAATATATTATGGCGTTAGACATAATCTACAGAATGATGCTCACTTAAATTGGCGCTCGCAATCAGATTGATTGAAACTTTGATGTCTTAAATGCTCCTACATTGTACAATTCAATAATTTAAGTGTGTACATCCAAAAGCTTACCAACACAATTCTTTATAGCAGGACAGTGATGATCAAAATGGTCAATCAATGCATTGCACTTCCGACAATATCTTGAACGTGCTGGCTGCTACACAAACAAGTTGTGAGGAACATTAATTATAAAAATACATAAGATGCTAGAACTGTTACATTTGAAAATATTCCAGATTCCGCCTCAAAAGTACCTTATGAAATCAATCATTTTACTATCACGTGATAAAACAATGACAATTACATGGGCAAATGGCATGAATTTTTGAATGATTCATAAAATTTGAGAAGCAGTGTATCAACCGCTCAAACCCCAAATATTGATGACCAGTGCCAGTATTTATGCTGCATATAGATGGAGAGACTGCATCCAAGAAATTCGGCAGCGATCTACGATACAGATGAGGTACCCCTGATAGTTTAAGTCATTGTTGGTCCAGAAAATCATAAATTTTGACAAGCCAAGTCAATTAAAAATTACCAATGGCTTGAGCGAATGTGCTTCTGAAGCGTGTACGACACCTTCGACCACTTCACTAGTTACTGAATTTTCCAGCGCTTGGTGAGATTCTCCAGTTTCAACGTCCTTCGCTTTAAGCGGTTCCTGTTCGAGGACTCATGTGTTAATCGGAATATATGCATGAATATACGCATATTCTCTTCACCTCAAAATTTCAACCTTCTCAGTAGTAACAGGGCTCTGTTTGCAAACACATAAGGCGGTTGTAATGATGTCCAATATAGATTCAAGACGCGAAAACAACACATAGAAAAATTACGCTCTTCTCGGAAGCCTTTTCATCACACTAATATAAGTATTGTTGATATACATCCAGAAAATCTCTGGGATTACTTTAACCATTCTTGATGAAGATGTAAATGCGAGTTGCGACTCCAGAGAACGAAGAAGAAAATAATAATAAAAAAAAATAGAGCCGCTTCGCAGTGAAACACCTGTTGAGCCTGAAAATAACTCACCCCCTCAAGGTTGTCTTCATTCCATCCTTCTGAGCGAGGAATTTCTTCAGGTTGAGGATTAATTGTTCTGTCTTGGTCACCAATGCATGCACTTGATTCTATAGAAAATGAGACTCTACCTGGGTCGCTGTGGATGACTCTGCACTCAATTATGAAGTCACAAATCATCAACATAGCTAACATCTACGCAAAACATCCTACAATGAATGCTGAGGTAAAATAAGCATGATTTCTGCCCATAATTGACCTAAATAGTATGGAGACTATTTCCTGTACCAAAATGAAATAAGTTGTTTCATCCATAGGAATATAAGTTTGTCGATACATCATAAAAGAGAGACTTCGATGATCTGAACTTGACTACACATTGGGAGTTTTGAAACCTATACTTGCATTCAAGAACTGAAGCGAAACTCGATCGAAAAATGAGTAGCACCGTGATAGATAGCAGTATCTGGAGGAATAACTAACCTCCAATACAAAACCAGCAAGGTGACAGCTCCAAAAGCAAATGCCACCTCCAAACCTGCATTAATGGCTGCAACAAGATGTTTTGAGTTCCAGACACTGATTGAAGACAATTAATCAATTCTGGTACTTACAACAGTTGCAATCAAATGATTTGACCAAACCTTCGTGCAAGTCTGGGTACCATTACATAATATAGATAAACCTTCGCAAATACAGAAATAAGGAACCTTACCCGGACGAAGAACTACGATAAAGGTGACAATATCTGTGATAACCACGGCTGTAACAAATGACGGGGCAAATACAGGATCATGCAGCTGCTTTGCGCAGATCTTGAGAATGACGATCCAAATAGCAAGGGGCAAAACTGCGAAAAAAATCGTGAGTACATTATCGAAAATATTAAAAATTTCCATCACTTAAAAGGTAAACCAATTAAGGTCCTTACGATTCCAAATTGGCTTTCCTTAAGCAAGAGCTGAACAGCCACTGCATCAGTCGTCTCCAAATTTCAAAAGCAGAATTCATCTTCTCCAACAATCGAAAGAGCAACCTAACGTTTTGTTGCCACAATCAGAAAACCCTAGGCTTATATTCTCTCGATTTAATGACAGAAACAACTCCCAAATGGCATCTCCCACAAACTGTCGAGTGATTTAACAGAACCAGACCAGCTGGTGGCTATGCATAATATTCAACATGAATTAGACATAGTTCAAACACCATTATAACGGGGAAAGAACAGAAAAAAAAACAAAAAACAAAAATAAAAAACACAGCTACAGTGGACTGGCATGTTTGGAAACGAGCCATACATCGCCTGCATTCTTCTAAAAAGCCCTAAATAATAATCAACAAAACCAATACCGGCGTAGATATTTTACCGACAAACAGGAAAGCAAATTGCAGGGAATCCGTCTTCAAAGCATGAACTGCTGCCACCACAACGGAGAACATGACTGAAGGCAGCAGCCATGGCAGAATCAAAGGCACATACTGGTAGTTCATCTTCCATACCGGTACTCTCGTCTCCTCAAATCGGAGCGGCATCCGAGGCACAGATGTATTTGTGTAGACCATCACTGCTGAATGCGTTCCGCTTCTAAGAAACACGTAACTGAAACATCAAAAGGCAGCAGCCGAAAGGAGCCTTGTAACGTCTGCATTAGACACCCATGCCTTACAATTTAACCCGTCAAATTGTTCTCTGAAAAACTTTGCACAGTCCACGCAAAGTCCACGACGATCGCCCTCCGACTAAAAACTATCATAGGGGCCTATACTCGTCTGCAAAGACAATTGAGTCACGAAGAATTGCAACAATTGGCGCGAGCCATTCGAAGAACTCGAAACTGGCTTTCTCGGAAAGCCCCCGTACCCGGCCATCGCACGCGGCTGATATACCTGGAGTTGATGCTTGAGGAATACGGGTAGGTGGACAGTTATCAATCCTATTGGGAACGTAGAAGAGAGAGTATGAGAACCAGCGGGAACAGAACACTGTGTCTGAATTCATCCATTGTGAGGGTGTTTGAATATGTAAAAAATCATTGAATACATAAATATATATTTTATATTATATTTTTTTTGGATCTAATACCAAATTAATGTAAAATTATTTTTCTTAATTTTAATATTGAAGAATAGAATTTATAAATCAAAATAGATAACAGATAAATGCTTTAAAAATAAAAATGTGGTAGTATGACTATATATATATATATATATATATATATATAAGTTTACAACACTTTGCTTTATGACATTATTAAAAGCTTTATTTGTTGTTCATATCTAGTTTTGAAGTTTACATAATTTTTGGCAAAATTAATCTCTAACAATGTCATGAATCTTTAAAAAAAATATTATAATAAGTTTTAGTAAATGTATGGATGATAGCAAGATGATCAAACAATAAAAATATATTACTATGACCACACAAATATAAATCTACTATTCTTTACTTTGTGATCATATTATACTTATATTGTAAGTTTTAGATAGATATTAGATGCACTCTTAGTATATTTGCATCTATTGCGTGTAAAGTTTCAAATGTTTGAAAGTAAAAAGAAAGTTTTTTTTTGTAGTCTTTGGAGATATCACTTGATGTTTTTAGTAAATGATTAGAAGTCCTACAAAATCCTACATGTTAAAAACCACTTCACTGTGATTGGCAATGATATAACAACTTGGTTCTAATGCTTCATTTTCTAGATAGCTAATCCAAAACATATAACTTTTATTATTCACTTCTTGCTTTAAGATATCTAATTAGTCACAATAGATAAATATTTTAAATAAAAAAATCAATTGAATTTATATTCATCATATAGGTATTTTATACAAGAAATTATTATATATATAAATTAGCCTAAAAGTCAATTAATCAATCCCAATATCACCAATATTATCAAATACAATACTAACATTGCAAGTACAAATACAACATAAAATTGGTAGTAGTAGAAGCATATAAATATGGAATTTTAGATGTTCTTAGAATATTAGAATTTAATTTAATATAATATATAATAATATTTTTTATATAATAATTAAGATATTTTTTTAATATAAAAGATTAAAATATTTTATTAATTTAAAAATAAATTTATGATCAAATTATAATTCTAAAAATCTTAAAAATTACAAACAAATTTTTTTACTTAGATCATAGATACAAGTCTAATAAAAAATCCAATCTATTATATAATAGACTATAGTATCATGTGCTTATGTTTGTTATAGTTAAATTTTCAAGGAATGAAAAAAAATCATAATATAGTGTTTCTTCAATACATCTTCAAAGATAAAAATATAAAAATAAATATAAAATGGTAAAAGATTATATTAGAGCTTTTAAAATAAAAAAGTGATGAATGGTTTAGATTAGAAATAATTGAGGTATAAATACTAATTACTAAATTTTGCAACCAAATTTTGTTATAGAATTAGATTGATTGTTAAATAATTTATTATACTAGTTGTTAAAATAAAAATTATAATTAGAAAACAAACCACTTATATTATTTTATTTTATAAATTATATAAATTTTAAATAAATAAAATCTATTTTTATATTAAAAGATAAAAAATTATATTTTTGTATAGTGTATCTATTGACAATTAATATGACACAAAAATATATATTAAAAATTTTAGCTTGAATTTTTTAAATATATTTTTAAATAAAGAATTATATATTATATTCTTATATAAAATATTTTAAAGAATTAAATTATATGTAATAAGAATTATTATATTGATACAATAAGAATTATTATATTGATAGATAATATTATATATAATAATATACTCTAATATTGAGTGTAGTTGATTTGCAATTGCATTTTGTTGTCATAAGATGATTAAAGGTTCAAGCTTTTGTGCTAATATTTTTGTTAGGATGCTACCTTTATAAGACTTATTTGTTATTAAAAAAACCACATATTATTTTTATTTTTTATTTTAAAAATATTTGAAGTTACTTTATTTATTTTAATTCTTCAATAATTTTTTAGAATAGATCAATTTTATATAATAATTAATTATTTTATAATTAAATTTCAATTAAAATAATAATTTTAAAATATTAAAGAGTTATCTTTAAAAATATAATTATACATAATTGATCAACTTTAGACCATCTTTTTATTTTATTAGGACTATATGAATAGGTCAAATAATAATTTTATTTATTTGATAATAATTTAAAAAATAATAATAAAATTTTATTATATTAAATATTTTTAAATTATTATATTAAATATTTTTAAATATTATATTAATATTTTTCTAATAAAATTTTTATATGCTAAGATAATAATATATTTATTTATCTATATATAATAAATATCTATAATATTTAATAAATAAAAATAATTAAAAATAGATAAAAATATATTAGATAGATAATTTTTTCTTTTAGAAATTTCAAAGATATTTTATAGATGCAAATTAGATATTTAAACTCCTATGGATATGCTATGTGACTATTGAAACTTGTCCTATAAGTTTCCTACTTTTAAAAAGTCAAGTTAGAAGTAACCTACAATTAAATACTTAGACCATAAGTCTTGTAATCCTAAGAATCTTTTACAAGATATATTATAGATATATCATTCAAATAGAATAAGACTCCAAAAATTCAAAGAATTGAAATAGAAGAGATTCACTTTATATCATAAGCAAGGAACTACAACAAGATATAAGAATAAGACCAAAAGACTTAAGCCGAGCTATAAAAATTGCATTATCAAGATTGAAGATTTCCTCAATCTTGATTCCTATATATACTAGGTACAAAGAAGCTTCTTAAGAAATTTCCTTGATACTTGGAGATGAAGCAAATATAAGATCCTTCTTTGGCAATTTTCTAAAATATCTAAGTTTCTAAGAACCTTCTACAACCATCTAAGATCCTCTAGAACCTTCTAGGATCTTTTGAAACCTTCTTAGAAACTATTAGGATATATTAGGATCTTCTTGAAATTATCAAGAATCTTCTAGAATCTTCTTTCATTATATGTTCATAATATCACTTCTTTTTTTAGCTCCAAGTTTCATAAGAAAGAATAGAATTGAAGTTAATCAAAGGCGAAGGAAGTCAAAGATGTATTATATGGTAACTGCTACATATTCAAGTTATTTTTTATGAGTCAAAAGATTCATTGGTCTTTGTAGCCAATGATAGTAACTAAAGCCTTTTACTATTGATTAAGCTTGAACTTCCATGTCTTTGTTGTAAAAATATCCTTCAAAAATTGTTTTAAAGCATCTTTCATGAATAGGGTTCTATTTTAATGATGATTATCACAAAGCAGTTGCGAAGTATTTTTCAATGCTTTTTTGATTCCAATGGTTATTCATCTCAAAGTCAACAACATGAAATGCTTAGTTGAGATGGCTTGATTGGCATGATATTATTCCTTTAATTATTCATATTTAACTATATAAGCTAAATCAAAGATGTTATTGTGTTATAATACAACAATAGAGTGAAAGAATAAAAGAAGACATATATTATAGAAAAGTTTAATTGAAGACTTAATAATAAAATTACTTTAAAAAATATAGATAAAAGATAAGAAAGTAATAAAAATATTTAGTATTAATATTATCTTTTTATAAAAAAAAGCTTCTATTTATCATACAAAATCATAAATAAGATAAAATAAGGTAGATTAGCAAAAATAATATTACAAGCATCTTTAAATCAAAACAA
Source organism: Physcomitrellopsis africana (assembly GCA_036785485.1). Classification (NCBI taxonomy): domain Eukaryota; kingdom Viridiplantae; phylum Streptophyta; class Bryopsida; order Funariales; family Funariaceae; genus Physcomitrellopsis; species Physcomitrellopsis africana. The sequence goes on along the minus strand of JAWRVF010000181.1, from coordinate 305,726 downwards.
AGGATAATTTTCAATAAAAATTATTTTAAAAAATCTTAGATTGATATCCAAAAAAAATTGATTGTGAATCAAGGTTGAAATCAAATTCAAGGATATAAAACCATGGGCTATTGTATAGTAATATAGCCATTAGGTGAAAAAAAAAATGATTATATTATAGAGGAGTTCAAATAAATTTTTTTAACAAATTATCTTAAAAATATAGATAATAGATAAGAAAGTAGTAAAAATTAAAAAATATTAATACTACCTTTTTATAGAAGAGGCTTCTATTTATTTTATACGGCCATAAATAAGACAAAAAAATAAATTAGAAAAATAAATAATATAGACATCTTTAAGAAGGAATTAAGAATAGATTTGAGCAAAATTTACCTCAAAATTCTCAAAGTTGATACCTAAAGAGGACCAGTTATAAACCTGGATCAAAATCAGACTTTAAAGTACAAAACCACATGCCTATAGCACATGGAGAGTTCTTTGGTAGATTAAAGAGTTGGATTAGAGAGCAAACTTGAAAAAATTTGTTTGAGCATTGATTTTGAGTGATTTGGATAGAAATTGGCTTTGTAAGAGCTTGGCAAAGTCAAGATTGATTTGGGTGATTTTGGTTTTTATTAAAAAAAAAAGGGGATTTATAAATTTGAGCATTTTGTGAGTTTGATTATAGATCTATGGATAAAAATTTGTGCATTTGTGATTGTAGTTGTGATTAATACATGCTATAAGCTTGAGCTTGATTGAATAGTTTAATTGAAGGTTATTGAATTTCAAGTGAATTGAAATCTTGAAAATTAAATTTTAAAGATTAGTGAGAGTTTTTCAGATGTTTAGCAAGCTATTAGTTGGATTGAGATAAGAATTATTTACATGGATAGTAGACTTGATTTCCATCTATGTATGAATTTTAGAAGCAATTAAACAGTGCAAAAGAAAGATATTTGTATTGGGAGATTGGCATCAAGATTAGAGAAGGAGGACAGCCTATACCTAAATAGAATTTTGAGCTTAATTTCTATTTGATAAATTAGATCTCCTTTAATTTTTTTTGTATATGTTTTCAACTTAATTATTGAAAGGTGTGAAAAATTTGGGCTAAGATCAATGGTTAAATCATTGGCTATTGTGGTTTCAATGTGCTATAGGGTTTATTAGGATTTGATTTGAATTTGACTAGGATTTGATTAGGATTTGATTAAGATTTGATTAGAATTTGAATAAGGTTTGAATAGGATTTGACTACGATTTGATTAAAAATTGAATAGGATTCAAATAGGATTTAATTAGGATTTGACTAAGATTTGATTAGGATTTAATTAGGGTTTGAATAAGATTTGAATAAGATTTGATTAAGATTTGATTAGGATTTGATTAAGATTTGATTATGATTTTATTAGGATTTGATTAGAATTTGATTAGAATTTGAATAGGATTTGACTAAGATTTGATTAGGATTTGAATAGGATTTGATTAGAATTTGATTAAGATTTGATTATGATTTGATCAAAATTTGATTAGAATTTGATAAAGATTTGATTAGAATTTGATTAGGATTTGACTATGGTTTAATTAAGATTTAACTAAAATTTGATTATAATTTGATTATAATTTTTATTTTTTAATATTTTTAAAAAAATTATATTTTAATATTTTTTTAGATTTATATTAATATTTCTTTAATAATTCTTTATTATTTTTTTATAAATTCTTTAGAAATTTTTTAGGATTTTTTAGGATTTTTTAGGATTTTTTTTTTTTTTTTTTCTTCTATAATTAATTAAAAATTTAATTGAATTTTTTTGATGATTGAACGTACTTGATAGTCTTTAATTATAATTTTTACATAATTCTATTAGAGGTGTTAAGACTTGTTATTGTTATTTTTCTTTTATCTTCCACAGTCAAGTGTCTAGTGCATTCTTAAGCAAGACTTCATATAATACAACAACGCTTACAGCAAATAGAAAATTCTTTTAATGATTAGAAAGCAAGATTGAAAAATAAACTTGATAGAATTTCTTTAAGTATTAATTTCAAGGTTTTTGAGTTTGTAATGACTTTGTAAGAGCTTTGCAAAGTCATGGTTTTATTTGGGTGACTTTGGTTGAAAAATAAAGTGGATTCACATTTTGGAGAATTTTTGTGAATGTTGTAATAAATCTATAAGTGAAAATTTATAGATCTGTAAATATAATTGAATTAAATTTTTGTTATAAATTTTAGCTTAATTGGATGGTTGGATCAAAAGTTATTAGAATTTAAATAAGGTAGAATCTCAAAAATTGGATTTTGATAATCTTAAGCAATTTGCTAGTTAGATTAGATTGGTTCTTTTTGGAACTGATAGTTGACTTAATTTTTAATATTTTTATAAAATTTTAGAATATATGAATGGTGCAAAAAAGAGCTATTGATGCTAGAAGATTGACATCAAGATTAGAGAAGAAAAACGTCCAACACTTAAGCAAATTAGGAGTTTTTTTTAAAAAAATTTATAATTTCAAAATTTTTTAAATTTTATATATTCATTGTTAATTAGTAGGTCAAGAATTAAATTTTTTTTGAATAAATTTCAATGATTAATTCAATAATTATTGAGGTTTTAAATTTGATATTGGATTTGATTAGAATTTATTTAAGATTTCTTTAGGATTTCATTAGAATTGATTAAGATTTGATTAGGATCTTATTAGAATTTATTTTGGATTTCTTTAGGATTTTCATTAAGTATGGTTAGGATTTGATTAGAATTTATTTAGAATATCTTTAAAATTTTATTAGGATTTGATTAAGATTTTATTTAAAATTGATTAAAATTTAATTAGGATTTGATTAAGATTTGATTAGAATTTGATTAAGATTTTATTAGTATTTATTTATGATTTATTTAGAATTGGCTAGGATTTGATTAGAATGTCTATAAAGTTTTTTTATGATTTTATTAGGATTTTTTAAACATTTCTTTATGATTGTTTTAAGATTTTTTTAAGATTACTTTAAAACTTAATTAGGATTGTTAAGGATTTAATTGAGGTTGATTTAGGATTTTATTAGGATTTTTAAATTTGTGGTTAGTTGCAAAATATAATTTTACTTTCTACAATCAAATACTTGATATATTTTTAAATAAGATAACATGTAATATAATAATATATCATAATTTTAAAGTGAAATGGAATTATTTCTAGATTTTTTAGTTTATATATATATATATATATATATATATATGTATGAAGGTTGAGATTTAAAATTTTTAGAACTATTTTTATGCTTCCTGCAAAAATTTTGTAAAAGTTTAGAATGCATCATATTTGGATATGTCAAATATGAGTATTATTTAACGTGTTTTGCCACTTGAGGTTTAAAAAGATGTCATTGATAAAATTCTTGTATTCTTTGTGATATATTGATTAAATTTGAATTTGACTTCTATTATACTTATTAATATTGTAACCGTACCAATGCATAAAGTACTCTAGCTATCTTTGTTTTAGCCTTAAATCAAATATTTCTTCCACCTCAAATTCTTCATGGCTATCTACTTCAACACAAGGCAATGGTAGTTGTATTTTTTTTAATATGCTTAATTTTCTATAAGATTCTAATAGAGAAGTGTAAAAAATATGATATACCTTTATGAATGTTAATAGTTCCAATTAATAAGTAACAAAGTTAATTTATTTTTGAATAGAAAATGGTCTCAAATTTTAATTGTCCAACTTGTCAGATGGTCAAGTAGTTTTTATATTGTATCAAAGCAATCATATTTTATCACAAACTTGAAATGAGAGTTGTTCCTTCCTCTACATGTCAATTGACTCTTTAGAGAATACTTGAGCTTTTTTTAATTGAAGTTGTAAGGTAGCTTAGATATCAACTATTTGTCTTGTAAAGTTATCTATTTTTTGATTTTTAGATTAAATAATAAATAAAATATCTAATTTTAGATAATAGATATAATTAGAATAAAATAGAATTTATTGAAGAAATATATGAACTGTATTATTGTAGATAAACTTGATTAGAGATAAGTAAGATGTTTAATTATCTTGTTAATAATTGATGGTACATTTTAAATAATATTCCAAGATTTGGTTGATTTACTCTATTTGGCCATTGATTTGTAGATAAAATATTAAAGATAGTTTGATATCTACTTGAAAAATCTCAAAAAGTAACTTCCAAAGCTTGAATACAAATTACAGTCCTTGATTTGATATAATATCATTTGATAATCTATGGTATTAATAGATATTATTAATGAAAACTTTGGCTATTTTTTTTCATCAATAATAATCTTCTTACAAAAGATAAAATATGCCATCTTGATAAATTGGTCAAAAATTATATATATGGCATCAAAGAAATTTGATAGTAAAAGGTATGTGATGAAGTTTATAGAGATAGAAGATCATAGTTGTTTTGGAATTAAAAAAGTTTATTTAAATGATGTTGAGGATTCTTTGATCTAGATTATGTGTTGCAAGAGAAGATAAATTTCTTGATAGCTTTTTATATTTGAGGTTATCAAAAATCTCTAGAAATGAATTCCAATATCTTATTGAATTAAAAATGTCTTATAGTTGAAAAGTCATAACGTGTTTAAAAAATACAAAGTTATAATAGTCCTTCTAAGATATATAAATATTCTTCAAAATAGAGGAGACTGTCTTCAAACTTGAATTTATTCAAATCATTTTGGATATTAGTGAAATAATATTTAATATAAAAAACAAGAAGGTTTGTAATCAAGTTTACACAAACTTGTTCAAAAAACGTAAAATCCATTGGAATTAATAAAGTAGTTACTTAAGTACAAAATTTTTCAAGTTTCAAGAATATTATCTATTATTAATTATATTTGCATCTTTTTCTTTTTGCACAAAAAATAATTATTTTAATAAAACATCTAATAATCCTTGTTTCTTCTTTGATTGATATGTAATATTAAAGTTGAAAAGAGATAGAGACAAGTTCCAACAAGTTTGACAATAATTTAAAATATGAACTAATATAAAATATTTAAGATTTGTGTGATTTATATATATAATTATTAAATATGAAGTGCTTTTAAGAAAATGATACTATTCTTGGAAATAATCCATAATAATAAAAAGTTTTTAATTGATCTTTACAATTAAGAATTTTTTAGAATAAAATACAATTGGATGTATTTTTTTTTTTTTTTTTTTTTTTTTTTTAGATTATGATAAGATTACTTCTAATACAAAGTTCAAAGCATCAATTTTCATAAAAAAAATGGTTTTAAAAAGTCTAGGTGAATCAAGATAAGGATTATAGTGAATTTTATTTTTAAGTATTCAAATGCTTTTTTAGCTTTTAATTTTCATTTGAGCGTATCCTTGTATATCAGTTCTATAAGCAAAAAGGCTATTTGAGAATAATTATTAATAAAGATTCTATAGAAGTTTACAAATTTAAAAAAATATTAGACATTATGTATCAATTTTGAAATTATTTAATTATTGATAGTTTTAATCTTCTTTGGATCTATCATTAATCCTTTATTCAAGATGATATAACTAAAGAATTTCACTTGAGGATTATTATATACATATTTCTTTAATTTGGCATATAGTCAAGTATCTCATAATTTTTGTAAGATAAGGCATACATGTTATTTATACTCTTCTAGAGTCTTAGAAAAAATCAAGATGTTATGCAAATAGCATATAAAAAAGTTATTAAGGAATTTTTGGAATACATTGTGCATTAAATGTTAAAAAATATTTGGCATTGTCATGTTGTAAAACAACTACTAGATGAAAGAGAAGAAAAAAAGATTATATTATAAAAGAGCTTAATTAAAGACTTGGTAATAAAATTACTTTAGAAACATAGATGAAAGATAGAGAATAGTAAAAATATTTAGTGTTGATGCTAATTTTTTATAAAAAGGCTTTTATATACTTTATAGGACCATAAGCAAGACAAAACAAAGTAGATTAGCAAAAATAATATTATAAATATCTTTAGGTGATAATAAAGAATAACTTTTAGCAAAAAATATCTAAAATTATTTTTAGATTGATAATCAAAAAGGACTAGTTATGAATCAAGATTGAAACCAAACTCTAAAGCATAATACCACATGCCTACATTAAACAAAAGATTCTTTTATCAATCATAGAAAGAGATTAGAGAGCAAACTTAATAGGATTCTTTTGAGTATTAGTTTTGAGATTTTTGAGTTTATAATGGCTTTGTAAGAGCTATACAAAGTCAAGGTTCTATTTGGGTGACTTTGATATTTAAAAAATAAAATAGATTCATTTTCTAAATTTTTTTATAAATTTTGTATCAGATCTATGGATGAAAGTTTAGAAGTTTTTTTTTTGTGTTGGATGTATTTTGTGAATTTGAGCTTAATCAAATGGTTAGATGAAAGATTATTTGAATTCAAGTAGATTAGGATCTTAAAAATTGAATTTTGAAGGTCAATGAGAGTTTCTATGATTTTGAGTAATTTGCTAGTTGGATTGAAATAATTTTGTTTAAATGCATAATTGACTTAGTTTTTAGTATTTTCATTAATTTTGGGAGTAAGTGAATGGTGCAAGAAAGAGCTATTGATGCTGGAAGATTGACATCAAGATTGGAAAAGAAAGACAAGTCACACCCAAGCAGATTAAGAATTTTTTCTTCCAATCTTTAAGTTTAATTTTCTTCAAAATTTGTGAGCTTATTTTCAACTAATAAATTAAAAACTATAAATTTTTTAATTAAAATCAATGGTTAATTTAATAATTATTGAGGTTTTATTATTAAAGGATTTTATTAAGGTTGATTAAGATTTGATTAAGATTTATTTAAGATATCTTTAGGATTTTGTTAGAATTTAATTAAAATTGATTAAAATTTTATTAAAATTTATTTAAGATATCTTTAGAATTTCATTAGGATTTATTAGGATTTGATTAGAATATCTTTAAAATTTCATTAGAATTTAGTTATGATTGATTAAAATTTGATTAAGATTTATTAAAAATTGATTAAAATTTGATTGAAATTTCTTTAAGATTTTGTTAAGATTTTATTGAGATTTTATTAGAATTTTATTAAAATTTGATTAAATTTTGATTAAAGTTTTATTAGAATTTGTTCAAATTTATTTAGAGTTGATAAAGATTTTTCTAGAATTTTATTAGAATTTATTAGAATTTATTTAAAATTAGTTAGAATTTGAATAGAATTTACTTAGGATTTTTAAAGATTTCATTAAGATTTGTTAGAATTTGGTTAAGATTTGATTAAAATTTGACTAGGATTTGACCAAGGTTTCAATAGGATTTGTTAGGATTTATGTAGGATTTCTTTAGGACTATTAGAATTTTGTTAGGATTTCTTTAATTTTTTTTTTTTTTTTTTTTTTTTTTTTTTTTTTTTTTTTTTTTTTTTAAGGATTTTTTAAAGATTTTTTTATAATTTCTTTATAATTTTTTAAAAATTGGTTACAGTTTCTTTAAGATTTAATTGGGATTATTACGAATTATTTAAGGTTTATTTGGAATTAATTAAAATGAAATAAAATATATCTAGGATTTTTTCAAGATTGATAGGATGTAATTAGAATAATTAGAAGCTTAAGTTATTTAAGATTGACAAAAAAGTGCTTTTAAACAACTTATGCATTATTTTGAATTATAAATCTAATTTTAAGATAAGATCAAATCTTTCTATAGCCAAATGCCTAGTACATTTCTAAGTTGATTTTTAGATAATATAACAATATATTTGTAAGGCCAAAAGACATGACATTGTATTTGAAATATCCATTTCTTGTATAAAAAATAATCTTCTATTATTTCCCTTCTTTGATGCATATTAAATTATAAGTTATGTGGAGATATATTTTGGTATAGATCTTAGCTTGGCTCAATTGGTCAAAGAGTCCAAATATCAATGGTAAAGGATAACAATTTTTTATTATCACTTTATTAAAACCACAGTAGTCAATGCACATCTCTAGAGATCTATCTTTTTTCTTCACACAGAATATAGATGCATTTTTAGGAGATTTTGAATGTCAAATAAAGCCCTTTGCTAAATTTTCACTAATATACTCTCTTAATATTATAATCTTATTTTGTAATAAATTATAAATTGGACCAAAAGATAATTGTATGCCATCTTGAAGATCAATAGTATAATCATATGAATAATGTTCTAGCAAAGTGTTTGTGTTTTTCTTTTTAAACACATGTTAAAAATATTTTTATATACTTGAAAAGATTATTAGACAACTTGCTACTTTAAATGTTGGAATTGCATAAATAATAAAAAAAGTATCTTTTTTTGGTTGCTTTTATAAAAGCTTTAGCTCCAATGAAGAGAGGCTTTATGATTTTAGATCTATGAGGTGTATATTATTTTATATCAGATTTAATAATAATAAGTTGTAGAATTCTAAAAAATTCTATTTTATGGAATATCCAATTTATACAAATATTGTATCTTTTAAGTTAAAAAAATACTAAAATAATAGATTTAATTGAAAATCTAATAATATTATATTAAAACTAATTAATATAATACTTTGATATTATTTCTACTAGATTAGTTTCACAAATAATATCTCCAAAGGATAAAGATTGACCATCTATGACCTCTATATAAATAATCTCGGATTTCTTGATTATAAAAATTTTATAGATTTTTAAAAATACTAAGTCAATAAAATAAAAAAAGACTCTTAAATCTATTAAAGCAAGGATTTTGAATTTTTGGATATCAAAACATACTAGTATAAAAAGTAATAAAAAAGATTAAATATCAAGGATATAAAATACAAACAACCATATCAAGAATATTAAAATATTCTTATATCATTCAAAAAGAGTAAAAAATCATTGAAAGATGGTATAATATTAAATTAGAATGGCTATTGTTATGGATGCAAAATATAGACTGGAAGTCTAAAGGAGAATTTCAAGAAGAACTGGCAAGAATTAGATTAATGAGATGAATACAAAAAAAAAACACTAGAGAGGTGACTTAGAGCTCCAAGAGATGTGTTGTCAAGATTGAAGAACTCTTCAACCTTGACTCTAATATATACTCCTACCTAGGCAGCTTCTCAAGCAGCTTCTATCAACTAGGAAGCTTCTGAAGTAGCTTCCACCAACTAGGGAGCTTTTCAAGCAACTTCCACCAATTAGGAAGCTTCTCAAGCAACTTCTATCAACTAAAAAGATGCTAGAAGGCTCTAGAAGGTTCTAGAGAGTTCTAGGAACCTTCTAAAATATTCTAAAAGATTATGATAAATATATCCTTGACATCACCTCCTCCTCTAGCTTCGAGGTCTCCGAGAAGCCATTTGAGATATATGTTCATAAATATAGGAAATCAAAGATTTGACGTATAATCTCTGCAATATATTCCAGCTATTGTTCACGAGACAGATGATTTATAAGTCCTTGTAGCCATTGATAATAACCAACACCTTCCACTTGAGACCATGCTTGAACTTTTGTGTCTTTATTGTAAAAACGGCCTGAAAATATTGCTTTGTGTCTACCTGTATGAGCTAGTTCAACTTCAAAGATAATCACGAGTAATTTGCTACTTGGTATTCTTCGACGTCTTCTTGGCTCTTCTAATTCTTCATCTGGAGATCGATGTCGTAAGCTACTTGGTTGAGATGGTACCACTAATACATTATCCATATTCTCACTAGCCATATCTAAATACACCCTGAAATTAGATATCTTGATACTACAAGAAAACAAAACGCAACAAGTTATATTTTGATAAGACATAGATCTTGCTTATATACATTCTTTTGGAGAAGGCTTCATCTTCACGTTTCATTAGTAGCTGACTTTTGGTTTATCAAGATATCGTCGATGAAATTCTTGTATCTTTTGCGGCACATTTGTTACATTTTCTGCTAGCTTTTGAATCTGCTCATTTACATCATAGCCATGTAGGTGAATTAAATATTCCAACTTTCTCCCTCTCCGCGTGAATTAAGGACTTATTCCACAACATATTCTATGTAGTTTTTGATTTCAACACAAGGTGGTAGTGGCTGTATCTATCCTGATAAAATTGATTCGTTATAAGTTTCTAAAAGAGAAACATGAAAGATTGGATGTACCTTCATGAATGTGGATAGTTTTAGCCAATAAGTCACTGGATTGATTTGCTCCTGAATGCAGAATGGTCCCAACTTCCTATAATCCAACTTATTGCAAGGTCGAGTAGTCTTGATGTTTCGTCGCAAGAGCCAAACCTTATTTCCATTTTGAAAAGTAGAGAAATCCTTTCAAAATTTGTCTGCAGAAGCTTTATACGAGTCATAAGCTAACCTGTAATTGAAGCTTCAAGGTGGTCTGGATCTCTATTAAATGCTTTGTAAGATCTTCAGCTGCTGGATTTTCATCTTTGGATTTATCCAATAAATTGAGTTTTGGATGATATCCATAATTTGCAAAGAAAGGTGTTTATTAGATTGAGACATGGATCAAATTATTGTACGCAAACTTTGCCAATAATAGATATGTAGTCCAATCGTCTTATTGATAGTTGATCGCATATCGTAGATATTGCTCCAAGACTTGGTTGATTCACTGTGTTTGACCATCGATTTGAGGATGGAAGGTAGAAGAGAGTTTGATATCTATCTTCAGTATGTCAAAAAAGCAACCTCCAAAACTTCAATATAAATTGAGGCCCTTGATCCAAAATAATGTCATCTGATAAACCATGATACCGATATATATTGTCAATAAATAATCTTATTGTTTCTTCACCAAAAGTTATCTTTTTACATGGAACAAAATGTGTCATCTTTGTAAACCGATCTATTACCACGTAAATAACATCAAATGTTGCAGAAGGTGGCAAATCAGTGATGAAGTCTATAGATACTGAAGACCATAGTTGCTTTGGAATTGGTAGAGGTTGTAAAAGCTTGTAAGGGCGATGTCGAGGATTCTTTGATCTTGAACAAAGGTTACATGATAGCACAAAGTTCTTCACTACCTTCCACATTTGAAGCCACCAAAAGTCTTGAAAAATAAGCTCTATTATTTTGTTGAATTCGAAGTGACCCACGGCCAAGAAGTCATGTCGAAATTGAAGAATACGTAGTCAAATTGGTCCTTCCGAAATATATAGTCAATCTTCAAAATATAATAATCCGTCCTCAATCTTGAACTTGTCTTTATTAAAGCGCTGCTTCATATCCAAGACTAATGAGTCCACAACTAATGTTCTATAGACTTGTTCTAAAAAATCAGCATCAATTGGTATGATCATGGAGGTGGTGCGGAGGAAAAACTGTTTTGATTGTAGCAAAGTTGTACACTGTTGATCAAATGCTGTATCTCTAGCCTTGGGTATTAGATATGATCTCCTCGATAATGCATCCAATAATCCTTGCTGCCTTCATGGCCAATATGTGATGATGAAGTTGAATCAAGATTATGACATATTCCACCGAGCTTGGCGATGATTCAAAACTCGAGCTGTTGTGAAATATTCCAAATTCTTGTGATCTGTATATACAATCATTGAATGTGAAGCACCCTCTAATAAATGATGCTACTCTTGAAAAGAATCAATTATTGCAAGCAACTCCTTATCATGAATTTCATAATTGATTTCTGCTACCGAAAACTTTCTTGAGTAGAACACAACTAGATGAAGGATATCATCCTACTCCATGTGTGATAATACAATTCCTACGACAAAGTCAAAAGCATCTATTTCTAAATAGAAGGCCTTTGTAAAGTCGGGATGTACCAAGATAGGAGCTATCATAAATACCAATTTTAACTCTTGAAAAGCCTCTTGTACTTGGATACTCCACTCGAGCTTGTCCTCTGATGTCAATCGTGTTAATGAGGCTGCAATTTGTAAGTAATTCTTGATGAAAATGCGATAGAAGTTGGCAAATCCAAAAAAATATAGCACATCCCATACCTTCTTTGGTATTGCCCAATCGATTATTCTTTGAATCTTCTTTTGATCTATTAACAATCCTTTGTTCGAAATGATATAACCAAAAAATTCTACTTTGGGTTGATGGAACATGCATTTCTCTAACTTGGCATATAATCCCGCATCCCAAAGTTTTTGTAACACCAACTTCATATGACCCTCATGTTCTTGAATATTCTTGGAATAGATCAAAATATCATCGAGGTAACAAATAATAAATTTGTCCAAATACTCTTGAAAAACATCATTCATCAAATGTTGAAATATAGATGGTGCATTGGTCAATCCGAAAGACATGACATTATATTCAAAATATCCATATCTCGTCAAAAACGCTGTCTTCCATTCATCTCCTGCCTTTACTCATACAAGATTGTAAGCTCCACAAAGATCTATCTTGGTGTATATTTTGGCTTCACTAAGTTGTTCCAAGAGTCCGAATATTAGTGGTAATGGATATCGATTCTTCACGGTGATCTTGTTCATGCCTCGATAATCCACGCACATTTGTAATGAGCCATCTTTTTTCTTCACAAAGAGAATAGGTACACCTGCTGGAGATTTAGAATGCCAAATGAAGTTCTTCGCAAGATTCTCTTCAATGTAATCCTTCAATGCTGAGAGTTCGTCTTGTGATAAATTGTAGATTGGACCAAATGGTGGTTGTGCTGCCTCTTAGAGATCTATAGCACAATCGTACGGTCGATGCTCTAGTAGTATATCAACATTCTTCTTCTCAAAAACATCCTTGAATTCTTCATACTGCTCCGGAATAATCAAAGTCGGAGTTGCATCTTCTTGAGCTAATGTTGCGAAGATAATAAGAGGTGTATTATGCTTGGCTTTCTTTATAAAGGCCCTTGCACCTATGAATAAAGATTTGTTTCTAGACATTATCTTGGCAGGTTCTATCATTAAAGATTTTGTTGGAAATGTTACTTTTCGCAACCTCCAATGTATTAATGGATTATATTTATTAAGCTAAGATAGTCCCAAAATGACTGAATGTGAAAGGGTCTTGATAATATTAAACACAATGCTACTTTTATGATTTTTAAGACGTACCTTCATTGGTTTAGTTTGATGAATAACATTACCAGAAGACAAAGGTCGGCCGTCTATGACTTCTACATAGACAGGCTTTGATTTCTTCATAAGAAGAAATTTGTGAAGCTTGGCAAATTCTTCATCTAAAAAGCAAGCAGATGCTCTTGAGTCTAATAGAGCATTGATTTGTAATTTTTGAATACTAAGAAGTAAAGGTATCGTAAAGCAATGAGAAGGTTGAGCTAAGAGAAAGGAACCTTGATTAATTTGGGGTGTTGAGATGTCCAGCCGTACGGTCCCTATTGTGGTTGGACATCCTTGTTTTCCTGCACGCTTGTATTTCTAAGTCTTGTTATTTGAGGCATCTATTTTTTAGGACAATTTCCGGCTTTATGGCTTACCTCTCTACAATATAAGTACAAGTTTTTTTCAAATTTTTGCTTCTTTTCTTTAGTTGTGAGGGGCTTGAAATGTACCGTATTGATTTGCATATCTTCTGTTTCAGATTGAGCTTCTATACTCTTGATAGGAGTAGCCCAATAGTATTGATTTTCTCATAGATACCATGTAGCTTTGGAATAATGGTCTTGACATTGTCGTATTACGTGTTGTTTTGTTTAGAAATGCATCGGGCACCTAGCTGTAGAAGGTAAAGTTGTGTTTGCAAATAATCAAGAAACCCTAATAGGTTTCATCCTTGTATAAGGAATATGATTTGAATTTCAATTCAAAAGTATTTAAAAATACTCCTCTTAGTAACATCAACCATACATATATCCCAATTTCCTTGTTTCTTTTATAATTAAGTAATTTTTATTTTTATTTGTAAGTCCTAATCCTAATCAGTGAGCTTTGACAAGTTATAACTTTTAATCCAACCATCCATTTAGTGTGAAATTTTACACACAAATGCTGGTATAAGCTTTCTATATGCTAAAAAAAATTCAGCCCAATCCAACTTACAAATTGCAAGAAAATGTCCAAAAACCGCACTGATGATACTCAGCCGCCAACTTGAAAATTGATGCAGAAATTCCAATGGTGATTTCTCTTTCTTCAACTATTAACTTTAGCTCAAACTTGGTATGTAGCTTGAACTATAAGTCTTTTATCACCATGCCAAAATTTACATTGATCCAATTGGTAGGTCTTTAGTTATCATAGAAACCCTATCCAACCCTAAACTACCAACTTCCGACAACCCTTTGTATCAAAGCTCAAATATCTCTTGATTGCATCGCTAGATTAATACAAACTTTTATATACACTTAGCACATCCAACAATCTAGACAATATCAAATTTTGAGCCATAGATACTATACAAATTGCACAAATCGGTCAAGGATGCAAGCAATCATTGTCTTCTATAAAACCCAAAATACCAATACAAACACTGACTTTGAACAGCAATTGTCCAGCCTTCCAAAACCCTATGGTAACATACTAGATGTCCTTGGAATAAGCTTCAAGCTAGCTATTCAATCCTAATTACTGATCTTTAAATGTTCCAAACCCTTGCCTTTGGTGGTTGTTTACGAGGCTAAAGGTCTGATTTTGACCCTGTCTCATATCTGGTCACCCTCTGGATATTGATCTAATTTACTTTAAGGATTTATAAACTTAATCCTATCTTCAACTTAACCTTGGTATCTACTATATTAATTTTTTAATTCTCTTATCCTATTTTTATTAACTTATGGTTTTTTTAAAAGCTGTGAACCGGTTTCTACAACCTAGAAGAAAATTTTAATAACTAACTTTTATCTTTTAGCTATTAGAACAAGAATTAATCTAAGAGGCTTTTATAAATCTTTTTTTAAGTACCTTAAGTTTCTAATAAACCAAGATAATTAAGTATTAAGTAGAATTTATCCTTATTCATACTTTTCACTATATAAACGTATTACAACATGACATCCACCCCCTCTGAACCTACGTATCTTTCGATATGCACCAGTGAAGCATATGTCATAATTGGCATCATACCATCTCTTCATTTCTCACACCAAGTTCTTCTTCATCATGTTCATCATTTATTTCCATATAATTATTTTCTTCAAAGTCATTGATGTCTTCAATATGATCCTCTATATTTATTTCTCCATCTCGTCTTTTGAAAACCTTAACTCGCTTCTCAACAATAGATACCTTCAAACTTGTACCATCCAATTCTTTCAATGAATATGTAGCATTATCATGAACTGTTATTACTACATACGGCCCAAATCAATGTTTTAAAAACTTTCTTAAGATACTATGCTAATTATCTAAACTGTTGTCATAAACAAGTACCCAATCACCTTCTTCAATTTTTTTAGGCCTCAACCAATGTTATTTATCGAACCGAGCCTTGTTCCTTAGCCTTATCCTTTGTAATCTTTTCAATGTCAATTCCACATCTTCCGGTCTTTGTTCAAGTTGCCGTATTCTAATAGCCAACAACTCTTCTCTTGTTAATCTCTCTTCTTGAGGTAGCATATTCTAAGTTGGCACATGTTCTTCAATTGACATAATAGGTTTTTGACTTGTCATCAGTTTGACTGGCATATATCTTGTCACCAAACTATATGTTATTCGGTCAGTCCATAATGCATAAGATAGAAGTCGAGGCCATTCTCTCATTCTTCCATCATATGCTTTAACCAAGGTTTTTACAATTAGTGGGTGTCCACGTTCACTCTTTGCATTCCGCTCTGGATTATAAGTCGTAGTCAATGATAATTTGACTCCATATTTCTTAAAGAATTCACGAGCTTTATATGCATTTAGTTTTCTATGATTTGCAATGATCTTTTCCACACATCCATAGCGACAAATAATATCCTCAAGCAAAAACCTACAAATTCCTTCTGTAGACTTTGTCCTTAAAGCCCTGCCTTCTACTTGATTCGATAAATCTTCACGAGCCAAAACTAAATACCTCATTTGCCATAATCTCATTGGCATAATAATCAAATCCACAATCCATTTAAAATGAATGGCCAAAGGATATGTTGGATATAAACCATCTTGATGTCGTATATTTGAGTACATTTGATAACTTATACAAGATTCTATAAATGAAGTTACATCTCGATACATATTCTTCCACCAATACCATTCCTTCAATTTAGTAAAAGTAGCCCAAATTCCTCTATGCCCTGTCCATAAACTATCATGAAATTCCTTGAGTAGTTTTTGTTGACCTTCTTTAGTACCTACTACTCATTGTGGCATTCCAATATTTGTTTTTGGCCTCTTTCATAGAAATCCTCTTTGTAATATGAACTTGTATGCCTTTTGTATGATTTATCTAAATTTTTCAATCAACCAATTAGCATGCTTGGTTAATGTGCTCAAATAATGTCCAATATCCAATAAATTCTCTTTATAATTCTCTTCCTGAAATGACTTATTTTTCTTGTTCAATTTTAAAACTGAATAAAATTTTATACCCACATCATCAATATCTTCTATCATCTCATCTTCTCCATCATATCTTATTCAAGATAACATATCTGCTATAGAATTGTCTTTTCCAACAACATGCTTAAACTCGGAATTTAATGACTTGATATAAGTAATCCACCTCAACATTACAATATTTGGGGTTGTACAATTAGTAATCATTCCAAGAAAAGGCAAACAATCTGTTTCAACCACCACTGTTGAGCTAATTAAATAGTCCTTTTTAGCTTTCATAGCTAAAATAATTCTCTATAATTCTCTTTTTACCTGAGAATATACACGTTGGTGTGTACCAAAAACCTTAGCTCCAAATCAAACTGCAAATCTATGCTCATTTGAATCATCTTGATCCACAGTCCATCCAATAGCAATTGGACTAGTATCCACTATAAGAATCACTAGTCTATTGCACTTATAATCAATTTTTTTCAATACTGGAGGTGATATTAATATTTTCTTCAATATTTGCATTGCTTTGATATGCTTTTCTTCTCATTTAAAATAATAACCTTTGCATAATAACTCATATAATGGATCCGCTATATGAGCATTGTGAAGAATCCAAATGCGATAGAACACACATGCACCCAAAAACCTATGCACCTCTATTAAAGAACTGCAATCTTCTTTTATTCTTCCAATTGCATTAATCTTGGCTGGATCTAGTTTTTTTCTATAAAATCCACATAAATATCCAACATCTATAACTTCTCATATTCCAAATATAGATTTTATATCCGATAATATAAGATGAACTCCCTCAAGCCAAGTCAATATCCTTTCACAATCTTATATATGATCAATAACATACTTGCGATATTGTCAAGGACATGAACTAGAAAGAGATGCATAATCTAATGGAAATTGTATCAAAGTAAAAGTCACAAAATAGAATTAAAAAAATATATATATTCAAAGAAAACTGGAATGGCTATTGCTAAGGACTAGAAACATGAAGACTCTTGAAACTAGACTAGAACTAGGGAAGGAGTTTACAAGAGTGAAGAGGGCTTCACTCTTGCCTCTATAAATACTATCTAACTAAGAGCTATGTGGCGGTATTCTATAGCACCTCATACACGTGTCTAATTTGTAAGACACGTGTCAAACTTACATGGCAAGTTTCTTACATGTGCGCCACGTACTTGGCTTGTTCTGCAAGCTACCAACATGTGTGACACATGGCTAGCTTGTTCTACAAGCTACTAATATGTGCGCCATGTGGCTACCTTGTTGACCAAGTTTCTAACCTACCAATCACCTATAGACATATATAAAGGTGATTTCACGTCTATGAAGCTTTTAAGAAGCTTCTGTATTAGATATTATCAACTTATTTTACCTACTTCTATTGGTCTATTATTATTTAGATAATTTAATGGAATAAATCTTATGTCCGTGACATTACCCCCCCCTTCTAGGGATGAGTTCCACGAGGAGCGGTGATTACATGTTGAGAAAGTCCAAAATATGTCGAATTGTGCTTGCCACATACTCTAATCTTTGTTCCCTTTGAAGGTAGTTGATAGGTCCTTTCAGCCATCGATAATATCCCATACCAGGGCTAGAGGACTACCCTGTTATTTGATCATTGTTGAGGCCTTCATAACTTCCTTCAAAGAAAACATTAAGAACACCATCAAGAGTAGTTCCTACCTCTAAAAGTATCACCAAACATTGAGAGTCTCTTCCAAGGTCGTGATACCAAACACATTGTATTTCGCCATCAATCCAAGGAAGAAACATGTCATTTTTGAGGGTCTTCATCTCTATTTCATCGTCTTGAAGGTTGTGATAGTCGTAATGTCTCGTCCGATAAATCAGCAAATGATGGCTCTTGAGCTGAATTTGCTGGTTGTTGATCCTCTATCTCTGTAGTACAAACAAAATCTAATGACAAATAATGATACAAGGTAGGATGAAACCTCTATAGAACCTGCCTTGCTTTATAGCAAAGATTTTCTTGAGTATTTATCTTGGTTTTGATGGATATCGTCGATGAAATGCATTAACTTTTATTGATGCATTTGTTAGATTTTTTGATGGCTCCCATGTGCGTTCATTAATATCATATCCGCGCCAATGCACAAGATATTCCAGTTGATTTTGGCATCGCCTTGAATCTAAAATCTCTTCAACTTTGAATTCTTCATTGTTGTCTATTTCTACAAGAGGCGGTGGTATTTGTCTTCTTCCTTATATGTCCACTGTCTTGTATGGCTCGAGTAGTGACATGTGGAATACAGGATGGATCTTCATAGATTTTGATAGGTGTAATCGATATGCAACTAGATTGATTTGTTCAGAAATAGGAAAAGGTCCAAGCCTACGATAGTCCAACTTATCACAAAGACGAGTAGTCTTGATATTATGACAAAGTAACCATACCTTGTCCCCCACGTTGAATTGTGGTTGTTCCTTGCGATACGCATCTGCATTTGTTTTTTGATGTTCTTGAGCTTCTTTTAATTGCACCTTCATTATTGCATGTAGCTCTAACAAACGATTTGCCAAATCTTCTGCTGCTGGATTATAAACTTTTGAAAAGTCAAAAGCATCAAGTCATGGGTGATAACCATAATTGGTAAAGAAAGGTGTTTGTTGCGTAGAAGAATGTATCATATTATTATAAGCAAATTTTGCCAATGGCAGAAGAGCTATCCAATCATCTTATTGGTAGTTGATGGTACACCTTAAATATTGCTCCAAGACTTGGTTCACGCGCTCTGTTTGTCCATCAATTTGAGGATGAAAAGCTGAAGATAACTTTATATCCACTTTTAAGATCTTGAAAAGGGTTCTCCAAAATCTTGACACAAATTGAATTTTCCTATCCGATATAATATCCTTAAATAACCCATAATAGCGATAGATATTATCAATGAAAAGCTTAGTTATTTCTTCACTTGTGATAGATTTTTTGCATGGCACAAAATGTGCCATCTTGGTGAACCGATCTACTATCACAAATATAGAGTCATAAGATCTTGAGCTTGGAAGATCTGTGATGAAATCCATAGAAACAGAAGATCATGATTGTTCTGGAATAGGTAATGGCTGGAGAAGCCTAAAAGATCGATGACGAGGAGTCTTTGATCTTGAGCAGATATCACATGATTGTACAAAGTCTTTGACTGCCTTCCACATTTGAGGCCACCAAAAATCTCTTGATATAAGTTCCAAAGTCTTGTTGTATCCAAAATGTCCTGCCGTTGGAAAATCATGATGTGCTTGAAGAACACATAAATGTGCTTCTCCTTTTGGAACATATAGACGTCCTTTGAAATATAATAGATTGTTCTTCAACTCAAATTTAGAAGGATCATGAGATTTGAAAGAATTATTCTTGATATGAACAAGAGGATCTAAAGACATACTTGACTGAATTTTCTTGAGAAAAGTTGAATCAACAGTCAATGTTGATTTTATTGCTTGAAGATAAAACTGCTCTGGTTTCAAGAGAACCGTTCTTTGTTGCTTAAAAGCTGCATCTCCTTCTTTTGGTGTAAAATAAGAACGTCTAGAAAGGGCATTGGACAAACCTTGTTATTTTCTTGGCCGATAAGTGATAATGAATTTGAATCTTGACAAAGACATACTCCAACGAGCTTGACGACGATTCAACATGATTGCCGACATGAAATACTCAAGGTTCTTGTGATCCGTATACACGATGATTGGACTCGAAGCGCCTTCTAGATAATGATGCCATTCTTGAAAAGAATCCACGATTGCAAGAAGTTCTTTGTCGTGGATCTCATAATTGATCTCGGCTGCTGAGAATTTTTTTGAATGAAAAGCTACTGGATGAAGTTTGTCATCTGTTCCCATTTGTAACAAAATCGCACCCAAGGCAAAGTCTGATGCGTCTATTTCCATAAAAAATGCCTTGAAAAAATCTACACGATATAGGATTGGTGCAGAAACAAACAATGTCTTCAAAGCTTCAAATGTTGCTTTCGCTTTTTGATTCCATTGGAATTTGTCTTTACAAGTCAAACGTGTAAGTGGAGCTGCAACACGAGAAAAGTCTTTGATGAAGATCCGATAATAATTGGCAAATTTTAAAAAGCATTGGACATCTCTTATCGTCTTTGGAATCTTCCAATTCATGATTGTTTGGACTTTCTTAGGATCCATCATGAGACCATCATTTGAAATGATATATCCTAAAAAATCAACTTGAGTAGTGTGAAATACACACTTTTCTATCTTGGCGTAGAATCTCGCATCTCTAAATTTTTGTAATACTTGACAAACATGTATTTCATATTTTTCTACGTTCTTAGAATAGATCAAAATGTCATCTAGGTAGCAGACGACAAAATTGTCTAAGAACTTGTGAAAAATATCATTCATGAGAATTGAAAAGCAGCTGGTACATTCGTAAGTCCAAAAGGCATGACATTATATTCAAAATGTCCATACCTGGTTCGAAAAGCAGTTTTCCATTCATCTCCTTCTTTGATGCGTACTAGATTGTATGCTCCTCTTAGATCTATTTTTGTATAGATTCTAGCTTGATTCAACTGGTCAAGGAGTCCTGATATTAGGGATAATGGATATCTGTTCTTGATTGTGATCTTGTTGAGTCCTTGATAGTCAACACACATCCGCAATGATCCATCTTTTTTCTTCACAAATAGAATTGGAGCTTCTGCTGGAGATTTAGAATGATATATGAAATTCTTGGCCAAATTCTCATCAATATACGCCTTGAGTTTAGCCAATTCATCTTGTGATAAACTGTAGATTGGTCCAAATGGTGGCTGAGTTCCTTCTTTAAGGTCGATTGAACAATCATATGGACGATGCTCGAGAAGAATATCTGCATTCTTTTTCTCAATAACGTCTTGATAATCTTGATACTGACTTGGAATGCTACTTGAAGTCTTTCCATTGTTGGAAATAGGTGTAGCATAAATGACAAAAGGTGATCTTTCTTCTACAACGTGCAAGAAAGCTCTTGCACCTACAAACGCAGGTTTAATTCTACTAGACTTGTGATTTCATACTTGATTAATTATATTGTTAGCTTTATTTTTAAAAAAATTCAGAATACGCGAAATCCAATCTATTCGAGGGTTGTATTTTTCTAACCATGATAGACCTAGAATAACTCAAATAGAGAGAGATCTAATTATGTTAAAAATTACGCAACTATTATATCCATTTACTACTACATCTAGAGGAAGTGTTTCATGAGTAACATCTCCAGAAGATAAAGGATGACCATCTATGACTTCTACGTGTACGGATTTAGATTTTTGTACTATCTATATTCTATTGCTTTTAGCAAATTCTTCATCTAAAAAACAAGCCGAGGCTCTCGAATCTATTAAAGCAGAGGCTTTGTAATTATTAGGTCCTAAATACACATCTATTATAAAACTAGGAGATGGTTGTGAGGAGAAAATAAGACCTTCATTAGAAATTCTATAAGATCCCAGCTGCACGATCCTTATTGTGGCTGGACAAACTCGTTTTCAACATATTGTCTTCTTTGACAGTCGTACTCCTCATCTTGAGGTTGCATCATTTCTTTGGACAATTTTGAGCAGTGTGTTTAGATTCTCCATAATACAAGCATAATCCTTCTTGACGAAGTTGAGTTTTTTCTTGTTCAATAAGCGACTTGAAATGTATAGCATCAATTTGCATGTCCTCGACTTTTGAAGGTACATATTGAGAAGTCATTGGTGCTACCACTGAATTGTAATGTGGCTGAGGTTCTCTTGTACGGCTTTCAGATCTAAATTTGAAAAGCGGATTATCACACTTCACCGCAAAGTTTATTCCTTGACTCAATGTTTGAGGATCAGATAAGTTCAACATCAATTTCTTCACTTCATATTGTAATCCGTAGAGAAACTAATTGATGAGTGCAGCATCGTCCCACTTGATATCGATTGCTAGTTGTTAAAATTGTGAAGCATATAATGTCACTGATTGATTGTCTTGTCATAGGATACGAAGCTTGTTGGTTGCAACACGAGTTGCATCGTGTTCTCCATACATAGATCAAAATTCTGCTAAGAAAGCTTCTAAATTATCCAATATTGGATCACGTCGTTCTAGAAAAGATGAAAACCAAGATAAGGCAGAACCTAAAAGTAGTGTACTAATAAATCTGACTTATGATCTTGGAGTTGAAAAACTTTGTGGTTGTAATTCAATCACCAATTGGACTTGGTTGATGAATCCTTGAAACTTGGATCTTGTGCCATCAAACTTCTCAAGTAGATCAATTTTTGGTTCTCTGATGCTTGGACGATGTTTCAATGTAAGAAGAATTATATGGCTTGGTGTAGATGTTGCAACAGCTCCAACCATATCTATATCTTCATTATTTGATAACCTTGTTGCTCCTTGTGGAGGTACAGTGAATTGATGCATTGTAAGCATTAATTCCCTCATTTGCTCTTGCATTTGTGCCATTGCACTCTTCATCTCGGCAAGCTTAGCCATGATAACACTTCAAAAAATATATAACACTACTCGAGATAAGTAACAGAGAGAACAAAGAAAACACTAGAAATAATATCAATTTAGAAGAGGGTAATCTGCAACTTCTAAAATGCTTGTGTCTTATCAAGAGAAAAGGGGTAATCCACTCTTAAATCAAGACAAGACAAAGCTATGATATTATAAGTATATTATTATCAATCTATTAAGGACATGAACTAAAAAGAGATGCATAATCTAATGGAAACTGTATCAAAATAAAAGTCACAAAATGGAATTAAGAAAGTATATATATTCAAAGAAAACTGGAATGGCTATTGCCAAAGACTAGAAACATGAAGACTCTTGAAACTAGACTAGAACTAGAAAAGGAGTTGACAAGAGTGAAGAGGGCTTCATTCTTGCCTCTATAAATACTATCTAATTAAGAGCTACGTGGCGGTATTCTATAAGACCTCATACATGTGTCTAATTTGCAAGACATGTATCAAACTTACATGGCAAGTTTTTTACATGTGTGCCACGTACTTCGCTTGTTCCGCAAGCTACCAACATGTGTGCCACGTACTTCGCTTGTTCCGCAAGCTACCAACATGTGTGACACATGGCTAGCTTGTTCTACAAGCTACCAACATGTGCGCCATGTGGCTACCTTATTGACCAAGTTTTTAACCTATCAATCACTTATAGACATGTATAAAGGTGATTTCGTGTCTATGAGGCTTCTAGGAAGCTTCTCTATCAGATATTATCAACTTATTTTACCTACTTCTATTGATCTATTATTATTTAGATAATTTATTGGAATAAATCTTATGTCCGTGACAGATATCCCTTCTTATCTAAAGTTTCATTCTTGTCATCTTCTTTACACCCTTTTATAGGATTATCATCTAGAAAAGGCATAGTCTTCTCAGGAATAAAATCCCTCAACACCTTGTTCACCCCGTTCATCATATGCGCAATTAAATTAGTAGCACATTGAAGAAGAATACATATTCTAACCAATCCAAGTGGCATTCTCATCATTGTCATGTCTCTACTCTCTTTTGCAAGTTGAAATTGGTCATAGCCTGAATACAAGTCACCCATTGAATAGATTGCCCTTCTTGCAAATACTTCAGCAAATTCATGTACTATCAATCCTATTCCTACATTCTTGATATTCATTGCATTTATTGGCTGCATATCTTGAATAAATCATAATGATCCATTTTTCTTAGGCACTGTAAACCATCCGCTAGAATATGGTACAAAAGAAGGCTCTAAAATCTTCATCCTTATCTTTTCTTTCAATAATTCCACCAAACTTGATAAATGTGCCCTTGGCACTGGAATTGGCTTCAAATTCCAAGGTACATAAGGTATAGTGAAAATAACCATTGGAATTACAATATTTGGATCCACACACCCAATTTCATGAGATTCAAAGGCAAATGATTTATTTCATTTTGGTAGCATTTCTTTGAAGCATGCAATTTCTTCTAACAACAAAGAACCGTTAGAACCAATCTTCAATTCTTCAAAAGTCTCTTCAGTAAATTGATGCCCAATATTCTTTGGATCCCTTAAGTTCTTTTCTCTCGATGCTTCTTTAGTCTATTCTTTATAGTCTTTTGGCAAAGGTCCAACAACGGGTTTCATCTTCTTATCTATTGTCTTATATTTTATTTCAATGATAACCTTTGGTATTTGAAAAGATTCAATCATATCATAAACTTCTTTTGAATGAATTTGTATAATTTTATCATTGCCACTTGATCCAATAGATGCAATCAATTCTAAAGGATCTTCCAATCCATTTTCTTCATAGACACCAATAATCTTTTCATCATCTTTTAATATTTTTAATTCATATAATTCCTTTTCAATAGCACATAATCTTTTTTTCTCATTTCTTTTTAAATCCTCAATCCTTTTACACATAACACTCCCATTCTCAAGAATGCCAATAAATCTTGTATCAAAGGTACATATATCTTGCAAGAGTACCTCCCCTCATAATCTCGCTTTAGAGTGGTACTCCTCAAAAATCCGTAAATTTTTCAACAATTCTTGATAATGGTTTCTCTCTCAATCTGTCTCAATTGCGTTCATGATTTAGAAGAACAGTCAAAATTTGTACTACCCTTCTCCCATCTTCACTACAAATCCGTGCACAAGCCGATCCATCATCAAGTACTTTTGTTTCCATTCGAGTTGCAATAATATATAATTGTCCCAATATAAGAGGATAAATTGTTGCATCTTGAACAAAGAAATTTTGTTCTATTGCCACATCATCAATGTGAATCTTCACATCAAAGCAAGCACTATACAACTCACCTCGTGTATTATTAGCTGCCCATATTATCCATCCATGCTTTATATCAATTGGCCACTTTTGTTTCATGTAAAGATCCTTAAACATAAGATTTATTTTTGAACTGTGGTCAATCAAGGCAACAAGTGGCTCATCCATATCTCTAATCTTTACTAATGCTTCTGTAATTGCTCTAGCTCAATGCTTTTGAGTATAATGACTTGAAATTTCTTTCTCCTTATCATTTGGATCATTAAAGCATACTTTTTGATTATAACTCCTTCTTTTATTTGTTGATTGTTTGCAAAAATTACCAATTTCATCTTCTTCATTGTCATATATATGTACATCAATAGCATGATTTGATCTAGCTTCATCTATTAATTACCTTTTTCGCTTAATGCTGTCAATAATGACATCATGGAATTCTTTCTTTGCAATACCTAATATTTTCTTTAAGGTAAATTCAACTTTAGCATTGATGACACATTCTTCAAGCACCTCCTTTAAATCTGTTGCTACTTCAATATCAAAGAGAAGTTTGTAAGCCGTTGACTTATTTTTTTCTCTTAAGTCCTTTGATTTTTCTTTCAAAGATATTGAAGTATCTTTTCTTGGTAATTCTTGTGATGCCATCTCACGAGCCTTATCTCCCCAAGTCTATCTTTTTGAAGGATCCTCTTCTCTTGTGTCATTAGAATCTTGTCTTCTCTTTTCTTCTATCAAGGCTTCATGTTGATTTTTAGCAATATAGGCATGTATTGATAAAGCTTCTACAGGATCCTCCCAACCCGTTATCGTATGATGTGGCCTTCTATGTAGGAATACATTGGATACCAGGCTGTAGAGAATTTATTTGTATGCGCGAGCTATATCCAAAAGTGTGACAGTAGGTCCAAAATCAACACCTTAACTTTGAGCGCCTATAACTTCTTCATAAAAAGTGCAAATCACACAAAATTTGCACCTAAACCAGATCCAAAAACCTAAATCTTATGATCCTAGCCTCTGATGTTCGACTCCCTTTAAAAAAAAAAACCCTAATTCCTAATAAATCCTTGGGCAGCCTCCTTGAAGCCCATTGGGCATGATTTTTGGCCAATTAGAATAGAGATTTCTATCATCCACCTCTATTCATCTACATGGATGGCTAAACTACCCTTTCTACACTAAAAACTCTTTTCTAATCCTTCTTCTTATAAGATTTACATACTTGCTGCTTTAAGCACCAAATAAAAAAAATAAATAAGATCTTAAGGATCACCAATGTTTAACATAGGTGACTTAAGATATATACAAGTTACTATCAGTATAAAATTAACTTCAAAAGTCACTACTAAAAAAAAAATAAGGTCATATAAATCTTAATAATAATCCTTTTAATAGATCCTTTCTAAATTAACAACCTAATCACATTCTATAACCAATAAAAGTCCACTGATATGGCTTTTTTTTAGCTATGTAATAAATTATACATTAAATATACATGTACAATTTTTTCACATAGTAGCCAAACCACAACACGACACCGTAGTTCCACAAATTATTGCAACAGTCTTCAATAAAGCTTCTCGTGGCATCTTCTTCTTATGCATTGTGGAAATGACAAAAGATCAAATTCCACTTGGTTCAATATTTCTAAAAAATTCTTGCTTGGCATTGTCATCTATCCTAGTACCATAACTTGCAATTTCCATTACTGTAATCCTATTTGCTGCCATATAATCTTTAATCAATGCTTTCATATCTCCCTTACCAAAGTTGGTTTGAAGAATATCACCAGTATCTTTTAATACCACCTTCCCATCTTTCCAAAAAACAATGCCTTGTTGGACCATTTCATTGAATTCACCACAATCCTTTCAAGAATGGGAATCATCATCACACCAGATGCATCTTTACACATATCCTTGCTTAAAAGTGGATTTTGGATTCATTACAGAAGTCTTCTCCTCAAGCCTCGCAAGTTTAATTTGAAGATCCCGCATCCCACGTATAAGTTCTTCAATCCCCATATTTTCTTTCTTTGATGTAGTTGTTGAAGGTTGAATAATAGGTACCATTAACCGTGAAGTGGGCACTTGAGTTTTAGGTACTTACACTATTTTTTGGGTACTAGCCCTGTCTTTCCTCTTTTCCTTTTTTGCTAGCAATCCTACTCCATCCTCAACTTTCTTCCAATTTATTGTCAATCCTTCATCTTCTTCTTTATCTTCAAGAAAAATCTCCAACCTCTCTTGCAATTCTCCATCTACTGATTGAAGAAATAACTCAACCTTGTTTGATTCCAAGGTTATCTTTTTTACTTTCGATAATCGAGAATACTGTCTCTCAAACTTCCTTAATAATTCAGTAGCTTGTAATTTCTTATTAAGGTGCTCTATCCATTCCAAAAATGATTTCTTAGTGACTCAATCAGAGTCTTCTAAGAAATACTCATCTTTTAATGCATGAGAGAATCCCTCCTAAAAACTTCCAAATTGCTCTGTAACTGATTTCACATATTTTCTTATCTCCGATATTGTAATAAATTCAAATAATAAAATCATGTCCCTTTTAGAGACTCAATTCAATTCTATTTCTTGCATATAACACCTCAAATACTTGGATATGTCCTTTCCATCAAACTGGTCAACCTTGTTAACCATTGCTTGTAGTGCTTTGATTGCCAAAGTCTCTTTGTGATCCTTGCCCTGTTGCTGATTCATAATTAATGTAAAGGCTTGAAACATATTTATAATGTTCGGATCTAGATATATACCTTGTCCACCAGAAGAAGCTCCATCTAAAGCTCCATCAATAACTCCAAAATCCACCTTCTTCCTTTCTTGCGCCATTAATTCCGAATAACCACAAACAAAAGCCAATACCTTCTATCCCAAAATTTTATGTCGGGTTCACCAGTTATGTCGTATTATGTGTTGTCTTGTTCGGGAATGCACCGGGCACCTAGCTGTAGAAGGTAAAGTTGTGTTTGCAAATAATCAAGAAACCCTAATAGGTTTCATCCTTGTATAAGGAATATAATTTGAACTTCAATTCAAAAGTATTTAAAAATACTCCTCTTAGTAACATCAACTATACATATACCCCAATTTCCTTGTTTCTTTTATAATTAAGTAATTTTTATTTTTATTTGTAAGTCCTAATCCTAATTAGTGAGCTTTGACAAGTTATAACTTTTAATCCAACCATCCATTTAGTGTGAAATTTTACACACAAATGCTGGTATAAGCTTTCTACATGCTAAAAAAAATTCAGCCCAATCTAACTGACAAATTGCAAGAAAATGTCCAAAAACCGCACTGATGATACTCAGCCGCCAACTTGAAAATTGATGCAGAAATTCCAATGGTGATTTCTCTTTCTTCAACTATTAACTTTAGCTCAAACTTGGTATGTAGCTTGAACTATAAGTCTTTTATCACCATGCCAAAATTTACATTGATCCAATTGGTAGGTCTTTAGTTATCATAGAAACCCTATCCAACCCTAAACTACCAACTTCCGACAACCCTTTGTATCAAAGCTCAAATATCTCTTGATTGCATCGCTAGATTAATACAAACTTTTATATACACTTAGCACATCCAACAATCTAGACAATATCAAATTTTGAGCCATAGATACTATACAAATTGCACAAATCGGTCAAGGATGCAAGCAATCATTGTCTTCTATAAAACCCAAAATACCAATACAAACACTGACTTTGAACAGCAATTGTCCAGCCTTCCAAAACCCTATGGTAACATACTAGATGTCCTTGGAATAAGCTTCAAGCTAGCTATTCAATCCTAATTACTGATCTTTAAATGTTCCAAACCCTTGCCTTTGGTGGTTGTTTACGAGGCTAAAGGTCTGATTTTGACCCTGTCTCATATCTGGTCACCCTCTGGATATTGATCTAATTTACTTTAAGGATTTATAAACTTAATCCTATCTTCAACTTAACCTTGGTATCTACTATATTAATTTTTTAATTCTCTTATCCTATTTTTATTAACTTATGGTTTTTTTAAAAGCTGTGAACCGGTTTCTACAACCTAGAAGAAAATTTTAATAACTAACTTTTATCTTTTAGCTATTAGAACAAGAATTAATCTAAGAGGCTTTTATAAATCTTTTTTTAAGTACCTTAAGTTTCTAATAAACCAAGATAATTAAGTATTAAGTAGAATTTATCCTTATTCATACTTTTCACTATATAAACATATTACAACACGACAACGTCATTGAAAAAGTCGATTGTCACACTTCATCACTTGAGTTATTGCTTTGTTGAGTATTTGACGGTCAGGTAGAGATAGCAATAAATCCTTCACGTCATCTCTGAGTGTCCAATAAAATTGATTCACTAGTGCTTCTTCTCCCCAATTGATATCATAAGGAAGTTGTCTGAAGTCTGATACGCAAACAGATGCAGAGCGTGATCCTTGATGCAGAGAAAAAATCTTAGTGGTTGTCTATTGAGCCTTATCATGCTCTCCAAATGCCTCCTCAAATGCTCATAGAAAGGTCTCAAAATTACTCAAGATAGAAGACCTTTTCTCAAATAAGGGAGCAAATCAAGACAAAGCTTGTCTAATAAGCAATGTCCCCACTAATCCAACTTGCGACTCGGTTGAATAGCATTCCGGTTGCAAGAATATTACCAATTGAACTTGGTTTACAAAACCACAAAATTTTGATTGGGTACCATCAAACTTCTTTGGGAGATTGACTCGAGGCTCTGTATACTACAGTGTAATAAAATTCTCACGTTGAGATGTAGATGGCAATATTTCACTAGCTAGAGGTGGTTGTACCATAGTTTGAGCCACTCGCACTCTTATAGCTCCAAGGAGCTTAGCAAAATTTCCTTCAATTTTACCAGTTCTAACCACTAGAGCATTAACGGCATTGATGATCACATCTAACTTTGACTCCAAAGATTCTACCATGTTAACGTCTTCTCTATTAGCCATATTAAGTAAAGAAGAAGAAATCAATACCGATTCAAGGGAAGGTAATCCGCAACCCTTAGAAAGCTCAAGTATCTTTAAGGATAGGGATAGTATATTCTGTGCCTCAAAGAACTAAGCTCCAATATTGATAGAAGGGTAGTCTCAAAAAACTCTCATGGATACAGAATATAGACTGGAAGTCTAAACAAGAAGTTCAAGAAGAACCAGTAAGAATTAGATTAATCAGATGAATATAAGAAACAACATCAGAGAGGTGAGCTAGAGCTCTAAGAGATGTGTTGTCGAGATTGAAGAACTCTTCAACTTCAACTCTAATATATACTCCTACCTAGGAAGCTTCTCAAGCAGCTTCCACCAACTAGGGAGCTTCTCAAGTAACTTCTACCAACTATAGAACTTCTCAAGCAGCTTCCATCAACTAGGGAGCTTTTCAAGCAGCTTCTACCAACTATAGAGCTTCTCAAGCAGCTTCCACCAACTAGGGAGCTTCTCAAGCAACTTCCACCAATTAAGAGCTTCTCAAGCAACTTCTACTAATTAGGAAGCTTTTCAAGCAACTTCTATCAATTAGAAAGATGTTAGAAGGCTCTAGAAGGTTCTAGAGAGTTCTAAGAACTTTCTAGAATGTTCTAGAAGGTTCTGATAAGTATGTCTTTGACAGCTATTATCAAAGATAAAAAAATAGAGATTCTTGAAACAAGACTAAGAATAAGGTATTGACAACAGTGAAGAAGGCTTTACTCTTATCTTTGTATATACTATCTATTTAAGAACTATGTTGTTGTATTACATGTTGTCTTATTCAAGAATGCATTGGGCACTTGGCTATGGAGGGTGAAGATGCGATTCACAAATACTCAAGAATCCTTGACAGGTTTCATCTATATAAGAAGAATATGATTGAATATCAATATGAGAGTGCTTAAGGCAATACAAAATACTTAAAAATACTCTTCCTAATAACTTCATCCATATATAAATCCCAATTGCTTTGTTACTTGCTACAATCAAGCAATTAGATTTCTCCTTATAAATCCTAACCTTATTCAATAAACTTTAATAAGCTATAATTTTTAATATAACTATCAACTTGATGTGAAACTTTGCATACAAGTGCAAATATAAGTCTTATATAAGTTTAAAAAGTTTCAATCCAATCCAATTTACAGATTGTAAAAAATCAACTAAAATCTACACTGATGTCACTTGGCCACCGGCTTAAAGGTTGATGCAAATGTTCCAGTAGCAATTCTTCCTTCTTCAATTATTAACTTCAGCTAAAAATTGGTATGCCCTTTAAGTCTTCTATCTTAGGTCTAAGATTCTTTAGAACCTTCTAAGAATCTTGGACCTAACATAGATTTTGTATCCAATAAGATAAGATGAATTTCTTTAAGCCGAATCAATATCTTTTCACAATCTTGTATATGATCAATAATATACTTGCAACATCCTCTCTTACATAAAGTTTCATCCTTGTCTTCTTCTTTATATCCTTTCATAGGAACATCATCTAGAAAAGACATAGTCTTCTCAGGAATAAAATCTCTCAACACCTTGTTCATCTCGCTCATCATGTGTGCAATTGAGTTAGTCACACCTTGAGGAAGACTACACATTCTAATTAGTCCAAGTGGTGTTCTCATCATGGTTATGTCTCTATTTTCCATTGTAAGTTGAAATTGGTCATAGCTGGAATACAAATCACATATTGAATAGATTGCCCTTCCTGCAAATGCTTCAGTAAATTCATCCTCTATTAATCCAATTCCTGTATTTCTGATAGTCACTGCATTTATTCGTTGCATATCTTGAATAAATCATAATGATCCATTTTTCTTGGGCACCATCTTTCATCAATTAGAATATGATGCAAAAGAGAGCTTCAAAATCTTCATTTTCATCTTCATCTTTTCTTTCAATAATTCCACTAAACTTGATAAATGTGCCCTTAGTACTAGGATT
This sequence comes from Physcomitrellopsis africana, assembly GCA_036785485.1. Taxonomy (NCBI): domain Eukaryota; kingdom Viridiplantae; phylum Streptophyta; class Bryopsida; order Funariales; family Funariaceae; genus Physcomitrellopsis; species Physcomitrellopsis africana. The sequence goes on along the minus strand of JAWRVF010000181.1, from coordinate 273,566 downwards.
GGCCTCAAATTCCAAGATATATGCGGTATAATGAAAATAACTGTGGAAATTATAACTTTCAGATCCACACACCTAATTTTATAAGATTCAAATGCAAACAATTTACCTCATTTTGTTAACATCTTTTTGAAATATTCAATTTCTTTTGGCAATAAAGAACCATCAAAATCAATCTTCAATTCTTCAAAATTCTAGTTTGTAAATTTATGTCCAATATTCTTTGGATCCCTTAAGTTCTTTTCTCTTGATGCTTTTTCTATCTATTCTTTAAAATCTTCTAGCAAAGGTCTAATAACAGGCTTTACCTTCTTATCTATTGTCTTATATTTTGTTTGAATTATAACCTGTAGTGCTTGAAAAGATTCAAGTACAAAATAAATTTTTCTTAAATGAATTTTTACAACCTTATCACTATCTGTCAATCCAATTGATGCAATCAATTCTAAAGAATCTTCCAATCCATTCTTTTCATAAACACCAAAAATATTCTTTCATCATCTTTCAATGCCTCCAATTCACATAATTCTTTTTCAATATCACATAGTCTTTTTCTTTCTTTTCTTTTTAAATCTACAACTTTCTTATACATAATACTTCCATTTTTAAAAATATCAATAAAACTTATATCAAAGGCACTTACATCTTACGAGAGTACCTCTTCTTTTATACCTCCATAATCCCGCTTTATAGTGGTACTCCTCAAAAATCCATAAATTCTTCAACAATCCTTTGCAATGGATTTTCTTTCAATTTGTCTCGATTACATTTATGATTTGGAGGCGCAGTCAAAAATTATACTGCCTTTCTTCCATCCTTACTACAAATCCATGCATAAGCTGAACCATCATCAAGTACTTTTATTTCTATCCGAGTTGCAATAATATATAGTTATCCCAATATAAGAGGATAAGATATGCATCTTGAACAAAAAAATTTTGCTCCATTGCAACATCACCAATCCAAATTTTCACATCTAGACAAGCACCATATAATTCACCTTGTGTATTATTATCTACATGTATTATTTATCTATGCTCCATATCAATTGGCTACTTTTGCTTCATATAAAGATTTTTAGACATACGATTTATTTTTGAATTGTGATCAATCAAAGTAACAACTGGCTCATCCATATCTCCAATCTTTACTAATGCCTTTGTAGTTGCTTTAGTCCAATGCTTTTGAGTATAGTCACTTGAAATTTCTTTCTTTTTGTCACTTGAATCATCAAAATATGCTCTTTGATTATAACTCCTTCCTCTACTTGTTGATTGTTTGTAATAATTGATAATTTTATCTTCTTCATCTTTACATACATGTACATCAATAGTATGATTTGATCCAGCTTCATCCATTAATTGCCTCTTCTGCTTAATATTGTCAATAATGACATCATAAAATTTTTTCTTTGGAATATCTAATATCTTCGTCAATATAAATTCAACTTTAGCATTGAGTACACGTTCTTCAAGCACCTCTTTTAAATCTATTGCTGCTTCAATATCAAAGAGAAGTTTGTAAGTTGTAGATTTATCTTTTTTTCCTAAGTCCTTTGATTTTTTTTTTAATGATATTGAGGCATCTTTTGTTAGTAATTCTTATTAAGCCATCTTACGAGCCTTATCTCCTCAAGTTTGCCTTTTAGAAGAATTTTCTTTTCTTGTCTCATTAGAATCTTGTCTTCTTTTTTTTTCTATCAAGGCTTTATATTGGCTCTTAGTAATTTAGGCATGCACTGACAAAGCTTTCACAAGATCCTCCCAACTTGTAGTTCCACAAATTATTGCAGCAGTCGTTAAAAAAGCTTCTTGTAGCATCTTCTTTTTATTCATTGTAGAAATGGCAAAGGACCAAAGTCCATTTGATTCAATGTTTCCAAAAAAATCTTGTTTGCCACCGTCATCCATGTTAGTACCATAACTTGCAACTTCCATTATTGCAATCCTATTTGCTGCCAAATAATCTTTAATCAATGCTTTCATACTTCCTTTAGCAAAATTAGTTTGAAAAAAATCACCAGTATTGTTTAATGCTACTTTTCCATCTTTTAAAAAAACAATGCCTTATTGCACCATTTCATTGAATTCACCACAATTCTTTTGAGAATGAAAATCATCATTACACCAAATACATCTTTGCACATATCTTTGCTTAAAAGTAGTTTTTGAATTCATTATAGAAGTCTTTTCTTCAAGCCTTACAAGCTTAATTTGAAGATTTTGCATTCCATGTATAAGTTCTTCAATTGGCACATCTTCTTTCTTTGAAGTAGTCATTGAAGGTTAGACAATAGGTACTAGTAATCATGAAGTGGACACTTGAATTTTAGGTACTTGCAAAATTCTTTGAATACTAATCCTATCCTTTCTCTTTTTTCTTTTTGTAAGTAATCCCACTGAATCTTCAACTTCTTTCCATTTTGTTGCCAATCCTTTATTATCTTCTTTATCCTTAAGAAGAATTTCTAACCTCTCTTGTAATTCTCCATCAGTTGCTTGAAGAAATAATCCATTTAAAATAAATAGCTAAAGAATATATCAAATATAAACCATCTTAATGTCATATATTAGAATATGATTAATAAGTTATACACAGCTCTATAAATAAAAGTACATCTTGATATGTATTTTTCTACCAATATCGCTCTTTAAATTTAGCAAAGGTAGTCCAAATCTCCTTATGTCCTAACTATAGACTGTTATAAAATTCTTTTAATAATTTTTGTTGGTTTTTTTTATTGTTTATAATTCATTATGGCATCTCAATTCCTTTCTTTGGTCTCTTCTATAAAAATACTTTTTGAAACAAAAATCTATATATTTTTTTTATAATTTATCTAAATTTTATTGTAGACCAATTTGTTTGCTTAATTAAAGTATTTAAGTGATAACCAATATCCAATAATTCTTCTTCATAAAATTCTTTGAAAAATAACTTATCTTCTTTATTAAGATTTGAAACCAAATAAAATTTTGTTCTAACATCATCAATGTCTTCAATCATCTTATCTTCATTATCATATCTTGTTCGAGATAGTATATCTGCTACTAAATTATCTTTCTCAATAATATGCCTAATTTCTCAATTTAATAACTTAATATAAGCAATTCATCTTAATATTGTAATATTTGGTGTTGTACAATTAATAATCATTTTAAGAAATGACAAGCAATTTATTTTAATTACTACCATTGTACTAATCAAATAGTATTTTTTAGCTTTCATAGTTGAAACAACTCCCCATAGCTTTCTTTTGACTTGTGAATATGCATGTTGGCAAGAACTCAAAACTTTAGTTCCAAATCAAATTGCAAATCTATTTCTTTTTAAATCATCTTAACTAATAGTCCATCCAATAGTAATAGGATTAATATCTATAGCAAGAATTATTTGTCTATTGTATTCATAATTAATTCTTCTTAAAATTGGAGGTGATAACAATAATGACTTTGGTCTTTGTATTGCTTTAATATGCTTATCTTTCCATTTAAATCATTAAATTTTATATAATAATTTAAACAATGTATCTGCTATATGAACGTAATGAAGAATCTATACATAATAAAATACATATGCATTCAAAAACCTACATATTTCTATTAAAAAATCATATATCTCCTTCATCTTTTGAATTACATCAACTTTGCTTTGATCTGATTTTTTTCCATAAAATTCACATAAATGACTAACAATTATAACTTCTTATATTCTAAATGTAGATTTTGCTTCAAATAGTATAAGATACACTTCTTCAAGTCGAATTAAAATCTTTTCACAATCTTGTATATGATCAATAATATACTTGTGACATCCCTTCTTATCTAAAGTTTCATCTTTTTTTTTCTTCTTTACACCCTTTGATAGGAACATCATCTAAAAAAGACATAGTTTTTTTTAAAGATGAAGTCTCTTAATACCTTATTCATTCCATTCATCATATATATAATTGAGTTAGTAGCACCTTGTAGAAGAATACACATTTTAAGCAATCCAATTGATATTTTTATTATTATATCTCTACTTCTATAAACAAGTTGAAATTGATTATAGCCTAAATATAAATCACTCATTGAATAAATTGCCCTTCTTGCAAACTTTTCAATAAATTCATCTATTAAAGATCTTATATCTGTATTTCTAATAATTATTGCATTCATTAGCTACATGTCTTGGATAAATTATAGTGACCTATTTTTTTTAAGCACTATAAATCAACAACTAAAATATAAAGCAAAAAAAGATTCTAAAATCTTTATTTGCATCTTTTCTTTGAATAAGTCTATTAATTTAGGCAAGTGTGCCCTTAGTACTAGAATTGGTCTCAAGTTCTAAAGCACATATGGTATTATCAAGATAATCATAAAAAATACAATATTCAGATCTACACATCATATTTCATGAGGTTCAAAGATAAATGATTTATCTTGTTTTATAAGCATCTCTTTGAAATATACAATTTTCTTTGGCAAAAAAGAATCATCAAATCCAATCCTCAATTCTTCAAAAATCTTTTTGATGAATTAATATCTAATATTCCTTAGATCTCTTAAAGTCTTTTTTCTTTATGCTTCTTCTATTTATTCTTTAGAATCCTCTAGCAAAGATCTTATAATGGATTTCACTTTCTTATCTATTATCTTATATTTTATTTCTAAAATAATCTTTGGTACTTGAAAAAGATTCAAGTATAGAATAAATCTTCCTTGAATGAATTTGTACAACCTTATTATTATCTTCTAATCCAATTGATGCAATTAATTTCAAAGAATCTTTCAATCTATTTTCTTTATAAATATGAGAAATCTTTTTATCATCTTTTAATATTTCCAATATATATAATTTTTTTTTAATATTATATAATTATTTTTTTATTTTTTTATTTTTTTATTTTTAAATCTTAAAATTTTTATATATAATATTTTTATTTTTAAAAATACCAACAAAGCTTGTATCAAAGGCACTTACATCTTGCAAGAGTACATTCTTTTTTATACTTCTATAATCTCTCTTTATAGTGGTATTCTTCTAAAATCCTTAAATTCTTGAGCTCTTGGTAATAGATTTTTTTTCAATTTATCTTGATTCCACTCATAATTAGAAGGTATAATTAGAAATTATATTATCTTTCTTCTATCCTTACTATATATCCATGTATAAGCTAAAGTATCATCAAATTGATATATAAGCTGAAATATCATCCTTATATATCCTTTGTCTTTATCCATGTTGCCATAATATATGATTATCCTAAAATAAACAAATAAGATGTATCTTGAATAAAAAAAAATTTCTCTATTGCAACATCACCAATCTAGATCTTAACATTTGCATAAGCACCATACAATTCACTTTGTATATTATTAGTTATCCATATTGTCCATCTATGTTCCATATCAATTGGCCACTTTTGCATTTTATAAAATTTTTTAGATATAAGATTTATCTTTGAACTATGGTCAATTAAAATAACAATTGATTCTTTTATATCTCTAATCTTTACTAATACTTCTATAATTGTCTTAATTCAGTGTTTTTAAATATAATGATTTAAAGTTTTTATTTCTTTTTCATTCCAATCTCCAAAATATACTTATTGATTATGATCTCTTCCCTTACTAGCTAATTGCTTGCAATATTTATCAAATTCTTCTTCATTCTTATATATCCTTGTATCAATAGCATCATTCAATCCAACTTCATCTGTTAATTGCTTCTTTTGTTTAATATTGTTAATAATAATATCATAGAACTCTTTCTTTATAATTCTATCAAAGCTTCATATTGACTCTTAATAATATATATATGTATATATATAGATTAAAAGAGCCTCTACAAGATCTTTCCAACCTGTTGCACCACAAATTGTAAAAATGGCAAAAGATCAAAATCCACTTATTTCTATATTTTTTTTGAAATTACCATCCATCCTAGTACTATAACTTACAGCTTCTTATATTGCAATCCCATATGCTATCAAATAATTTTGAATCAATCTTTGCATACTTTCCTAATTAAATTTGATTTAAACAAGATTCTTAATATCTTTCAATGCCATTTTTCTATCTTTCCAAAAAATAACTTCTTGTCACATTATGTCATTGAATTCATTACAATCTTTTTAAGAATAAAAAATATTATCACATTAAATATATTTTTATATATATCTTTATTTAAAAGTAATATTTGAAGTATTTATAGAAGTCTTTTCTTTTAATCTTGCAAGTTTAATTTGAAAGTCTTGTATTTCATATATAATCTCTTTAACTCTTTTTTTTTTTTTTTTTTTTTTTTTTTCCATGTAACTATTGGAGTTTGGATAATAGACATGATTGATTACATAGTAGCACATAAGTTCTACATGCTTGTACTACTTGTTGAATACTAATCCTATCATTTTTTTTTTTTTTCTTCTTTTTCAATTTATAAACAATTCTATAGCATCTTCAACATCTCTCTATTTTATTATCAATCTTTCATCTTCCTCTTTGTCTTCAAGAAGAATCTCCAATTTTTCTTATAATTCTCCATCAATAGTCCAAAGAAATAACTCAACCTTATTTGGCTCTAATGTTAATTTTTCTATCTTTGATAATTGAAAATGTTATTTTTCAAACTTTCTTAATAGCTCCATAGCTTGCAAATTCTTATTAGGATACTTAATCTATTCTAAGAATAATTTTTTAGTAACTTGATTATTATCTTGAATAAATTGATTATTATCTTGAATTTTATTTAGTGAAAAAAGCAGCCGTCAATCCAGCAGCACCGCCAATGGCAAGCTGCACAAAGAAATGAATATCAGATAGACAAACTAATGATCATGTGTAAGGATGACAAGAAATCATGGATCATGTCAAGTTGTCTACAATTGATAAATTTCTATCAAGAGTAGTTTACTCTTATTTCAATTCAAAATCAAAAAGCCAATTGCACATTCGATGTGAAGCAGTCCTATAGCAGACAAGACTCATTTTCTAACTTGTTAGCTGTCTCATGTAAGTAGATTTAAACTCCACTGCAATAGAATAGGGTCGATAGCTCATCTGCTTGTACCACTTATAATGTAGTCAAAGGAGTGTCACCACATGGACCACTTGAATAGAATATTTTTAAATACCAAGATTGATAGAATATTTGAATCATCAACAAGCACGATGGAGCATGTTATTATCTCCGTTTGATTTTGTGATTACATATCATCCAAAAAAAACTTCAAAGGAAATTGGATGCCCTTTCTCTACGATCATATCTTGAGTGAAGAATAGGATACATTATATTGTATTAATAAAAATCAGTCCTATTGAAGCTGTCCAATTTGCAGTTGAAGACATTGACAATATCTACCTATACAGATACAGCTCTCAAGATGGAAATCTAGAGAGCAATGAAGACAGATTCATTTATAGAGAATATTTAGTAACATTTAAAAAATACACATATAAAAGAAAACAATAATTTCAAATTTGAGGAGGGATTGTTATATTTCAAGAATCTCTTGTATATTCTTCCAAGTCCTACAAGACTTCAAATTCTTTAAGTACAATATGATCTTCCAGCAATTGGATATTTTGGCTTCAATAAGACCTTGGAATTAATATCAAGAGACTATTGGTGGCTTCAAATATAAAAATTGGTAAAAAAATTCATCCAATCATGTGAAATTTGTGCCCAAGCAAAGGTCCCAAGATACCAACCATATGGAATTCTCCAACCACTTCGAGTTCTTAAGGGCTTATAGTAATTATTATCCATGGACTTTATTATAGATCTTCTAATTTCAAATAGAAAAGACTCAAATTTTGTGGTGGTAGACCGTCTTACCAAGATTAGACATTTCATCCCATGCAATAAGGTTATTTTTGAGAAAGAAATGGCCAAACTTTTTATTGATAATATTTATCAAATACATAGCCTTTTAAGTGACATTATGTCAAACTGAGGACCATAATTTGTATTAAATTTTTTAAAAGGACTACTTCAACTTTTGAAGGTCAAGATCAATCTTTCATCAGCTTATTATCCTTGGATCAATGGTAAAACAAAGTGAGTGAATCAAATCTTAAAACAATATCTTTGTTATAATATAAATTACGAACAAGATGATTAGATAGACCTCCTACCATTGGTTGACTTTGCATATAGTAATTCCAAATATTTTTTAATAAAGCAAACTCTATTTTTTTTCAAACTATGGATATCACCCTACAGCAGATCTATTCCAAATTGAAAATGTGAGAAGTCTTGCTACAAAAAATCAAGCTACCTATTTAAAAACCATCTATAAAGAATTAAAATTCCAACCATGAATGGCTCAAGATTGATATAAAGACTATACAAATATTCACCTTAAAAACCAATCAAAGTTCAAGATAGGAGATCATGTCTGGCTATTCCAGTGAAATATACAAACAAATCGATCATCATAGAAATTAGATTTTTAAAGACTTGAATTATTTATAATTCTATATTAAGTAAATCCAATAAGTTTTAATCTTGAACTACCAAGTAGTATGTGTATTCATCCAATCTTTTATGTCTCGCTTCTAGAAACCTATTACAAATTTAGTATTATTAAAAAAATTCATCCACCACCAACCTTAGTTAAAATCAATCAAGAGCTGGAATACAAAGTGGATGAAATATTGGATTTGCATATAAGACATGGACAATTGAAATATTTTATTCATTGGAAGGGCTATGGAATTAGCAAAAGAACATAAGAACCTTCAAATAACCTTAGGAATACACTTGAGAAACTTTGAATTCCATCAATAATATCCTAGAAAATTTAGATTTAATCACCATCGAAGATTCTGTGGACATCAACATCTCTTGGCTTCTACATGACATTTTTTTATTAATAATAAGAAAACTAATATAAAAAAGAGAGAACTATATCAAGACCTTCACTTGTATATAGGTATTTTTTCTAAAATAGAATAGATAAAGCTAGAAGCTTATTAATTATCTTATCAAATCTTTGTGTTTCAAAGAAATTGTAAGAACAAGAGTCAAAAGATTCTTCTATCACATAAGCGGTTGAAGAACCATTGTAATTTTCACAATCTATTAAATTTGAAGAACAAGAATAAGATAAAGAAAGAATATTCTAATATCAAGTAAGGCCATGTTTGAAGTCTTTCAAAATACAATCTCATCACAAAAATCTTGATTCAAATACCCAAGCTTTGATAATATTCCTTGAAGTTGGAAGGGTGATATTAGATAGATTAAAAATTATATTCAAAGGATGTTTTGAAGATCATAACAAAGAGTAGATTCTTGGATGGGACATTGATACAACAAAAATTATATTTAGAGGTCATAAATGCTTCCTCAAGGGTCTTGTTGAATCGATAACCAACAAACAAAAGATGGAATATGTTGCTTCTTTATTCCAACAAATTTTAGATTTCTTATGTATGTGATTTGATCATCAAATCACTTCGGCTCCTTGTGAAATTTGTTACTAAAAGGAGAAGTGATGTCAAGGACATACTTTAAGTTATTACATTCTAGAACTTTTTGTAGTTTTTGAGAACCTTCTTTAGTCTTTTAAAATCTTCCGTAGTCTTTTAGAATCTTCCATAGTTATTTAAAATCTTCCAGTATCTTCTAGAACCTTCTTTAGTCTTTTAAAAATCTTCTATAGTCTTTTAGAATATTTTAAAATCTTCTTCAATCTTCTAAGCACCTCCTACAGCCTTTTCGAATCTTTTAGAACCTTCTTTAGTCTTCTTGAACTTATCTTAGTCTTCTACAATCTTCCTTAGTCTTCTACAATCTTCTAAGATATTCTTAGAAGGTTCAATAGGACATAGGCCTTGTAGTATAAATAAGAGGCAAGACAAAGGTGTATCTTTGTCTTACCAATATAAGTCTTGGAGCAATCTAAAGTATTGTCTTGTTTCTTGATATCAATTTAGTCTCTTATTTTTGTCAATGATTTAGTAATTTGTTTTTGTTCATCTAGTTCTTTGTTCTTAAAATTATTCTAGTTTTGTAATATTTTTCTTATTTCTTTGCTAACCCGCTATCTTACATCCTTGACGTTTTCTATAGATTTTACTAATTTTTTCAATTTTAAACAATCTTTTTAATAAAAATTTTTTAATGACATCAAATATTTTAATTTATCTAATAATAAAATTAACTTTGAACACCCTTTTAAATCAAATTCTAATAATGTATCTATTTCAAAGAATGATTTTAGAAATTCTTACATAAAAGTATAATTCTTCAATTATAAGATATTCAAAGTTTTAAAGTTCTTTCAAACATCTTTGTTATTTAGTATATGCTATGTTTTATCTAATACTTCTTCTTGAATATTATCTTTATAAGATAGGTTTAAAAAAAAATTAAATTAGATTGAATGAATGTCTTGTCAATTTCAAAAATATGCCTAATCTTTTTATAATATTTCTTGATGTAAGATCACAATGATTATAACTTAACAATCAAAGTGTTAAAAACATGCACTTTTCATTTTATTAAACTTTTGATTTAAATTTTTGTAACAAAATCTCTCTAATTGTTAAAAAATTTAATTCAAATACATCAAAAGTTTAAAATTATTGCACTAGAGGTCAATTTGATATATATATAAATATTATAATAATAGAAATTAAATAAATCAATAAACAAATTTACATCAATATATACTTCTAACATATAATAATACTTAAGTAATACAAATGTATTATATTTTCAACCTTCAAATCTTAATTCTTTTTCTATCATCATTAGTTCCATACATGCCATTTAAATAATAGTCAAATATATTATCATTTCACAAATTCCATACAATGGCTCTATATTTATATTTTATATTTATATATCTTTATATTCTATTTTTTTTCAATAATATTTTTATCTATGTCTTATAGCTAATGATGCATTCTTATAATTCTATTTTTTATCTACTTTTATTAATGATTATTTTATTAATATATTTATTATAAATTCTATATCATCTTTCAATATCTTTTATTCAATGTTGGTTCATATTTATAATACTTTTTCTTTCAACATGCCTTATGGATACATATTATTATAAAAGAAACAATTAATATTCAAAAATATATTCTTTTCTTTAATTTTTAAGTTATTAAAACTTATCCTCAATATATTCCAAATCTTATGGTCACTATTCTTTTCATCTCTATTCAACTCTCTTTCCTTCTTCAACCTTTGAAATGCTTGCTTTCAACATCTCAATTTCATTTCTTCTCTTAAATATACACCCATAACTTTTAAATTCAATAATAGATCATTGCACACTTTTACAATCTTTTTGCCAACTTCCATAAGTTCATTAAACAATTTGTCTTGGTATCTAAAAGAATGAGTATTAAATAATCTCAAACTTATTTCTTCATTAAATTCTTCAACATTTATTTTATATAATTCAACAAGAGAATGCTCTATAGCCTTCCAATTTTAAGTTATTATAATTAGTATATTATCACTTATAGCAAATAAATTATCTATAAGCATAACATCTTCAATTTGACTATGATTCTTCACATTATCAAAGACTAGGTTGACTTTGTTTTTGGTCAAAAATGATTTCAACATTTCTTATCCTTCCTTCAAATTCTTTGGTTTTTCTTAAATTTTAAATTATTCTAAAATATAGCAAGCTATTTTATAACAATCACTACTACTTTCAATGCACTCAACAAAGCATGAAGCATCATACATGTACTTCATATCATTCAAAAAGGCCTTTGCTATGGTGGTCTTGCCTATTCCACCCGTTCTAATAAGTCATAATACCTTCACTTTACTTGTATATAATTATGATATTTATAATAAGTAATTTTTTTTATTAAATATTTTATTTTTTAAGTATATCAACTTATAATTAGAAATTAAATTATTAATAAATATAAGAAAAAAATTATATATTATATTTTAATCTATATTTTTAAATTAAAAATCATATTAAGATATCTAACTATTATTAAATAAATTTTTATATAAATAAAAAATCAAATCAATCAAATTAATTAAATTAATTTAATATATTTTTACTTCAATTTTTAATAAAGATTGTTGTAATAGCAATCTATTAAATATTTGATACAACTCTATACTTTGGTGATTTTTTTCCTTTGATATATCAAAATATGGTATTTTTTCCATAACAATTCTATCCAAAAACTTTTTTTTTAATACTTTTAATCTTTCAAAAATATATAAAAACTTTGGTCGTTGCAATGGATTTAAGCTTTAACACTCTTTAATGGCCTTAGTAAATTTATTACAATTTGAAGGTAATTTTGATCTCTCACCTTTTTCTATTCTTTCTATCATCTTGTATTTCTTACAATCTTAATATGGATCTCTTTTAGAAAGAATCTTAAAATATACCATTCCAAATAAATACACATTTGCTTCAAAAGGATACATTGTCATTATTTGAAATTTATTCTTCCATATTTCAGGAGCCATATAATTCATACTACCATAAATAAAAAAATTCTTTATTGCTTTAGAATTGCTTCCAATTTTAATCTTAGACATTCCAAAGTCAATCACTTTTACAATAAAGTATCTAACAATGTTATTTATGATTTTTTTTTTTAATAATATTAAACAAAATATTATTAAGCTTCAAATTACAATGTGTAATATGAATATCATGCAAGTAGCACATCTTTTTTACAATTTGATATATAACATCAATCAAAAAAATATAAGGTACTTCTCTATTAGTTTCCAACATGTCTTTTAAACTTGTTTGCATTAATTCTATCTCCAAATACAAATATTCTTCTTCACTTTTAGATGTAAAAAAATTCACCACTTTCTTTTCGATTATCTCTAATTACAAAATAATAAGATATCAAGTTGGAATAGCTTAGACCTACTAGAATATTGTCATGGACTTAAGATTCATTCCAATAATTATCTAATTAATATAGATTGATAGAAACAGGTAAAATAAGCTAATATTTTATAACAAAGCTTCCTAGAAGCTTCATAAATATGGAATCACCTTTACATATGTCTATAGGTGATTAGTAGGTTAGAAACTTGGTCAACAAGCTAGCCATGTGTTGCACATATTGGTAGCTTATGGAATAAGCTAAGTACATGGCGGATATGTAGGAAACTTGTCTTACAAGTTTGACATGTGTTTTATAAATTAGACACGTGTAAAAGGTCCTATAGAATGCCGCTATATAGCTCTTAGATAAATATTATATATAGAAACAAGAGTGAAGCCTTCTTCACTCTTGTCAACTCTTTTTTTGCTTCTAGTCTACTTCAAGACTCTCTTGTATTTTCTAATCTTTAGCAATAGCCATTCCAATTACTTTTTGAATATACATATTTCCTTGTTTTTATTTTGTCATTTTCTTTTGATATAATTTTCACTAACTTATGCATCTATTTTAGTTTGTAGCCTTGACAGATTGATAAGAATGAAGATTACAATATCAAAGCTTTGTCTTTTCTTGATTGAGAATAGATTATTTCTTTCTCTTGATAAGACATAAGTATATTAGAAGTTGCAGATTATCCACTTCTAAACTAATATTGCTTTTAGAATTATTTTTTTTATTTTTAAATATTTTATTTTGTAGTAAGAATAGATATTTTTTTTATTTCTATTATAGTATTATGGTAGAGCTTGCTGAAATGAAGAGTACAATGGCACAAATGCAACAACAAATGAGAGAATTAATACTTACAATGTATCAATTCAATGCACCACCACAAGGAGCAACAAGATTAGCCGGGAGTAAAGATATAGAAATGATTTGAGCTGCTTCAAACCATACCACTTCACTTATGATTGAACACCATTCAAGCATCAAAGAACCAAAAATTAATTTACTAGAGAAGTTAGATGGCACCAGATTTAAGTTTTGAAGATTCATCAATCAAGTACAACTGGTGATTGAACTTCAACCTCAAAGTTATCCAACCCAAGGATCACAAGTCAGGTTTATTAGAATACTACTTTCAGGTTCTATTTTATCATGGTTTTCATCCTTTTTTGAACAATGTGATTGAATATTAGATAATTTGGAGGCATTCTTAGTAGAATTTCAATCTATGTATAGAGAACATGATACAATTCATATCGCAACTAACAAGATCCACATCCTATAAGAAGGCAATTGATTAGTGACATTATATGCTTCACAATTTTGACAATTAGCAATTGACACCAAATAGGATGATGTTGCATTCATCAGCCAATTTTTCTATGGATTATAATATGAGGTAAAAGAATTGATGTTCAACTTATCCGATCCTTGGATATTGAGTCAAGTAATTGATTTTGCTGTAAAGTGTGTCAATCGACTTTTTGAATTTTGATCTAAGAGTCACACAAGGGAGTCCCAACGTTATTATAATACAATAATAACATCAATGTCTTTTCAATATGTACATTCAAAAGTAGAAGACATACAAATTGACACAGTACATTTTAAATCTTTTATTAAATAAAAAAGATTCATCATTGTCAAGAAGGATTATATTTCTATTGTGGAAAATCCAAGTATATTATTCAGCATTGTCCAAAGAAACAACGCAACCACAAAATGAGGAGTACAACTATCAAAAAAGATAATATGTCAAAAAATGAGTTTGTCCAATTGCAATAGGGACCGTGCAATTAGAATCGTATACAAATCCTAGTAAAGATTCTTTCTTCTCCTTAGAACCTTCTTCTTGTTTTATAATAGATATCTATTTGGGACGTAAAAATCACAAAGCCTTTGGTTTATTAGATTCAGGAGCTTCAAAGTATTTTTTAGATAAAAAATTTGTTAAAAATCATAAAATAGCTTCAATACAGAAAACTAAACCCGTACATGTAAAAGTCATAGATGGTCACCTGTTATTCTTTAGAGATGTTACTCATAAAATCTTTCCTATAAATATAATAATAGATGGTTATAATAGTTATGTAATCTTTAATAAAATTAAATTTCCTTCTAATCTACTTATTTTAGATTTATCATGGCTAAAAAAGTATAATTCTTTAATAGATTAGATTTCTTATAGACTTCACTTTTTTCAAAGCATTAATAAGAGTTCCATTAGTCAAGTGACAAGCTATAAGTCTAATATAATAAAATCTATATTTATAGGCGCAAAAGCTTTTATGAATGTAATAAAAGAAAAGTCATCTTTTCCTATTTATGCTACATCCATTTCTAATGGTGGAAAGACTTCAAGTGGTATTCCAAGCCAATATCAAGATTATTAAGATATTTTTGAAAAAAAAAATGTAGATATTATTCCAAAACATCGTCCATATAATTGCTTAATTGATCTCAAAGAAGAAACTTAGCCTCCATTTGGATCAATCTACAGTTTATCACAAAATAAATTGACTAAACTCAAGAAATATATTGATGAGAATTTAGCCAAGGATTTCATACGCCATTAAAAATCCCTAGCAAGAGCTTCTATCTTGTTTGTAAAGAAAAAAGATGGGTCAGTATGGATGTGTGTAGATTATCGAGGGTTCAATAAGATTATCATCAAGAATAGATACCCTCTACCTTTGATATCTGGACTATTTGATCAATTGAATCAAGCTAAGATCTATACAAAAATAGATCTAAGAGGAGCATACAACTTGATGTGCATCAAAGAAAGTGATGAATAGAAGATTGCATTTCGAATAAGGTATAGATATTTTGAATATAATGTCATATCTTTTGGACTTACAAATGCACGAATTGCTTTTCAATATCTTATGAATGATATTTTTTGTGAATTTCTTAATAATTTTATTGTCTACTATTAAGACAACATTTTGATCTACTCTAAGAATACAAAAGAAGATGAACTTCATATTTGTCATGTGTTACAAAAACTTAGAAAAGGAGGATTATATGCCAAGATGGAAAAGTGTATATTTCACACTACTCAAATTGACTTCTTAGGATATATCATTTCAAATGATGGTTTCAAAATGGATCCTAAGAAAGTCCAGACAATTATGGATTGGAAAATTTCAAGAGCAATAAAAGATGTGCAATGCTTTTTAAGATTTGTCAATTACTATCAAATCTTCATCAAGAATTTTTCTCAAGTTACAACTCCACTTATGCGCTTAACTTGTAAAAGCAAATTCGAATGCAGCAAAAAAAATAAAAGCATTATTTAAGGCTTTAAAGATAGCTTTTACTTTTGTATCAATCTTATATTATATTAACTTTTCTAAGATATTTTTTTATAGAAATAGACGCATCATGTTTTATTTTAGGAGCAATTTTGTCACAAATTAGAGTAGATTACAAATTCCATCTAATAGCTTTTTATTCCAAGAAATTTTCAGTAATAGAAATCAACTACAAAATCCATGATAAAAGACTTCTTGTAATTGTGGATTCTTTTCAAGAATGGCATCACTATCTAAAAGGCGCTTCTAGTCCAATCACCATTGTTGTATGACATGGCCTTCTATCTGGGAATACACTGGATACCTAGCTGTGGAGAATTTATTTGAAACTTGATGGCAAAAATCCAACAGGTAATTTGTCCTTAATAAAAAAGACAAATAATACAACAATCTCATAAAAGAGAAGTTATATATATAAACCCTCTTGTATTCAAGTAAGTTTGTACAAAAAAGGTTCAAATTTCTACAAAAATCCTTCAAAACTTTATTCACCCGCAAGGATTTATTTCTTGCTAAACTTTAGAGTTCAATAACTCTTGATTCAACCATTCAGTTTGTATAAATTTTATTTTAAAGTGTAGATAATCTCCTTAAGTTTCACCACAAGAAAGAATCAACCATAAATTCGTTTCCAATCGTCTGATATCTTGAAACCCTTAGCGGGTGCTTAAAACCCTAGCTCAGAGACACCTGAGCACTATTTTCCTTATATCTCACAAACCCAAAATTCTCATGCCACAAAACTTTTGTACATAGTCTTGTGACATAAAATTATATACTCTTGAAAATTTTGAGCCAAAAATCTATGAAATTGCCTAAGATATAGTTCAAAATGTAACCACTATGTAAGCAGGTCACTTACTGCCCTTAAGTTTGTAAGTACTGACTTCAACTCCAAATATCTCCTTCACCCTAGCTTGGATTTTATCAAGCTGTACATAAAAAGTGTAGCCGTAAAAGTGCTCTCTTTAATCCCAATCGCCAATTTTTGATTTCTTTTTGTATGCGCGAGCTATACCCAAAAGAGTGACAGTAGGTCCAAAATCAACACCTTAACTTTGAGCGCCTATAACTTCTTCATAAAAAGTGCAAATTATACAAAATTTGCACCTAAACCAGATCCAAAAATCTAAACCTTATGATTCTAGCCTCTGATGTTCGACTTCCTTCAAAAAAACCCTAACTCCTAATAAACCCTCGGGCAGCCTCCTTGAAGCCCATTGGGCATGATTTTTGGCCAATTAGAATAGAGATTTCTATCATCCACCTCTATTCATTGACATGGATGGCCAAACTACCCTTTTTATACTAAAAACCCTTTTCTAATCCTTCTTCTTATAAGATTTACATACTTGGTGCTTTAAGCACCAAATAAAAAAAGTAAATAAGATCTTAAGGATCACCAATGTCTAACATAGGTGACTTAAGATATATACAAGTTACTATCAGTATAAAATTAACTTCAAAAGTCACTATTAAAAAAAATTAAGGTTGTATAAATCTTAATAATAATCCTTTTAATAGATCCCTTCTAAACTAGCAACCTAACTACATCCTATAACCAATAAAAGTCCACTAATATGGCTTTCTTTTAGCTATGTAGTAAATTGTACATTAAATATATATGTACAATTTTTTTCACTTAATAGTCGAACCACGACACCGTGTATATGGATCCAACCATTACTTATACCAAAACAACCTTGATCTTCTATTTCTATAGATTTTATTATGGATCTTTTAAAATTAAGTTCATATGACTCTATATTTGTAATTGTAGATTGTATTAGCAAGATGGCACATTTTATACCATGTACAAAATCTATTATAAGTGAAGAAATATCTAAACTCTCCTTTGATAATATCTATCACTATTATGGATTATGAAGGGATATTATATCAGATAGAGGAATATAATTTGTATCAAGATTTTGGAGGATCATTTTCAAAATATTGAAGGTGGATATAAAACTATCTTCAGCTTTCTACCTTCAAATTGATAGACAAATAGAATGGATAAATCAAATTTTAGAGCAATATTTGAGATGTACCATCAATTATCATTAAGATGATTGGACAACGCTTTTATCATTGGCAGAGTTTGCTTATAATAATTCGGTATATTTTTCTATTCAACAAACTCTATTCTTTGCAAATTGTGATTATCATCCATGACTTGATACTTTTGACTTTTCAAAAGTTGATAATTTTGCGGCAGAAGATTTGGTGAATCGGTTGTCAAAGCTACATGCAACAATGAAGACACAATTAAAGAAAGCTCAAGAACGCCAAAAAATCAATGCAAATGTCTATTGTAAGGAACAACCTCGATTCCACATGAGCAATAAGATATGGCTACTTTGTCATAATATCAAAACTATTTATCTTTGTAATAAGCTAAATTATCATAGGTTTGAACTTTTTTCAATTTGTAGACAAATCAATCCAATTGCTTATCAATTATGCCTACCAAAATCTATGAAGATCCATTATGTATTCTACATGTCACTACTTGAGCCATACAAGATAGTGGATATACAAAAAAGAAGACAAATGCCACCACCTCCTATAGAAGTCAACAATAATGAAGAATTTCAGATAGAAGAGATTTTTTATTTAAGGCGGCACCGAAATCAATTGAAATATCTTGTGCATTAGCATGGATACAATATTGGTGAATACACATGGGAGCCATCCAGGAATCTAATAAATGCACTAGCAAAAGTCAATATGTCTCATCAATGACATCCATCAAAACCAAGATAAAGAATCGAGAAAATCTTTGCTATAAAAGAAAGCAGGTTCTATAGAGGTTTCATTCTATCTTATATCATTGTTTGTTATTTTCTTGAATTTGTTCATATTAAGGACATGGAGGATCAACAACTAGCAAATTTAGCTCAAGAACCATCATTTGTTAACTTATCAAATAAGACATTATGACTATCACAACCTTCAAGATGATAGAATAGAGATGAAGATCCTTAAGAACTACATGTTTTTCCTTGGATTGATAGCAAAATACAACATATTTGATATCACGACCTTAGAAGAGACTCTTGATGTTTGATGATACTCTTAGAGGTAGCAACTACTCTTGATGGTGTTCCAAATGTTTTCTTTGAAGGAAGTTATAAAGGCCTTAATAATAATCAAATAACAAGGTGGTCCTCTCGCCGTGGTCTAAGACACTATCGATGGCTGAAAAGACCTATCAACTATTTTTGAAGGAAATAAAAATGAGAGTATGTGGCAAATACAATTCAACATATCCTAAACTTTTTCAATATGTAATCACTACTCCTCATGGAACTCATCCCTAAAAGGGGGGATAATGTCATGGATATAAGATTTATTCTATTAATTATCTAATTAATATAGATTGATAGAAACAGATAAAATAAATTAATATTTTATAAAAAAAACTTCTTAGAAGCTTCATAAATGTGGAATCACCTTTACACATGTCTATAGATAGTTGATAGGTTAGAAATTTGACCAACAAGCTAGCCACGTGTTGTACATATTGGTAGATGGTGGAATAAGCTAGCCATGTATCACACATGTTCGTAGCTTGTGGAATAAGCTAAGTATATGATGTATATGTAGAAAACTTGTCTTGTAAGTTTGATATGTGTCTTGCAAACTAAACACGTGTAAGAGGTCTTATAGAATGCCACCACATAGCTCTTAGATAGATAGTATATATAGAGACAAGAGAGAAACCTTCTTCATTCTTGTCAACTCCTTTTTTACTTCTAGTCTAGTTCAAGAGTCTCTTATATTTTCTACTCTTTGGCAATAGCCATTCTAATTATTTCTTGAATATACATATTTCCTTATTTCTACTTTGTCATTTTCTTTTGACATAGTTTTCATTAACTTATGCATCTGTTTCAATTCATGGCCTTGACAAATGCTCACTTCTTTAATAAAAGCTTTGTCATGCCTAATATTTATCTTTTGTGTTGCACATATAAGTTCCAATCACTTTGATTTATAAACTTCTCCATAGGATCTATTGCCTATGAGTTTTATGAATTTAAGACTTTTGATGCTTAGCAATAGTTTCAAATCATTTAATTCTCTACCTTCTATGTGATATAAGTCTTCCAATCTTTTTAATAGATGCTTTTTTAATCCACATTTTTTAAAATGTTCTTTATTTGAAAGAATTATTTTATCTAGCAATTTTTGAAATAAATATTTTTCATCACCTTCTATTTTATCACAGGTTGCAATATTAAAGATAACTAATATATTTTTTGTATATATTCTAGAATAATATTTTACAAGCATATTGATTGTTATCTCACAATAATACTTCAAATTCCAAAATAAATCTTTAAAAGTCTCTTTGTTTTTTAATTAAACCATAGTTGTTTTATACCAATTTTTTTTTTTTTTTACAATTCTTCATTAGTAAATAAGCTTTGTTCAATGTAATAAATAATTGTCTCAATAGAAGCTTGTATCTCAACTCATCTTTATTAAAAATCATAAAGTAGTTACACATCTTCATGACATGTTTAATATTCTTCCTTAGATTTATACATTGGTTTCTATTTAATATGTCTTCTTTCTTCAATAAAACCTTCAATCCTACAACATAGGCTTGATATTTTCTTTAAATATCTCTACTAATACCTTCCATGTTTGATATTATGTTAATATCTTACAAATAATCATTAGATTGCTCCTTCCAAATACTTAGTAAAGATTTTTGTATCATAAAATTTTATGATACAAAAGATATGCCATGATAACTTGCTTACAAATATTCCAATTTTTCTTTGTCACTATACATTTACACATTAGATTTCTTTCGTTCAATAAAATATTTATTCTACACTCCTCTATTTACAATGGTAGACCAAGCATATGCTTTAATATCATGCACATTACACATATGAACCTAAAAATATCTTATTAATCCTAAATAATCTTTAAAATATTACTTAATTATTATATATATTCTAATAACCTTATTTAAATCTATGATAATAATACAAGCATCACTAATACCATAAACCTAACTTAACCCCTAACTCACCTTATATTATAGCATAAAGCTTGAAAGTTCACTATCCTAAAAAAAATTAATGTACAAACTTTTATACACATCTATAAGAACAGACTAACAAGATACAAATACGCTCAATGTAATAAAAAAATATTGACCAATTATAATATTATATGCAAATAAGATTTAGTATATTTATCAAATTCTACATATAAATCTAGTCTTCCAAGTATCATTCCTCCAATCTACACTAACTTCTTTCAATTTCCTAAGGTAGCAAATTCTATACCATAACAAATCCTAAGTTAATCCTAACAAATATTCAATCATAAATGTATAATTTATAAATCTTAAATTAACAAATCTTCACCTTAATCCTAAAAAATCCTAATAACTTCTAAAACAACATCCTTAAATTCTAATCCTAACAAATTCTAACAAACTTTAATTACAACCTTTATTATTTTTTTGGAATAATTATAATAAATAAATAAGTAAATAAATAAATAAATAAGCAATCCACAATCACAAGTTATATTATATTATCAACTCATACACAAAAAATTAAAAATTCACTTCCTATTCTTTTCTTTTCCTGAATTCCACCACTTACCTAGCACTCCGCCTTACTTGACTTCTCCCTTAGCCCCTGCAGCCGCTCCAATCACCTCAATACTTCAATCTCAACAATCTTTAGTTTATTAGAACTAGAGTTTTAAGTAGCTTCAGCAATACAAACATTCACGGCAATCCAACAATTGAGCTCCCACAACTACTCCTGTAAAGTTGCCTGATCCAAATTGCCCAAGCAGTGGAACACACTTCACTTGATTCGTAGCCAAAAACGCATCTTATCTCTTATCTCCTATTTTGATGTTGGACACTCATAGAACATCCTATCCAATCTTCAGAAAACAACTAGCAGCACTCACATCAAGGGCTCACCGCTTCTACATAGACTTCAAAAAATTCTTGAACCATTCTTCAATCCTCGCCTACCAACTGCTCAATTTTTTGATCTACCCGTGTACTCTAATCTTGCGCCAAAATTTCACAGCGGCGCAGCAGCTCTCCTTCTTGCTAGGTCTGCTACCTATCCGCCTACTCATCAAAAAGTCTCTTGTCGAATGAGCTCCCTTAAGCTGCTGCAGTTGTGGATGTTGACACACCCCAACTGTAGCATTGATGCAGCCCTCTAATCTCGTCCCCCGCTCTCAGGAATCATGGATACCCCTCACGGACCTCGTTGTCGTGCTTAGTGTCGTCTCTCTTCTTATCTTATCTCTGACAACTGTGGGATACTTGGTGAGGAGTTGGTCATGACCGTCCAAACTTTGCAACCTGCATCTGCCAAGCCTCCTGCACTTGCCAGTTGGTGCGACACTAGGGTCTTCCGACATCATGTTTCTCTTGATGTTGTGAAGACGTGATCGGTGTGCATCTTTGTCGCCACCTGGACGCATATTCATGCTAAATCTCTGCCAACCACCCGCGGTAAAGCCTCGAGGTTCTCAATACTTGATAAGAGGGAGAACGGACCCAAGCACAAGAAGGAAACCCAAAAAAAAAAAAAAAATCGAGAAAAACTCTCCTTTTGGCTTTATTTGAGTGAATTTCAATGCAACTTAAAGTTAGTCCAACCAGCTTAAAAATGTTCGTTGCGACGGTATTGCCGGATGTAGATTCCATGTGTTGGCTTCTGACCGTCAATGTGCTTGTCAGGGGTTGTGCGGGAAACCCCGCATTTTTCGTCTGGAGTATCATTCTCTCTGCAAACTCTCAGCAATTCGCGGCGAGATTGGCAAAGCAGATTTGAAATTGATCCGCAGTAATGGATAAGCCTTGTAGATGGATCCATTTCTTGAGTATTATTGTGGGTTTTTTGTCATTTGCTTCCTGTGAGTCGTCTCCATCCGATGACGCGATATCAAGATTGAAAGCCTACTTGAGAATTGACACAACGCACCCAAATCCAAATTATGGACCAGTGACGGAGTTTCTCGTTTCACAAGCTACTGAGTTAGGTCTGCAAGCCCAGAAGCTGGAAATTGTGAAGGAGAAGCCCATAGTGTTAATTACTTGGGCAGGGTTGAACACATCACTTTCTTCACTGCTGCTGAACTCTCATACAGACGTGGTTCCAGCTGAGAAGTTGAAATGGAAGTACGATCCACTCTTGGCTTTCGAGGTTAGTCATTTTGAACTTCTCTTCAATGTTGTTATCTGAGTTGCCTCTTACTCATCTGAATTTGCAAGAAATTATCAGTTTTTCTCTTACATGCAATTGTTGATTCTGTTTTAGGATGGGGAGGGCAACATCTATGGAAGGGGAGCTCAAGACATGAAGAGTGTTGGCGTACAGTACCTGGAAGCCATTCGTGTCTTAAAGTCCTCCGGTTACCAGCCCACGCGCTCTGTGCATCTTTCCTATGTCCCCGATGAAGAGCTTGGGGGCGGAGAGGGGATGGCTAAACTTGTGTCATCATCTGAGTTTCAGCAGCTCAATGTCGGTATATGCTTGGACGAAGGATTGGCATGCGCAGAGGATTACTACCGAGTCTTCTTCAGCGAGAGGTCGGCCTGGCAGCTTGTAATCAAAGCAGTTGGTGCACCAGGACATGGCTCCAAGCTGTACGATGGCTGCGCCATGGAGAATCTGCGCGAGAGTTTAACTAGAATTTACGAGTACCGCAAGAGCCAGTTTCTGATGTATCAAGAAGGCTCGAAAGCGGAGGGGGAAGTTGTGGCTATCAATAATGTGTTCCTCCGAGCAGGCACCCCTACCCCCTCGGTTAGCCTCTTTTGAAACCGCCAACCTTGCCAATTTTTTGCGCACTGCTTGTTTTCATGAATGCGCAGCTCAAGCTATTTCTGCATTCATTTAGATGCATCTCATCCTACTCCGAATTAACCATGAGATATTTGAAGCTAAAAAATGTCGATTTAGGGGTCTGCGTGACTCTGATTGTGGTTTGGATGTGCCCTACGGTTTAGGGTTTTGTCATGAATCTGCAGCCATCCGAAGCTGAGGCAGGGTTCGATGTTCGAGTCCCACCTCTCGTAGATATTGCGGACCTCGAGACTGAGATCCGAACCAAGTGGGCACCTGCATCCCGCAATCTAACTTACACGGTAAGCTTAGATCTCAGACCTTGTTGCCATCTCCCTTTCCAGAATTTTCTCTACTTGTGATATTCATCCAAGAAATGGTAGTGTAGTTTATGGAGTGGATTTTGTGTTTCAAAGGAAATTGTATTGATGCAGAAAGCATCAACAATTAGCTCGAATTGCTTGCACAAAAGTTGAAGAGATTCTCTGCAAATGGATGTAAGTTGAATCCTTTTTGCTGCAGTTAACGCCGCTGCAACCACAGCCTTCAGATGGACTTCGATTGCCCACAAGTGCGGATGACATGTATCCATGGTGGGATTTGTTACGAGCCGCTGTGCAGAAAGTAGGCGCTAAGCTGGGAGTTCCAACGATCCGTCGCTCTGCCACCGATTCTCGCTATATTAGAAACCTGAACATTCCAGCGTTTGGTTTCTCGCCCATTTCCAACACGCCCTCTCTTCTCCATGACCATGATGAGGTTTGCATTCCATCCGGAGAGGAATATAGTATGGTTACTGTTCGCTACGGATTGTGCTAAGAGATTAAAATAGAAACTTGATCGAATTTTTTTGATGATCAATTCTGTTGATTATTGGATAAATTAGACTCATTTGATATGTA
The DNA here is from genome assembly GCA_036785485.1 of Physcomitrellopsis africana. Classification (NCBI taxonomy): domain Eukaryota; kingdom Viridiplantae; phylum Streptophyta; class Bryopsida; order Funariales; family Funariaceae; genus Physcomitrellopsis; species Physcomitrellopsis africana. Next base: position 248,649 of record JAWRVF010000181.1, on the reverse strand, counting down.
TGATGTTTACATCTGGCTCTCCCAAAAGTAATTGGAAGTACACCTTCTCGTACTTGATACTAAATGGCAATTTCAACTTGACACGGACTGGCGCCCTTATGGTGAAACAGACAGTTTCTTCCTCTCTTGCACCTCAGCCTTTGCCATACATTCTGACATGCAGCATCTTTTTGCGACCGTTGAACACCACCTGATGTATCCACTTATGATTGTGTGCAGTTTTTAAATGCGAAGGAGTATCTTAAGGGCATCAAGGTGTACAGCGAAATCATCAAGGCTTTTGCGAGTCATGTGGAAATCACAGACTCTTGACGCGCGGTTGCTTTCACCGATTGGTCTGACCAATCTAGAATCTATATGTAGGTTTATCAATTTCATGTTTCGTATATAAAAAACAATATAAGAAATATGAAAATGAATTACTGCTGCTTAAGATAGTACCTACAGAATATTAGTCACATACTGGTACATTCTGATGTCAAAATGCTCTAAAAAAAGGCCAAGGCCTTCAGCACATAGAGGCACATCCTAAATTTCAATGAAAGAATGCAAATGAAATGATATGCTCAATAAAATATTAGGATTGTACACATGGACATTGTCATAATGGCCAAAGATTGTGTGATAAACAGTGCCAGGAAGATATTGCAACTTAACTTCTTAACCTGAGTGACGCCTTATGAGAGGTTCTAAATCTGCCTCGATAACTCTAAGGTTCTCTGCTGAGCATAAGTCTGGCTTCAGCAGCAGCAGCCGCTGCTCTTGCCGGCGTTAAACTATCCGAGCTGGCCGCAATAGCAGAAGGTTGTACCTGGGCCGAGTTACTTGCAACTCCAGTCTGAATTGCGAACAGAGAGCTCAGATCTTTAAGAGTAAGATTGTACACATCAGACTTGCCAGTGGCACCTCCCGGTAAAGTCATTGCTTTTTGTCTCCTCAATCCATATATGCTCTCTTCCACGGTGTCGTGAACCTGAAGAATTTTAGTGAGTTCCAACCGTCATCAGGGCTTGAAATGGGTTAAGAGAGTAGCTAGAACTTTACATATGACCCTGACACAGAGGAACACTGAAAATGCACCATGGACCCCGCGTCGAAATTGAACTCAGAAACCCTTGCTGGAGCATTCTAAAGACCCATAAATTCGGTAATAAGTTGAGTTCGCGACATTGTGGGTTTTTTCAAACACGAAATCAATTCTCTACAGAAATATTATTAATGCAAATCACACTCACAATGAAACGATGGACAAATGTCGCACGTGTCTGGCCAATACGATGCACACGATTAATGGCTTGAGCCTCCATGGCAGGATTGAGAAGCGGTTCCAATAGCATGACATGCTGGGCTTCAACCAAGTTTAGGCCATTTGCCCCATGCTTGATTGGCATTAGAAGCACCTGCACAGGCCCTTGCACCAAATCCACATTTGCCCTCTTTCTTGCACTCCTTTTCTTGCCAACGGTTTCCTCAACACCTCTAAACCTATCAATTGCATCATTTATTTGCCTGGACAAAAAAACCCCGCTAGAGATCAGATGCAAGTAGAAATTTCGTAGTCAATAGATTAAATATCCAAGTCGATAATGGTGGCTTGAAAAATAAGACCTATTTGTTCAGAACGAAAGCCAGGACATACACAACCTCCAATGTTTTTATGTGAAAAATATTGAAATCTATGATAGAGTACATCTCTAAAGGTGACCCAGAATCATTAGCTTTGATTCCGACGCAAAAGCCCTGTTTGTAAACCTTTTAAATTCTAAACGGTGATATATTTTGATACTCTTGATAATTTCACTACGCTTTCCAAAAAAACGTTTTGAGAAATTTTGGTATTTGGAAGGGAGCATGAATGTCGCATACTATAAACTCCTACAGCATCATGGCCAGACGATGGACTCAACTCACCCCTTCTTTAACATTGTATAATAGAATAGAAGCTGCAAATGAACAAGAACTCACCCTCCACGCTTGACACGAGCAAAGGTGATGTGGTTGGTTTTCAGTGCGTGCTCCACAACGTCGAGCACACCTTGCCATTCTGAGAATAAAAGAACCTTCATATCTGGATCCTCTGACTTCAGCCTTAGTATTCGCCTAAGTACCGCCTCTAACTGCAGTCATCCTTGCATGAGTTGGGTTGGGTGTCTTTACAATCAAAAGACCGAAATGTTATTCTAAGATCCAGCATCCGAGGACATGATCATCAAGCCGATTGCCTCAGCGAGAGTTCCTCTTTAATTTTTCTCAACATAAATGTGCATTAAATCCTTAATTAGTCACCGCCATAAAGCATACAAAACTATTACTTGAGCTGTACGTATACATTTGACGTCAAACAACAACACGACATTAAGTAAGAGGGGCAATTTCAAACCTTAGTTCCGTAAGATCCTTTCACTGACGAGGCAAAATCGACATCTTCTTTTTCTCCTCCCTGAAGGTGAGCTATTGTGGGGTCTACCCCCTCCTTTTCATGTGCATTGACAACATAGGCTACTTCAGACACATTTGTGCGGCGTCTACATGAAGGACAGTTTATCTTTTTCTGTGATTGTGGCAATGTGGACCGCTCGACCAAACTTAGCATACCTGTCATACCACGATCACAATCAACACACGTGCTTGCTCCGAGGCATCAATATACATGATGCATACATACTAAAATTTATTGCCACAAAAAAACAAAAAAACAAAACAAAAACAAAATGCCACTCAATCGACTTGTCCTCATTACTCTTAATAACACAGGCATGAACTTTCAAGTGACATTCGCATGGTCTGCTTGAAGTTTATGATGAATTCAAGAACACCTTGAAAGAGATGACGAGACACTTACATTTGCAACATAACACATGACCACAAGGAAGAACCATGAATCGAGATCCCAGAATTTCGTGACATATGGGGCATTCTTCCTCGTTCGATTCAACTAGTTTGCTAACTGAAATGCTTGATTCTGACGGAATTATTGTTTTCGCCGATTCGCCTCCCTCTACTTTTTGTCTTGCTGATTTCACACCCTGCAGCCAATATACTACTTTTCAGCACATAAACTACAGTATTTGCTATTCATATTTTGCAGAAGGATAAATTTTTGGACGGTCATGAGGACCAAAAATTAGTCAACTCAAAGTGTGCTTCTATTCAAATCTTCAGAAAGGACGAGAATCCTTCTCACTTAAACTTACGTTCAAATAACGAAGTTGACCCTTCACTCGCTTCAGCTCCTCAAGAGCAGCAAACTTCTCTGCTGTAAGATGAACATTTTGTTGAGGTACTTGTTCAGGATGTAGTACAGAGATATTAGGGATCTTTTCTCCCGGATATCTCAGACGGAGGCGTGTTGTGGCCATGTTTAGCTCGTGTACTTCAAAGAATACTTCTCGCTGGGCTAAAGCTAACACTTTGGCTTGCGCAAATTCTTTCCGCATTGCCTACAGCACGATTAGATTCCAATGAATTAATCATAAAAGAAAACACACTGATCCAGAAAATTCACTGTTTGATACAGAACAATGCAGTATAAGCAAAGATTCAGAACAAAGTCTGAAAGCTAAAGTGAAACCTACAAGAGACATGTATGAAAAATGAAACAAAGAAAAAAAAATAAAGTGAACTGATATAGAACATTAAGTACACCTCTAGTAACTGAAGATGCTTCCTAGCTGCTGGTAACTTATCCCTTCCCACTTGACCTCTCAACGTTGTCAAGATTCGTTCTGTTCCTGATGGTGCTCTTGTCACCTGGTCATCGTTCAGCATAATTAAGCAAAAACAAGCATTAAAGTACCAGGTACATCCTTAAAGATTACTTTAGTCTGAGACTTAACAGAAAAGAGACTTGTATTCCTTAAGAGAAACATGTTAACTGGAACAAGAAACATGGATTTCAGTTAACTAAACACATTTGTGGTAGTCATTAATCGAACACTACAGCTTTGTATGTGGAAAAATATCAGACTGAACGTGGAAAGTAGAACACCGCTGACCTGAGCTGAAGTCACACCTCTATTACGTGCCCTACGTTCTAAAACTTCCACAGGAGCATCTTTATGGCTTGATTCTCGGCGCTTGAGAGCAAGACTAGCATGCTGTGCAATTAGAGCATCCTCTGCAGACACAGCCACCTCCCCCGTTCCTGTAACCTTCAAAAAAAACAATCTGTTCTCGTATGCCTGCATTTTGTACATCCAACAAACACCAAACTAAATATGATAACCCTCATACAACCACCAGGATAAGACTCTTGCCACAATTCATGAAGGAAATTTTAGTATATTAGCGAGCGTATGTTGGTATTAGCAGAAGTGAATTCAAGGCGAAAACACCCACAAGACCGCAACATTCAAAGCTGCAGCGCATCAGTATGACGTTATTACTGAAGTTAAGAGTCTCAGTCAGTCAGTCATATTTGATATCAAAGGATTCCAGGGTCCCAGTACAGCTGAATCGGACAGGAAAGACAGATGCAGGTAAAATTGCTCCACCATATCACCTGGAATAGCTCCTCTGCTTCACAGTGAGCACATGCAGGACCCTTCATATCGGGTTGACAACGGGAGCAATTTCCGGCACGTTCAACATCAAATATATCAGGGTTCTCCATCTTAGCACCCAAATCTGTTAACCGTTGTAGTAACTCTTTGCGACCATCTTCAATGGCTTCAAGTTCTCTGAGTAGAACCATTTTCAACCCAGAAATATCTTGAAACCTGGCAACCATCCATTATCAACATGAAAGAAGAGGTAAAAATCAGCATACATGGATTACCAAACTGTAGCCCGTTCCCTTGTACGAAGTACTTACGCATTGTAGCAAAACGTAGAAGCCATATCTTTAGAATAAAAATAAAAAATTGTGAAAATTCAAACCTTCGACGGTCAAAAGCCAAGTACCGTTGTAGGAAACTTAGCATCAATATTGAGTACATGAAAGTTGTAGTAAGATTTCTCGCTTCAACCGTAACCTTTCATTCTACTTTATTTCAATAAAAATGACTAAAATGTACATACCAATCAAATGCGATATCAAATTCTAACCCTCACCTCAATGCGATACTGGATATGTTGTGATGTTTAACACGTCCCATGTTTCCAGCTTCACCCAAGTGGTCGTTTTCAAGTAACTGATCTCGAACTTTTCTAATAAAATCCTTGCCATTATCAGGTTGCTGTTCCAAGCTACTTAGTACCTCCATCCACCAAGCGCTCCTACCATCACTTAGATCTGCTTTTGCCTCCTGTACCTGTTAAGTTTGGTATGTCAAGAAAAAGCGTTTAGGAACTTTCTGAGGTCTGAACGTTCAAGTCTTAATCAACTTCAACTAGCCCAGAGAGCGATGCAGCGTGGGGTAAAAGGATTCAACGTGTCCCTTTAAGAGTGTTCTACAGATCATGCTCCAATTACAAATGCAAAACGAAATATATCCTCATGTTAAAATATCATAAAAATATGTGAGTATAAATGGACCGAAGATGAAACACGGAGAGCTAGTATTTCTACAATCAAAATGATGAAAGGATGTGATCGAAACCAGGAGATAATTTCCTTCATTGATTTGGAAACTTCCCCTCACTAGCTTAGATTGAAGCTATGAAATCCAAATAATGATGTGGGAAAGATAGTGTCATGTATTCACTGAAATTGCATCAAACAGAAAAACCTAATGATCGACTTTACAATAAACATCTCACCGTGAAGAAAATCATACCTGCTTGGTTGCACTTTGAAAGTCTGCTTGCACTGCCGCAAGTTTTGCATAAAATGGAGCGAGGTATTTCGTTTTGATATCCTCGCATTGTTTCAAAAGGAGGTCATCACGTAATGTCCTGGGAACATCAGATCTGATTCTGTTTTCACCAGCTTGTGACCTGCCAGAATTACTGACTGCAGCATCACTTTCTTTGTGATCAGCTCCTCCTGTTTGAGACTTGACTTCAAGAACCTAAAAAACAAAAGTAAAGCCAATTCAACAAAAACTGAAGCAGTATTAAGTGAGAATATCATGTGGAACAGTCACGTCAACTTGCTGCACTGTGGAACCTCATTTCAGCAATCATCACCTAAACTTCTAAAATCAAAAGCTCAAAGCCAACCCAGAAAAATTTCCTTAATTTTGTCATAAACCTAGAGGAGATCACTTAATTGTCACTATTCACATACCTCGGCCAAATTATGGAGTGTATGCAATTTTTGAAGCGGATCAACACGGACATCTTGTGCATTTTCTTCAGTATATGAAAGGACCTCTCGATAAATAGAGACTGCAAGTGGAATGTTGTTTTCAATAATGGCCAGTCCGGCGAGGCCATTCAGTGCTCCAAACAAAGAGCGCTGAGCATCCTCCGCCTCCAATTTGGCTTTGTCCACCAGAACCTGCACAATTTATTTCAGTAGATTGATGCATTAAACCACCGACAAGCCCAATTAACATGAACGATGGAAAACTTTTAGGGACGACTTTGCAGGTGACTGTTTTATCTAGTGTGTCTCTTAAGTTATTCATGTCAACCATTCCAGAACTATTTGTGTACGAATATTAAAATGCGAAATATTCCAATTGCCTGATCATAGCAAGAGTTTCCATGATGCACATCGTAGTTAACTACCAGCTCTGGCACTACAAAGAAGAAATTCAGATAACGTGATAAATGAAGATTTTTCAAATCTTATGGTTGGTCCGAAAAATACAGAGCTATGTACCAGACGTCTAAAAAGTGCCATCAATATGACACAAAGAGTAGTAGAAAGAAGGGATGAGATAAACCTCCAGGATTTCATCCATCGTCATAGGTGACCTTTGTAGTGAGCGTATGCCAGCACTGCCCACTTGGGGGTGAACACAGGCTTGTCGAAGCCAACGAAGTTGATCCAAAAGTTTCACTGCTTCTTTGTTTGAAAGAAGTCTATCCTCAAGCTCTTCTGAAGGAGCCTTCATTCCTAAATCTCCATTCTGAACATGCTGCGAATTCGTTGTACTACTTAAATCTGATGCTACATCCGAAGTGACAGAAGTTGGAATTTCGAGACTTGCATGGGTGTCAAATGATTTCCGTGCACGGGGTCTTCTCCCATAAGGTCGTGTTGATAAATATTTTCTATAATTGGCAATGACTTCCCGAGCTCTCACAGCACAACGTTCATGCTGTTGCCGATAGAAATGAGCCTCAATAGGTGAAAACCTTAGCCAATCTAACCGCTCAATTTGTGGTGGCAATCCGAGTTCATCAGCTACTTGAGCTTTCGTAGAGCGCCACATCAACCCTCGGAAAAGATCATGCATAGCACGAACGGCGCCATATTTCCCTTCCTGTTGAATTCCAAACGAGATCAGTCTACAAATCCCAAACATAACCCACCCAAACTTTTCTTAATGAAACATCGTGCATCTGTTGAAAATCCGGTAAATTGATGAAGGGATTTATATATGAAGATTACCTCATGCTATAAAAATTGACTCCATGATAAGAAGTGGTTCACGAACAAACAGCATGTAATGGAGCTTTAAAAATAAGACAATATTAGACACTGCCCCCAAAGACCAAACTGGAAATGGCCTTGCGTAGATTTCGTCTATGAAGGACTGTCGAAAAACCAGTACTTGACTACACTTCAGAGCAATAGTTGGATCACCACTTTGTCGCTCAGAAGGTCACCAGTTAGACAGTGCCAATATTCATAGAATACAATATGAAACTAAGATGCTCACTAAGCTCAATAGATCGGTATACACATTGCTTCAAGATGAGTCCTGTACCTCATAAGGTTCCTTCAGAACTACCGTCCACCAACGTTTATTATCAAAGGGCTCTGCACGCAGAAAACGCAGCAAACCATACAAATCATCCAAACCACGTTGAATGGGTGTTCCTGTGACACACCAACGATGGGTTGTTCGGAGTGTCATAGCCATCTCTGTCGCTCGTGCTAACACACTTTCAACCATTTGTGCTTCATCCAAGCACAATCTCCACCATTTTAATCTGGTTAGGGCTGTGGGAACGACTGGATACCTGTTAAATTACTAATCGCATTAGCAAGAATCAAAATGCACAATTGTTATGTCGTCAAATTATTCAGTGCACTGACTGAACTTAGCACCATGTTTAAGGACTAGCCAACTTTCAAAATACCTTTTAGGTTGACGAAAGGATCGCTCAATTTTATGACTTGCAGTTGCTACATGAGAAACATCAGCCCTGAGTGTGTCGTAAGTTGTGAGTACAAGATCTGCTGTAGCCAGATCGTGGGCACCAACTATTCTGATCTTTTCCACTTTAGAGCTTTTAAGCGAGCCTTTGCCTGACACCACAGTGGCACCCTTCTGCACTCCCTCATACACCAGAACCCTCAAGGTTCCAGGTCTCACGTGCCTTAACAAAAGAAACAAAACAAAGCGGCCCACCTATTAAACCGCCGAACTATTAAACAGAAACGAAAAGGCAGCAACCAACCAAACCAAGAGAAGATAAAACTATAAAACAAAATTGATGCAAAACTCCGACGTGCTCGCAAAACCCCTTCAAAATATCACCTATACCAACGAATAAAACATATTAACAACAAGGATGACGTCATAAATTGAGAAAACATAAATTAGAAAGTGATGATAAGGAGTGAAGAAAGACCTAGAAATTTCATCCTGCCACTGTCGAAGAATAGGTGTAGGACACACAACCAAAGTGGCTCCACATTCTTCCTCAATCTCCACACGACCAATCATTTCAGCACAAGTGCCACATACAAACGTCTCTTCATTACGTTTGAAAACAGACGAGTCTACATTACTTCTTTGCCCCTCTGACCCGTGCACGTCCCTGCTTCGCTTTCCTTTCCTCTCACTTGCAGCAATGTTGACAAGCATTCCATTAACCTCCAGAACTCTCTTTCCTGTTTGAACATCCAACTACGAAAATCAGCCACAAAAACTGCAATACTAATGTTTCATTCAATATAAATAAATTCCAGCTTTACAATGAACCGAAGATCTCCATCAAACACGTGATACTCCTTCACAAAAACACCAATCCCCCCACGCTCACAATATAAACTACCAAACAGGTTCGTGATGGGCAACTCTGAATAGAAATAACAGTTATAGTGCAATCGGCTGTTAGATACAAGAAAAGCATATTGAAGGTAAACCCAACTATGTACCCAGACGAACTTTCTCGTCCTTCTTCACTTGTTGCGCTTGAGCTGCAATTCGTCTCAAGTTTGCATCGATGTCAGCAGGACAAGCATAACCAACACATAGAGCATGTTGCCATGCATCACAATGATCACATTGCACCCATGAACCATCGTAATATTCATCATCTCGAGTAGCTCCACAACTGCAATCAATGCGTTCACATTTGTACTTCATCAGAGTCTCCCGTGCTCGATTTGCTGACTCCGTCACTTTCAACAATGTTTCCTTGCTAGCTCGATGAGCAAGGATACAAGCCAGTAGCTCTACCGTCTTCCCCAAACCCATCTCATCTGAAATAACACAAAGGTCACGCAACTTCTTGACTCTTAAACTGGCATGATTGTGCCACAAAATCTTCAATCACAGACCAACATCGTGCAACAGGATAGCACCTCTACAGGGTGGATAATTCTTCCTTCAAGCCCAAATTAGAGGAACAAGACTCATAAAAAGCTCACTTATGGTGGTTCTCTCTAAATGGCTAACATATTATTCTTAATGCAAATAGTTTGAGCAAACATAGGACTTCCGAGTCCCCAAAATCGTTTCCAGCACAATCTTTCACAAGTTGTAAAATGCAGACTTAAAGACTTATTAAAAGCAATGACTATGAAGTACAATCTTTGATACCACAAACGTGGTTGTCAAGAACTGCATCACTAAGCAAGCTATCATTCAAGTGTGGTACTGGGTGAAAGTGCATACCAGCAAGTATACCCCCACGAACATATGTTTGAAAATCGTGAGGATCCATAGAGACATATCCACTGCGATAATCACCAAACCGTCGGTACTAAGATGACGTGTTAAGCTGACGATCCTTTAATTTCAACACTTCATGTTTAAGCATTCAAACTGATGTAATGATTACAAGTGTATGTCGAGATATATGAGAAAAACGGGGGGGAAAGGGGGTGTTAATCATCACCGCACACCCTTAAGATTGAAATCTATTATAGTAATCTAATATGTTTATTAAAAGCGTCCTCTCAGAACACACAACATTTTTTCTAGGCACATATTCAAAACGATGAGAGTTGGCCTTTTGTATGACGCTGCAAAACATCAAAGTTCGAGCTTTCAAGTACCTGTAAGGATTATAGAAAAACTTTAATTGGCCAGTCAGTGAATCAACAGGAACCCACAAAGGATGCTCTGCACCTCTTGTAGTTTTCATTCCGCTTGTTGAGGCATTACTCGACTCGTCAAGGTTGTCGTCAATCGCTCCGGAACCCATTTCACGCTGCACCATCCAATATGCTGCACGCCGCTGATAAGGTCTGAGCTCAGTAACGAGCTCTGGGAAATCCATGTCCAGCTCTGGTTGGGTCCTACATTATGCCCATCATCAGCTAAACATACACACAAGTAAAACATCTTGCACTCTAGAAGTTATTATCGAACTAATATTCATGAGGAAATTTGGGCAGGAAGGACACATCAATAACACCTAAATTTGAGACAGAAGACCTACACCCTCGAAATGTCCGTCGTTAGTTACCAATCCCATTCGTAGGTGATAGTCACAGCCAAGTCTCCACCAAAATTTAGAGCAATGCACAAAAAAAAATTCCCGTATCCTCCGGACAGATTGTAAACTACTGAACTAAAACAAGTCTTTACCTGCTCGGCAGTACTGCTTCATAAAGTGCGGTAGGATCAAAACTAGAGTGCTGTTTCTCCTCACCGTTGAACATCGCTTCAACTTTCCGATCGTCGTTGTCACCAGCGATAGTCAACATGTCCGAAATGTGAGTTGGTGAACCATCTAACCCAAATACGCTTATTGATTCAGCACTCAGCTCGGGTCTTAGCCATTCAACCACACTCTGAATCGCTTTACCTAAAGGTTTCCGGTCGCTGTTCCCCAAGTACATAGCACATGAATCGAAAGCCTTTCTGCTGATGGAAATCCCGAACTTACACTTGGAATTTCCTTCATGTGGCCTAGCCTCCATATACAACATGGCCTGTCTAATCAAGTACACAAGTCCAGAGACCGCAGAGTCTGGACCGTCAATCTTGCCCGACAAGAGAAGTCGAGTGGAGTCATCCTTGGACCACGACTTGACCTCGATAATAACTTCTTCTGCTGACAGATCTTGATAACCAAAACTCTTGTAATTTTTAGCAGAAACCTTGAGCAAAACCTGGAAAGGGGACCTACTAATTCCAACCTCCTGGATCTCCTCATCTTTCCCTTTTGCTTTGCTATCATCGTTTACCACTACAACTGGATCAAGCAGAGTAATTTCAGCAAATTCAGCCTCCCTCTCACTGAATTCTGGCAAAATTACTTCCACCTCTTCAATGATACATTTTCCATGGCCTGTTTGCAAGGGAAGAATAGGCCACGTTACACATCACACCAGGATGATTTCAATTCATCTTAAACTTACTTAATACATGAGAGAAGGAAAAAGAAACAAAACAAAACAAAAACAAAAACAAAAACAAAAATTATTCTTCAAGGAGGTCACCAATCAAACAATCGAAAAAATACGTGAAAATAAAAATTATGTCCAAAAGTTACCTGAAGTATTCTTGAACCGCCCGTTTGTGGGAGTAGTTTCCGGCACGGTCTGGTCCACCCCGATTAAAACGTCAGGTAGAGCTTCTGGATCCTCAAGAACTGCAGCCAGCTCACCTCTCTCCTCATTCTGCACAAGTTGGTCGGTAACCTCCCCATTGGTTGGAACAGTGGATCCGCTAGGTCTAGAAGGCTTGGCTTGCTTCCGCCTCGCCATGCAAATGCACCACCCTTAAAAGCCCTCTAAATCAAGCGCACAACACACACACACACACATACACACACACAGAAAATGTGACTGACATACAGCATCGGAATTAGCGATTATCAAGATCTATTTCCCGACATGACAGATACCAGCAGGAAGAACAAAAAATTCTCGAAAAAACCAACTTAAACAAATAAAAAACCATAATCTAGCGCAATTTGTATGTGCCAAATCTACAAATACTAACGCTTCAAACAGTCGAATGTGGCCCTTCGCGATACAAACCAAAGAAAAACCCGAAATTGAAAGCTGGAGACATCTACAAACACATTGGCATCAAAACTCCGACTCTTAAACCCTAATCAGCAATTCATTCAACGAGAAGGGAGCCAAAACTTGTCCCCAAGGAAAAAACCGTCGCTGTAGCTTTACAATGAACACCAACTCTCGTGCCACAAAACACACAACATTATGGTGCCAAAAAAATAATTTGCTGCAATTATCCTAGCGAGGACATGATCTAAATCGTCGCAATTTGGAACCGCTCATTAACCAGCAAATCGTCGACACAGCACCGCTAATTAAATATCGCCGACATTCAACGATCGTCAACACACCATCGTAAACTTACTCAGAATACAAAAATTCGACTCAATTTAAGTACAGGTAAGAATTCAAAGAATACCTGCTGAAGCTGACTGCCCGCTTTGAACGAGATCAACACATTGATTACACCGAAACAAAACGGCGTAGCAGAAAATGTAGCAGAAAAAGAGGACGAATTCAGCGGAACGCAGACTTAGTGGGACAGGAAATCGGAGTCTGAAGCAAATTCACGGTCGCGAGAAATCGAGAGCAAGAAACCCCGCAATGTACAGTGCCAGAGAGAAACCCCGCGCAATGGGAATATGGATGGATAAATAGTTTGCTTTGTGGATGAATGAGTTCATGGGTGGATATGTGGATGAAGAGAAATGGATGTGTGGAAATAAATGGATGGCATTCATCTCCTTTTTCTAAAAGTGGCGCTTATTGAGGGGCACCATCGGTGTTAGAGTCAAGTTCTAAGAGCAAACTCGTTCAAGCAAATTCAGATTATTATTCTTATTTTTTGAAACAGAAGTGGGTAGTGTCTTTTTTCTATTCATGAGTATTAGATAAAGCCAGTGTAACACTAGGTGATTGATCGGGTGTGGGATGTTTAAGTAGATCTGTTCTTGGAGGGACAAAGTTCCACTTGACTTTTGTAATGTAGCACTGTCAAATTTGAGCAAGGGGTTATTGTGTTTCTTTGTGAAATCTTTTATTTCTTTAAATATACTTGAACATGTGCTTTTTGTGGGATAATATCTATATATATATATTTTTTATATAAGCATATTTGGATATGTGATCAACACATTTTATTATAATCAATTAGAAAAAACCAAATTGTGTGGATAATTATGGTTTGGGATCAATCCAAAATTAAAATTAAAAGATAAATCTATAAAACCTATAATTAAAAGTTATTTGAACAGACTGGATTTTAATTACTTGGTTAGGTTTGTTGAAGAGATTGGCACCAAATATTGTGTGCTTGACTTAAGTACCTTTTAAAGACTAGGTTGGACTTGATTTTATCTAAGTTTGTTAAGTAGAGAAGTATATCAGTTCTATGCTTGTTGTACAACAGAAAAAATCTAAAATTTGTGAAAGACTGTTTTTTTGTATACATTAAATAACATTTAGATTTTAAAAATATTTGTTTCTTCTAGGCATTGATAACAATATCTAAACACTATAAGAGCCATACTAAAGTAAATTCTATGTAAAAACAAGTTTTATTATATAATGCTATTAAGTTTAAATTAAAGTTATTTAAAATATTTATGTGAAAATTTAAAAGAACTAACAAAATATAAAAAAATAAATTACTTGCTTTTAGAATAGTGCACTCAAGATTATATATAGAGTGCACTAGCAAAGTCTTATAATTTCAAAATAACTATCAAGAGACTAGTTTAAGCATTTAGAGTAGGCAACAATACATTTTAATTAATTTAGAAGGCTTGATAGTTATGTAAGACAAATTTAAGGTCTCAACTATTATACAATGATATTTAGTACAAAGGTGATTAAAGAAGGTTGTTTAGAAGAGTGGTTATTTAAGTTAAAAACATTGATATTAGTTAACTTGGATGTCTATGGTGAGAATCTTAATTTAATATCCAAATATATAAAATAAGATATAATTTTTTTTTTTTTTTTAATCTTACTTATTTTAAAAATATTAGACTAAAAAGCCAAGCAACATAGCATTCTAATAGATGTACATGGTAAAAGGAAGTTGCATAAAGCAACTACTTTCCTTAGCCAAAAAAATATATCTTGTAGACAATAATTTTGGTGATTATGACATGAATTATTTTATTGAGTTGGACTTTATCATGACTAATGTATATATCTACCACAATAGACTTGTATGCACATTTTAAATAGAAAAAAAAAGAAAAAAAAGAAAAAAATATAAATATAAATATAAAGCATATAAAGAGATTTTTAAATAATATATAAAAGAAGGTTAATTGGATAAATTAGCTTAAACGAGACTAATATATGAAAAAAAAATATAATAAATATAAATAAAATATTTTTAAGAATTAATGGGAGTCAAGGATTTTTTTTAAAAAAATGCTATAGTTGACATAAAAAAAATCATATTTTTTTTGCATTTTTATATATAGTTGTAATAGTAAAAGAATATTTTTGAGTATAAAGCATAGGTAAAAGAGATAGAAGATATCTACTTTTTTTTAATTAGTATTTAATTCTTAATAAAATAAAATTTCTCAATTTTATATCTTTTATAATAATAGATTTAGTATATTTTAGTTTAATTTTAAAAATATTAAAAAAAAAAATTTAAATTTTTTTTCCTAGATTTTTTTAAGTATTAAATAATTATAAGTATAATTTTTTATATTAGTATAATTTTACATCAAATAGCTAGAAGATCATTCTATATATATATATATATATATATATATAATTTTATATTTAGTTTTTGACTAATAATTATAATTAAAAGTGTTCATCTTTAAGCTTATTATTTTAAATTATTAAAATAATAATACTAACTTAAATTTAAATTAGTATTAAAATACTATTAAATATAATATTAATTTAAATTTCTAAATTTTTATGGCTTAAAAGTTGGATAATAAAGCTTATATTAATAATATATAAGAATTATTCCATTGATAATCTTATGTGTAGTATTTTTATTATTTCATATACTTATCTATTATATTTTTTATTACAATTTTTTTGTTTTATTTTTATTTATTTTAATAAGAAAAAATTTTAATACAATTAATCCAAGAAACACACCTTTATAGAATATTAGAAGTAAAAAATATATTTAAATTTAAATTACTTAAATATTAAATACAAATTAAAATAAATTCATATTGGTGCAAAAATACAAGTTCAAAACTCTCTACCATATTTAGTTTTAAATTCTGCATCCTTTACATGAATCCAATTTTTTAAAATATTTTTTAACTGTCTAATTAATTCATCTTACAAATTATTAACAAACTTATCCTGAGTTATCTATACCATTTTCAAGTCTCTGTTTAGTCCTTCAAATCTTTAATCAAGAAACTACTCTCCCACTACACATTATTTAATGCATCACCTAAAACAAAACCTAATACCCATCTAATAGCATGATCAAAAACTTAACAAACACACACATAAATATCTACATTCTTATATTTACACATTACAACAATGTGATTCTTTAATCATTCAAAAAAATAAAAAATAAAAAACTTCATAAAAACAACCCTAACCTCATGACTAATCACTCTCTTACATCCATTCAAGTATGACCAAAGTCTCTTCCTTCTTATCTCGTAAAACAAACAAAGCTCTTCATATGAGCATTTGACCATTCTACTGTGCCACTCTTGAACCAAATATTCTTCATGAATGCTGTCAAAACCATCGTTCTAAGCGACAGAAATGATGTACTGCACTTCATAGCCTGATTATGCAAGCCATTACTTACTTAAACAGTAGTAAAAAAACAAAACAAAATTAATGAGACGATCAATAACTTTTGGCATCAACACTGATCGCTAAGCCTTGTGGGTGTAGTTGCTAGCGCAGGCACAAGCTTTGTAGTCTCCTCTTGCGTCCAGTGCAGAGCTTGGCTCGTCGACGAAGTGGGTATTGGCCTCCCTGAAATCTTTCAAAACCTTTCTCAACCATCTAGAAATGTGTTCCACGTCGATTCCGACGTCTTGATCTTTGTAGAAAGTGAAGCATTGGCCGGTGTCGACCGAGTTGGGGCAGTCAGGTCGATGATCATCACGCCAGTATCCTTCATGAATCAGGCCATTCCATCGTGCAAGTTGCCGGTATATGAATTGGCCATGCCCTGCAAGTTCTAGCCACCCTTTTGGAAACATTTCCATGAGCCGCCCACCTGGACTCATGAAGATCATGTTCGTCAGCTGCGCGCCGTGCACCGACACCAGAATGTCTGTCTCCGTCATGAGCTTGACCTAAAAATGCAATTTTTGAATGCAGACATGCATCGTAAGTTGTTGGAGACGAAACAGTCTGGTGAGGATGAACGATAGCAGCGAGGTTTGGATATTTGAATGGAAATGGTCTTTTACCTGTTCACAGAATGTCATGTTTGAGACGTGCATGGTGACCCACCTACAGCCTTTCACCTTGGCACATTGTTCCGCAATGACCTTCTCCCATGCATTCTTGTCATTCCACTGCCGCGCGCCGCTCCTTACCATCAGTGTGATGGTGGTAGATTGTCTGTCGGTGGATGGTCTAGTAGGGGAGAGCTTGCAGTGGATACGAACCCGGCACCGAGCTTGACTGTAAATTTCCTGAAATATCTCCGTAGGGACACCGCCGAGTCCAAGACGTGACACGATCGCTCTCTTGAAGCAAATTGGACGGTCTCCTACTGGCATCTGCTCCGGCACAACAGGTAATCCAGCTGCAGCGAATACCTGTAGTCGCACAGAAGTTTTATGAAGCAATTTTGCACCACATACTCAGACTTATCGAACATCTGTGAGCTGAAAATTATCTGAGAAGTCCACAACTGGGTATAGTTCAATGTAAGTAATGCTGAGCCTTCACATTTCAGCCTTGGAGCGTATCGGTGATTGATTGACCAGTTCTCGCTGTGGCCCATCTTTAGAGTTTGACCTAATTAATTACTCGGTGGTAGGCTATGGGGTCAACAGACATCTAGTGGTGAATCTTTCAGTGAGGACGTAGTATACCTGAGTAATCCAGTTGCCCATTTCTCTCCGCAGTTCGCTTTGATGAAACAGTATAAGTCTGTCTGCGTCGGTGCAGTTGTTCTTAAACTTCCAGTAAAGAAATTGGAACGTATTGTACATGGAATGCCACGGATTGCCGTAGTCATACTCTGTCTCAGTGATGAGAGTGGTGCCATTTAAGAGGACTTGGTTTATCGGAAAAGAATCCTCCCATGCAAACATGTAGGAGTTTTCAGTCCCGTTCCTTGTGCTGTTACCCTTGAAGCACAAATGTCGTCCATTAGACACGACGGATGGGAACTCAAACAATTCTGGAGGGCCTTGTACCATATCTCTGCTTATGATCTCTGATATGAATCCTCGGATGCTAAACTTTGACAAATCCTTCAAAGGTTTCCACTGAGCCGAGTCAGTGAAATGTTTCACGATCTGCATGCTTAGGATCCGCAACTTCTTTTTCTCCTGTTCTAACTTCTCAAGTTTTTTCGAGATCTGCTCGTCTATATCTCTAGTTTCGCCCATTTTCTGCTGTGCCTTGCCCTCCAATCCTTGATCCAGCTCTGTTGCGTGTTTGAACATATCCTGGGTTTTATGAACTCGGCTGACGAGCTCGTCTTGCATAAGCTTCAGGCTAGAGTTCACGGCAACCAAGGCCTGAACTTCTTCCGGCCTTTTGTCACCCTGAAAATTTTCCGACGCAAAACTGGCTTGGTGAATGGCGTGTATGTGACAAAGCCCCACAAATATCACCGACACGGCAACCATTATGGGCAGAGAGTGAGTCAGTCTTCGTTGCCACACTATTGGAAGAGCAGAGGTATGGCTTTTTTCCTTCATAGCTGCTCCTGGAAACGCAGGGCAGAGAAGCTTGTTTACTATCCTACGCGACTGACTCCGAATCATGTGTAATTCATATTTCTTTTTAAGGCTTTTAACAGGTATCCAATTCTGAATTGGAAAGATCAGAGATTGCTTAGTCAATCCTTCTTGATGGGATGTGATTAGCCTGCAAGGAACTCTAGAACCATACAAGAGAATAGGATAGGGCAGTTAATTTCAACAAAATCCACTTCAGTTGCTAACTGCAAATTACTAGTATAGATGAAGATGTCTTCCTTAGATATCAATGACAGAAGGCTTGGAGTGGAATCGAAATCTTTACCCGCTTAGAAAATTGGTTCTCGAACCCTTCTGTAAGCCACCACACAGTATCCGCCTGTTGTGTCTAATAAAGATTGTTAGGTATTTCAGTCCCAAACAGCAACATACAACGACTACCGGTTCCTGCCACAATCAAGTATCTCCAAACGAAGCCTTTCCGTTTCAACCTCGGATCCTGCATGTTGTAGGATACAAACTGCTCTATGAAACGAAATGGAGTCGTCACGGAAAGAGAGAAGGAGAACTGGGACCAGGGTGAGAAGCAGAGTGGAGACAAATCTTGGTCAATTATGTAATCGATTTGCAGATGTAGCAACTCTGAGATGAAACAAACATGTATCGTGCAGTTTATAGGCCTATCTCTGGTGCAGAAATGGCCGTGCTTTTAGTTGTTTGTTTTTCCCCGATCGATTGTGACCATACTACGTGTGCTGACTATAACGTATTCGTCAACCGGGGCCTTAAGATGCCGTTCAAATTGCGTCCCAGTGGGAGACGCTTCAGTAATGTTTCCCAGACCTTGAGTTTATCACAAATCAAGAGACCACGCGGGTGCCTTCTATACAAGTAAGCCGTGTTTAGAGATATTTGACTAAATTTATCGCAGATTGTCCCGAAATACCTCGTTTTTTATAACATAGAAATGAGTGGGCTGGGGTTGATATTCAGTTAGATCCAGGTAGAAGGCAGAGGCAACTACGTGACATGAAGAGTTCGAACTGAAACGCATGAAAAAGCGAGGGTTTATCAGTGATGATGCCATGTTCACAGGAATGTCAGTGATGAGCTGTAATGATTCCGCTACGCAAGGTAACAGTCAGCTGTTCAAACCCGTTTTAGAGTGAATATTTTTTTATTTCTGTAGAGAGCTGAAAGGATTTGCGGCTGCCCCTGGGCAAGAATTGAACTGAGAACTGAAAATTTTGGGATGATGCAATGCTGTACACTTTCGAGTAAAATCTCGAGTAGTGAGATTAGCTTTGGGCAAGACAATATGGAAGAGTCCATCAATCAGAGAGAGAAGGTTAAAAAATGAAGGAAAATTTGAAGGACGAGTTTATGCTCATTACAGCAAAGAATATAGGAATAGTTAGAGAAAAAATAGGATATTGCTTATTGAAGCGAAAAAACGTAAAATAAGAAAACCAACCGAAGAACTAAAACACCCGATGTCAGAGAGGTCTGCAAAGGGCGCTGAACTGGGATCTATTTTCACAAACGATTCTCTACGCCAACTTATCCAAGTGGAATTCGAATCGTACCACTGGCTTCACTCCCTCTCTTTGGATCTGAAAATAATAATAATTTCACAATTTTTGTGTAAAATAATCTAATCCAATTGAAGACTACTAATATTTTGGCAAAATAGTGTATCCTAATACAGGCTAACTACAAGATTCACTTTCCGAAAGATCATAAAGATGACCCACCAAGTGGCACGTCCATCACACGGCAAACATTTCAGATCATGCAGATCTTTAGACCATGATAGAAAAGAAAATGAATTTTCCGGCGCTTGCACTGTGCACTGGCGATGGAGCAATAGCCAGTGGATTGGTCGCTTCAGAAACGGTCTCTAATCCTCCAAGAACAACTTCTTTCGTATCCTTGCGAATGCACTGCACTTCGCAGCATTGTGGGGGTATTGCCCATAGCTTGGAAGTGCAGAAGTCGGATGTCCAGACTGTATGGCAGCTTTGCGTATATGTGCTACAGCCTGTGCGTCTTGATCAAGGCATCCACCTAGAGACAAAGGAGACCATTAGTACAGAAAGGTGGATAATTTGCGAGGATCCTACTGGTTAGAAAGTTTGAAACGAGTTGTGTGATGACTTGAGTGCAAAGCGTGAGTGTAACAATGACAACCTGGAAGAGAGAGACGATGGGACTTGGCAGGGGCAGAATGAGGAGTGAGCCTGGAATACTTGAAGGATGACCGTTGTTTCACTTTAAGGCGAGGTGAGTCCTCCTCCAAGCTGCTGCTTGTTCCTGCCTCTGAAGTTGATGTGTGGTCTTGACTTTGAGTAAAGATGGACTCTCTGTCAGAATGCTCATGATCTGCTTCTACTCGAAGTTTCAGCCGGGCTGCAGAGATGAATGCCTAGTCATTAAAGGATTCATGTCCCAATCTCAAGTATCAAGCCCTTATGATCAATGCACTTAAGCCACCTTTACCAATTCTAACTTAGAATTCAACTTTTCTTCATTAGATGAACTTGAGGTGAAGCAACTATCATGCAAGGTAAAGTTGATTGACCAGAAGGTTGATTATCATAGTTCTGCGATATGAGTTTCCAGATAGTCGCATCATCCTCCGCGTCCTTAACTGACACACCGCGTCACACTCAACTTGATCAGGAAACCATAGTTAAGGGCAGATATAATACTTTCTGAGCATAATCGGACGTATTTAGACTCAATCGATAGATGATAATGTGAGGGGAATGAACTTACGTTGATTGTAAAACATGGTCCTTCCAACGCATCCCAACCACTCAACTAATAAGTTCGACATTTTCGTGTCTACCATTGATGCAAAATCGAGGTTTTCGGTGTCCAGAAGAATTCCAGCGAGCTGCCAAGATAACCAAAACGAATAAATAAAGAAAGAAAGAAAGCAAGATGAACAAGAAACTTTTGTGAGAGGCCACATGATGACAATCTCAGAATCGAGAAAAGCTCTGGGTAAGTGGGCACTTACTCAAAGAAGGAGGTTCTAAAACATAACAACCGACTGAAACACATTATACTGTAACAGAAAAAAAAGAACAAAGAAAAAAGAAAAGAAACAGAAGGAATGATTTCTTACCATGAATGCTTTCAAGTATCGAGGCTGCAATAATCCTCGGTGTCCGGATAAGAGCATCTCCATTAGAAGCGTGCATACTGAACCTACCTGAATAAAACGAAGATTTTTTTTAATTGGATACGTGCGTGAGACATGCTGGGAATCTTTTCAGAATTACCAAGAAACATTTTGAACCTACACAACTAATTCAAATGCCGATCTCTGAAGAACAGATACAGAAACCATACTACGTAAAAGAAGTGACCACTCGTAATAGTGGAAGACATTAAAATAATTACCTCATTTCTTGTCACCAGCACATCTTGTCCTATTATGGACATCTTGATACGTCCTGCACCCACCAAGGTTGACAACTCTATCTGCATGGGGGGATCAAAAGCAGACTTGCTCAGAACAGGCCAAACAAAAGGACTTGATGATGCCAGCATTTTAACTCCTTCAACAGAGGAGCTTATGCATATCTCATCATTGCAGATCAAAAGCAAAGATGACATCGATTCTCCTGCTTTGGGAGCAGGAGCGTCAGTGTATTGCTCAACGTGCTCGGATCCAAAGAGCTGCCCAGGGCATATGGGATTTATACTACTTAGTACACCTATCTTTAACCCGCTGTGCTTGAAAGACATAGTAAGAACTGCAGAGATGATATGCTTTAGGTGCGTGTCGTTTGATTCTATTACGAAAGTTAAGCAAAGAAGGATATGCAGTAAGTGTTCTCCAAAAATAATGCCACTTTATGCTGGATCGAAACCGTCAAGCAAGCCACGCGACCGAAGATGATTGAGAATGTAGCAGAGCAGCAATTCTGCGACGTTCCCAGACTTCGAATTTATCATCAGGTTCCCAAGATTTAACAGCAACTAGACCAATACTAAGATGTGAAAAAGGCATAGCAAGAAAAATCAGCGAACAAGGGAGCAGACTCAAATGATTGACTTGAACATACCTCATCAGCGAAGAGTAAAGCCCCAGCATCAATTCCACACGCATCGAACAACCAAGCTGCGTCTTTATGCTTGTGCATTTGCTGCCTTGGAATGTCAATCATCGGGACTGGATGCCATATGTCGCCACTGATCTTGGGAAACGAATTCTCCTGTAACCACGCATACCCGAGTGCTGCTACTACGGAGCTTAGTTCTGTAGATCCACCAGAGAAGAAGTTCAGTAGACTTCTCAGGAAAAAATAATTGCTGCAGCCGATTTCATGAACTCCCCACTCTTTCGTATAGCCATCCGGCTGTATTAAATTAGTATTACGAAATAAGCAAGTACAACTAAACAAAAGTGGAGGTACAGGAGAGAAGTATACCCAGGTCTCTTCCGGGTATAACGATGCAAAAGCAATCTGAGTTTCCTGCATCTACACCTCTACGAAGGCGCCCTTTTTGTGTTCTAAGGAATTTGTTGAACTGCTGCACTTTAGAGCACTTCAATGAAAACTTAGACGTAGAGGTGCAGGCTTCATCATCGATCTCAGTGATTTCTTGTCGGAAGGAAGATGACATGTGACCCTCCCACTCAGCTTCATCAATTGATAGCCCTGACTTCCTCAGAAAGATGCTACTCATACCAGGACTTTCAATGCTCCTGAAACTTCCACAGCTTTTAGTTGGACTTTCAATGCTGCGGAAGCTCCCAAAACAATCCTCGAAGGTGTCTGAATCAGCGGAAGCACGCAACACACCCGCTCCAGGGTTACTTCTCCTCAGCTCCGTTGAAGGCCCCTGTTCCTGGGATTTTTTTACAACATTGACAGTAGGGGCAACAAGCAGTTTACGAGGGGGTAGCAGCAGCTCTTGGGCATCACGAGCTGGCAAACGTGGCTGACTTGGAGTAAATGCTCCATCCGTAGGATTAGATCCTGAGCACAGTGACGCTGTGGGACCTGGGTAAAAGCATCCCACGGAAGATGAGAAATCCTAGCATTCTATAATAAAGCCTAACATAACATACTGAACATCACACGAGAAACTGAGACTTCAGTCCCAGAATAAGATACAGCGAAAGTTGCTGAAAGCCACACAATGTATCATGGATTACTATTCTGCCCCTCAATATCTGGTAGGAGCACTTATGAAAACCTAATTTCCCAGTTGTACAGATAAAATCAATAAAAAGGTGATCGAGATGTGATATCAGCATATATTCTTAAATTCTGGTTTAACTTTGCCAGGAGAATGGCCCATTGAAAGTAGAGAACTCTCTTGTACCTGCACCCCAGGATAAACCCCTCTTGTGCTTGGGAACTCTGTCGCAGAATAATTTCTCAGCAGTTCCTCTGCTCGAGAATCGGTCAGACTGCGAAGCAAAAGTATCACGAGCATCACCCATTATAGCTGCAGTTGGAGAACTGTCTCCAATTTGGTTAGACCTTTGTTTACTCGTGCTCGGACGCGGAAGAGGTGCCGGACTAGCCTTCATGGCTCCCTTGGATGATTTTGACTTAGAATTTGACCCCCACTTCCACTTGAAAGTCCATGGCCAAGAACCGTTCTTTTTCAGTGAAGTCTCGGACGACAAATCGAATTGTTGCTTTCCTGGAACTGAACTCTGAGAAGCTTCGCTGCGATCGACCCTCTCAGCTCCTACTCTGGGAGCAGGATCGACTACTTCACCTCTGCTTTCCCTAAGCATGGTGTTTCCAAGATCAGGGTCTGTCCAATTCCTGTAAGCAAAGTTGAGTTTCCTTGGCTCTAAGCTTCCAGAAAAATTCGGCTGAGGTTCCGACGAATCAGGTGAACCAGAGCCTGTCATGATATTTCCTGCTTTGATTGAACTCCTATTGTTTCCTGCACAAACGAATTGGAAAGAGATTACAAATTTCAGAGAAATTTAGAAAAAAGATATGCCATGTTCACTACGCAGTACGGCATGCATAGAGTTGATAAATTACGACGTCAGCTGGTTACATGAACAGTTCCCGAGAACAATTCATATCATTCATAAAATCATTTAAACAGTCTAGAACGGTCCTGGAACTGTATTAATAGTGTCTCTGTTGATTTAAATTGCAGGCTCAAAATCACGGAACTGGAATAGGAACAAGGCGACGATTCATTACCCAACTTCGAATCATCAGACCCAGCCCGAGATCCTCGCCCTGTGAGTTTTAATCTTCTGAGAAGTCTTGCAGTTCGAGTCTTCCCTGAAGTCTGCCGGGGGGAGGTTGGCAAGGAGCCAGAAACATGCGTCCGCGCTTCCTCACGGTTCTCATTGCTCTGTGTCACTCCCGACGAACCCCCAGACACCGGATTGTGACTCGAGCCATAGGTGTTGTCACTTCGGTTTGCAGACGCTTCCGTGAGCCTTGGTGTTCTCACTTTGATTTGCGGCAGGCTGTTGGTATTACCTGGAAAGATTTCCTCCTTAGGAAGAAGCACTTGGTTCAAGTGAACCATCCTATCGTTGCTGTCAGGCGTCCCGACCCCTGTAAACTGTGGAGAAAGCTGTTTTGCGGTTTCTTCGAAATGCTGGCTTCGTGCCATGGAGCGAGACGAGCTGCTACGCCTCGACGAGCCAATACCTGACCCGTCCACGCGCTTGATAGAAGAGTTTGGGTTGCTCTTGTCGGGACTGTCAGTGCGAGCTTTCTGAGGGGTCCAAAACTGCTGCCTCTGAAGAACCTCAAGAGAATGCACCCTCGCTGCACCCGGAGGTATACCTTCTCCTAGAAGAAACTCCTGGCTAACAGAGGAGAGAGATGCGACTTGTGAGGGTGACGCCTCCAATTCAGCTGAAGCCACATCCACTGGCATACGCTTGGTTCGTCTCCGCGATTCACCCATTCGAGATCCGCTGCGTGGATCAGTAGTGATGATAGGTGAGTTCCCAGAAGGCTTCGGTGTCTCAATCAGATCAACAGCGGACTTCTCCATGGCTTTTGGTGTTATATCACCAGTACGGAGTGCAGTGTCCACCTCTTGTGAAATCTTGCGAGGTGTGCTCTCAGATGGCGTTGGTGTCTCCACGCTGGACGGAGGAAGCTTTCCCGAGAGAGGGGACCTCTCCGAATGTTTCATGGATTTCATTGGAGATGTCTCCATAGACTTCGCGGACTTCAGAGGTGAGCTCTTTCGGGATGAGCTTTTCCACGGTGACCTCTTTCGAGGAGAACTCTCTGAGGGCATTGGAACCTTTCCGGCAGTGAGAAGAGGACTGCCTGCGACAGGCGATGACTTCTCCACATGGTTAATTGCGTTGCCACATGAGACTTCGGAGGACTCTGTTGTCTCCGAAGTGGAGGGAGACGATTCCTCCGGGTGTTTATTTGTCGCGAGAGGAAACCACTTGAACGACTTCGGTGAAGATTTAGACTGCTCTTGCGTGTTCTCGCCATGCCTTCTGGTCGAAGGAGATCGCTCAAATGGCTCAGAAATAGGCTTGAAGGGCTCCTGCACCTTATCGACGTGTTTCCCAATCGAGGGAGATCTCTCTAACGGCTTCAGCAGCGAGGTGGAAGGTCCATTCATGCTTTCCACCTTTGTCGTAGTCGGAAAAGAAGATCCTTCCAACGTTGTGGACACCAATGTGCATGGCTCTTGTTTCGTGGTCGTGTGAGAGGATTTCTCCACCGTATTCGGCGGTACTACGGAGGGTTCATATTTCGAGGTTTTTGGAACGGATTCCAAGCCTCCCTGCCGACTTGGGCCTTCACTTACTTTGCCACCAATCCCAATATTCTTCCAGGGCAGTGAAAAGCTAGAAAACGACGTTCCACGCTGGAGCTGTGGCTTCAGCTCTCTCGCTCCTTCACTGATCTCAGCAAACGTAGCAGGCACCTGCATTCCGTGATGCATCATCAAAAAATTGTCATGGAGAAAAGTATGTTGGAAAAAACATTAGAATGATGTTTGAGAAGGACCTTCACACAGATTCGCAAGCCCTCGACATTGACTGATACGGAAGGCTCGAATACAGGATCCTAGTTAAATACCGTTTTTGTCAGGACGACACCGTTTGAGATGATTCTAGCATAATTCTTCCCGAACATAATTTGGAGCTGATTACACTACAGCTACTTGTAAACCGTAAAAACAGGCATAGAAAACATCAAGGTATGCAAAAGATCGCAAATATAGACAAACGCGATGGTATCTGAAGAGCTGTGATGACCAACAACGATAACCCTGGAATCTTCCCATGCGTTCGTATAAATTACGGTACTAGTTTTCGAGAGTCCCTAGTTTTTCAGAGAAAAGGGGTTGATGGGCATCACTAAAGACATTCACCTTGTGATAAACGTCAAACTTTGGCATTTCACAGGTAAGGCTCGAGGGCGAAAACGTAGAGACCTACCTCGTCCAACAGAAAGGTGGAAGTCTGCTCGACTGCTGCTGTCCACCAATTGGCAATGTCCCTGCCAGATATGCTGCCAATGTTCCTTCCAAAAACGCTGCCACTGTCCTTGCCCGTGTCTCTGCTGCTGCGAGTGCGCCATGCCAAAGATTTCCCTTTCTCTGCTCCAACAGCCTCTGGATCCGATCCCGCCATCACCTCCGCCTATCGTTTCCTCCTAGTCGATCGCATCACTTCGTGGCTTGAAACCTAGGCCCGTCGGCCGCTTGCCTTTCCTCCACCTTATTCGCGTTCCGTGACAGCACCTCAAGATTCTTTTGTCCTCCCTAGAGTTTCACTTGCCTATCTCCAAATGCATTGTCCTGCTGACGAAGATTCTCTCACCATCTAAAGATTGACTAAATGAGTCATTCAGGAGGAAATTTTACAGCTCTCCCACTAGACTATCATAATCTCCTGCTTGACCAGTATCACCAAGTCACTACATCCTTCAAAACTTGGGCAGATGTGAGTTGCAGTAGATCCTTTTCAGAGTCTGAGAGCGACCGAGCTCATTTCAGAACGTGGAGATGCTAAGCCAATCACGGAAAGATTGATCACGCTCGTTAGTGTCGCCGCGACCTCCCTCCGTCATGTCTACGAGGCAACACAAAAAATCCCATCGCATTCAAGATAGAGCACGCACTCCTCACACGATCAGAGCGCACTACCTGCCCCATTGCTTGTCAATTCGGCCAGAAATGAGATCTCCATGAAGAGACCAAACACAGTTCACCTAACTCCGGACGGTGAAAAGGCGGGTATATACTCTACCTCTCGATAGCTAACAGGCCAGTGCTCCAAATAAAACCCACTCCCATCACAAGAAAGCCTCCGTCAGCCAACACAAGAAAATGTGCCCGAACTATGTTCTACCCAGAAAGACGTTCACAGCTCACAAAGCAGCTTCATCGAATCCAGCTCAATGCAGCAACGACCCACACGAATCCTTCCAACTAACGTCCACACACTATCTCTCGCTCTCTCTCTCTCACTCACACATCCTGTCCCGCCCATCACACGGATGAATTATCCCTGAAACAATATCTCTACCCATCAAAATTCCACCAAAACATCTTCAAAGGCGTCCGCATCTCATCTCATCCCCACTTTCCTTCCCCGAAGCAAGCTGCAACGACCTGTCCCAAGACCGAAAATGAGATCTTCGCACTCCTCGCTGACTGACAGAGGATGAACTCAAGGAGAAACAGCAACAGAAAAGCAGATTCCGAGTCCTGTTCCAACAGTTGGGTGCACCCACATGTCGATAACCAAGGCCGGAGAATTCAAAACCAAACGGCTCTCCCCGCAGATCGGAGACGACCATGGTGAAGCCACGTGAACAGTGCTCTACACCAGTGGTAGTGTAGTAGCAGCAACAGTACTCTTACAACGTGGCAGTAATAATGGTAGCTGTAGTAGTAGCAGTAATAGTAGTAGTAGTAGTAGTCGTAGCAATAGTAGACTGTTCACCTACGAGTACCTGCTTGCTTGCTTTCTAGCTAGTTTGCTAGCTCATGTGCAGCGCTGGCGCGACGTGACAATGTCCTGCGGCCTTGGATTCGGCTACGTTCTCCTTTTTCCTGCGTTGCCCATTGCGAACCCCTGCGGCTAACTTAAAGTCGTTAGTGGATTGCAAGCTGTGATGGGCACAGCAGCGAGAGGGAGGAAGAAAGTCCAGGGGGGAAGGCTTGCTGGCCTTGTACTTGACACGCCTCTCCGATTGCCACATTGAATCCCTTCATGGACTCACTGACTGGCTCACTCACTCCCTCCCTCTCTGCCTTCGCTGACTCACTCCCTGTCCCCCTTTTGCTTTTGCAGATGCCCTTCTGTTTCATTTTTTGCTTCCTCTTCTTTCTTCTACTTTCTTCTTCTTCTACTTCTTCTATTCCTTCCCATGAAGTCAAGGTTTGTGTCGCCTGTGTTGCCAGTTCTGGTTGGGGTTGTCATTGCAATCAAATCCTTGGTTGATTATCTATCACATGGAATTGTGGGTCAACAACATAGGTTCCTTTGTCAGGCTAAAAAAAGTATCGCACATGAGTTAGTTTTTTGCTTGTGGTTCTTTTGACTCTATGATTGTGTAGGTCTTAAGCTTTTCATGCTTAGGTGTGCATGCTCTTGTGACATGTGGCAGTGACTCTGAAATCAACCTTACTGTTCACAGTTGAATCAAACCAAGGTTGAAAACATGTTAATTTGCACTGTAATAATAGTAATAGTAATAATGACTTTATGATCCACGATTTTACCACAGTTGGGCATTTCAAAATCCGTAGAAGGCATCAGGGAATTTTTGTTTGGTTTAGGTGAATTCTAAATGAGGTGCACAATTGATTAAAGTCAAACTAACAAATAAAATAACATAAAATGTCAAAAAGTACTCTCTCGTTAAAACACCAGATGTTACTTGTAATTACATAATAAGAATTAGAAAAATAATAATAATACTATTATTATTATTATTTGGCAACTACAATGCTTGCCACACTAAATATAGTCAATGCTGGCAGAATCTCAGTGCAAATATTAGATATATCATTGTAAAGTAATCCAATAGGAGTTTTGATAAGAGTTGTTGGAAGTGCATGGAGTGATAAGAGTCTTTGGTTAAATCCATTTCCATAGTAAGTTAAAGGACATGGAAACATGATACAGAAGTTTATCTAACATGCAAATGAATAGTGCTTTGGCAGCCTTACTGAACTCTTTGTGATGGAATCTATTGAATGAGTTTTGAATTATGCAAGTCATGGTATTGGCTCACAGTACATGACATAACAATAATAACACTTAAAGCCCATAAAATGATTTTTTTTTTTTTTTTTTTTTTTTTTTTGCTATACCAGGGATTAAAAGGAATAAAATAAAAAGTGACTTAGACACAACTACTTGGTACTGCAAAACTCCTCTAAAAGTTGGATCTAATCACAAACTTGGCCTTCCGGAGATCCCTTGAATTGACTTATTTCTTGTCCTTAAACAAAATAATTTTGAAACAGTATCTATTTGATTTTTCGTCCATTAAAAAAGAAAGAGCAGCAATTACATGATTATTGCAAGAAGTATGTTTCAACCAGACACTATTTGTAGAGGAGACTTTCCAAGTATTATAATTGTTTGAGATGACGCTGGGTTTGACCTTGTGAATGGACGCTATGACTCATGGCAACGCGTGGTCGCAGCGTGAACAGTGAAAAGGGGTTCGGAGCGAGCCGCCTTGGAGGCCGAGACGGTGTCAGGATTTTGTCACCGCAGCGTCTCCGCTCATGCTCTCGCACAAGCAAAATGATTAGCGTAAAAAAGCACTTATAATATTCGCGACACCTGAGTTGCTGCAGAGAAGGACGATGACAATGGACGAGGAGGAGAAGCAGCAGCAACGGGCTGGCTGGCTGGCTCCAGTTGTAGATCAAGTGGGAACCAGCTCTGCGCCGAAGAAACGAATTCTGTGTGGACCGTCAGGCAGCAATCCCGAGCGGGAACACCATCCAACGGCCCGACTCACACGCCTCAAAATCGCCTGCCCACGATTGGTTTGCCATACGTCAACACCGAGTTCCCGATTTAGCCTCTCGCGGGCTTCTGCTCGAGATTGCTGCAAAGTGGGTTCCACGGCTAGTTTTTACTAAATCCAGCTCGCAAACGGATCGACGCAATATCTCTAACCCACCCCGCCTTGGATGCCCCTCGCCTTCATCTTGTCCTCGGAGGAACGTCAACGGTCCGTTTGAGCATGGCGTGGATATGTCGAGAACAATATCCTCATTGGTCATGGATAGCCCAACGTCCCGGTTCGGAGCAAGCTCGCATGGATGTGATGGAGAAGTCGAGCGTTGTCGATGCTCCTAATATTCTACCACATCCATTACTGGCTAGAAACTCCACGTCGACATGCCAGCAAGAGTGTGTGTGTGGGTGAGGGCCGCCTCCCGTTGCAAATACAGACCAACAGCCAGACAGACAGATAGACCAGGTAAATGGCACCGCAGGCAAGCAGGCAGGCATGGAAGCTTCATGGCGATGCTGCCTGGCTCTACCTTTTCCTGCTTACTCCCTGGCTCTCAATTCTGGGTGCTCTGGAGCAGGACATGGCATGAGAGTGTGGGGTGTGTGGGTGGGCTTTGTTGCATTTAATGCTGGGACCTCATTCATTTCTTGTACAATCTCGTGTTCACTTTTTTCTATATCTCTTTGCTACATTTGGTTTGTTTATTCATTTGAAACCATAACGGGTAAGACCTCTTTTTTGCTACAAGGATTGTTTTATATCTTTAATATCATTCTGTGGGTTTTGTGAGTTACAGTTACTGTGTTTTTACGGTTTCATGTTGGGGTTGGACATGTGGGTATTAAATTCCACTGTGTGGAATTTTGTTGTCCTTTGGGAGTTTATGTATTAGATATGATATAATCTTTCAAAAACCTTTTGATGTACGATTGCTCTTTTTTGTGGTCTTTTTGTGCTCTGTAAGGCGGCTCCACCTGATCCTTTCCATTTTCTATTTTTTAAAATTATCTTGGTAAATTTCTTGATTGAATATTGTGTCATTTCTTAGTATCCAAATTGTTCGCATATATTCTCCAACAATAAGTGAACAATTTTTTTTCATGTTTGGAATGTTTACCAAAATTGGGCTTCAATCAATTTTTTGATGGTAATTAACAAACGTTGTTCTTCGATAAGTCTTTGGTTCCATGTAAGTGTTGTTTCTTGTTCATTTGTTTTATTTTATTTTTTCTTTAAAAAATAATTTAAAAATGCCTTGATTTCTTTTTCTTATTATGTTTTTAGGTGTGATGAAGACTTCAATTGTACAAGAAGAATGTTAAGTCTTGCTCAGATTAATATCATATTTATTCCTTTTTACAGACTATTTCATTACTTATATAAATAAATTTGTATTGATTGGTGGATTTTATAACTATTTGTTTGTTGTTGTTATTCTAAGATACTCATTATAATACCTTTACAACTTAGACATGTTTTTTTTAAGAAAACTAAATTGAAATGCAAGATTACAACATCATACTATATATATATATATATAAATATAACTTTTACACACACAAAAAATCTAAATTCAAAACTTAAATACACACAATATTTACAACAAAGAATCATAGAAGACTTTCATCTCTACAAAAATTGACATCTAAAAAGTAAAACTAATATCTTCATAATTCTCAATCTGATCACTTTTTATAATTATTTTAGGAAACTGCTAGGTGAACACTCCCCTTGTATTGTGTGAATTTAAGTTTCAACAAAACATGAATAAACAACATGAATCAACACAAAAGCTAAACAAATAAAGCATATAAAATTTACAATTGGATTACTACAACAAAAATATTCTAAATTAAAGAGACAAAGACTAAAGAATGAAGACTTTATACAACCATTGGATTTTAAGTAAGATTCTATAATTCAGACTAAATTTTATTTTGAACTTTGGAAGAAGATAGGTATTATTGATAGATTTATGTGGCATATGTAGGAGTTTAAATTATATATTAGTTGATAGTAAAAAAAGTCTGAGAATTATATTATTATAAAAAAGAATATGGTAAGTACCATTCAATTTTTATGTTCTTATTTCTTAATAACTTTATTTTTCTTTACAATGACAGCCAGAGACAGTTTTTATTTATAGACATCTTGTGTTTTTTAGTCTTAATTTTTTTTATCATTTTCTCATCCGTGTATGACGTAGCTTTGACTAAGTCAAATGATGTTGATGGAATGTCAAATTTGTCTTGTGTTTACTTACCTTACAATAAGATTTAATACATCTATTGTAATTTGTGCCGTGTATGGTCTTTTGATTTTAAAAAATAAAAATAAAAATAAAAAATGATTATATGAGGGTAGAATTCAATAATTAGAAATACACAATACATTATTGTAGAATCATTATTTCAGTTCCTTTGAAAATATCTTCTCTACTTATATAATATAAACTAAAATAAAATAAAAGTAAAAAATACTATATATATATATATATATATATATATATATATTTTGTAACTGATACATTTTCTTGTAGTTTTATTGATCTATGCTTCATGATATAGAAATCAAGCTTCTGTATGATATCAAAATCATTCATTTTAGTTTAATTTTACAACATTGATATGTGTCCATGCATAAGAGTATTATTTATTGTATACAAAATTTTGGATTCGAAAAAAATCCATGTAATAAAAAAATTCAAATAAAAAAGTATTTTAATTAATTATATTTACTACTTCAGTGCATTGCTATTTAGGAGTAAAATTCCAACAATTGTTAATTGTAAAGACAGCTGTTTTTGGAAGTTGAAGTATGTCCTCAACAAAGAATTTTCTCGACCATTTGTAGAAGTGGGATTGATACGGGTCTCATCACTTTTTGGTAATGACAGCGGTTTGGCAGCGTGCAAAATGTATCACTCAGCATTGAGCTAGAAACAGACCTTGACGTAAATAAGGTTTAATGAACCATGCCATTCTCACGGTTGCCAGCATAAGGATGTGAAAATGTCTTGTTGTTCATTTTAAAACCACCTGTTCAACTGATGTGACTGGAAATAAATTTTAAATGCAAGAATTTATGAGATTTGAAAGAGGGCATCAAACTCGATGTGAACTCCACAATTTTCTGATCAACTGCACAGCAGAAACCTTGAAGACCACAGACACCCTTCTTCCGAAATTATGTTCTGAGTCACCTCAGCTTCAGTACCCCCAAAACCTTAACCTTGATCTCAACAAACTTCATGAAGATTGACTTCGTGTGCTAAACATGTGTTGTTCTACCCTGGAAGCGTTGCAAATTTACTAAAGAATCTCAGATAGTTGTACAAATTAGGACCCTCTGCGTACAATTGTTTGAGGATTGCAGTAACCTTGATATCAGCAGATGGGTCATCACGAGACACGCAGCGAAGAAATCACCATAGGTACAAGGCATGAATGCGTCGTATGCGCAGAGTGAGCCGAAGTCGCCCGGTAAAAAGGCAAAAGGTGCAAGTCGAAAGAACGTAGCTGCAAGAATCTAAGAATACAGTTCATAACAAGAACCTGGGCAAGAGTTATTCCAACCCGCGCAAGCCCACCCTGCCTGCTTCCCAATTTTCCAGATATAAGTAAAAACGATTAATCTTATCTGAGCCCTGATCATCTTGTGCTCTGAGTCACCCGATGAGAGAACATGAACAGAGCAGCAGTTTAACTTCCTCATTGATTTCTCTCTCTCTGAAGTGACTGGAAAATTAATTTCGTTTAAAGAGAGGATCATTCATCTGATCAACTACCTATTATTATCAGGCATGTCAATACCTCTGTCGGCTATATCTTCATCCAAATCGCTTGCATCTACCTCCAACTCATCGTCAGCTCCGTCAGGTGCTACAGTATAATCCTGCCAACATAATCCAAGTCAGACAAATACTTCAAATGCGGCTAAAACCAACTATAAATGGTTTTAATACTCCCTCTGTCAGGCAGTTGAAGTAACACCGTTCAAATATTTGAAATCTTGAAGATTTTCGAACATTTGAATTGAGTGAAGGCCGCTGCACACCCTTCAAATTTCTAAACTGCAGAACTTATACTAGTACGAAATCGCGGTGATCAAAATAATCCTGAACCAAACATCTAAGCTCACACTTAGCATATAAGAATTGAGAATAACAAAACTTACCTCCGGTTGAATGGTGAACATTGTCCTCACATCATCTACTGAAACTGAGCCATCCCTATCCTTGGTTGTTTTCTTTGCCATTGTTGATGGGTCGTCGGCAACGGGTTCTTCTGTCTCGTCCACCTCTACTTCCTCTATATCTTCAACTACAGCAGTTTCGCTGACCACAGTGGCCACACGAGGTTCCCTGTCGCGGCGAACCTCATCCTTCAGGGTTGAGGGATCACCCCAGTAATCGTTCCTAAATCGAGAGTCATTCGGATCGTAGGGGTTCTTCCCCCATTTCGTTTTATCAGCATAACGACCAGGTTCCTCTAATGGTAGTCCTAATTCTTTCCGGCTGAAACAACACAATCAACATTAATATTTTAGAAGGGTAACAGAAATTGTGACATTTCTTTCATACAACTAAATAAAGATAAGAGAGGAGCATATCCTCTTAATACACAATAATGGAAGTCAAAATTCTAGAGGGAAGCCTGAAGTGTTCAAGAACTGCATCAAAGGTGTTTTACGAACAATTCCCAAAACAAAGCACCAAAGTTGAAGCATTTCTATGATTCAAGGTAAGATGATTCCAGAACAGAACTCACGCTGCAATATCTCGTCGCAGGGCTTCAAACTCCTCCTTGGTTCGCTGGTTGTGCATGTTGTTTAGCTCTTCCACTCTTTTCTCGAATCGCAACGTGGGACAAATAAACTCCTCTCCCTTTTCCTCTGCAATTAGCATTAGCCGTTTGATCTCCTGTAATGGAAATGACCATGTACAAGTGAGAAAATTTGAATACAGAATTCAGAAAGTGGAATTCAAAATCATTCCGCGACATCCCAAAGGTTTAATTTACACTTGAGATTCAACAAGCATTTCTGCATAGGAAAGAGTACCTCTCTTTCAGCACGCGCTCTTTCCAGATTAAGATCCTCTGGATTTGTATTCTACACAGTGGCCACATTAGTGAATGTCAGAAAAATCCATTTAAAAGTCAAAATATGTTCAAACTTATATATTTTGAGGCAATCCGGAACAAGAAAAAGTGAAAAAAATGTTATCACAGATAACATCGTCAATAAAATCATTTTTAGAGCAACTGCTTTACCAAGACAAGTGTTGGAACACGCCTCTTGTCAAGACCATTCTGGAACCATTGTGGTTCAAAAGTTTCTAAATCCTCTTCAGCTGTAACTACCACATCATTCGCATCTTCATCCTCATCCTCATCCTCGTCGTAAGGCAAAATATCAAAGCCGGATACGTCGAACTCTTCCTCGTCATCAAGGTTACCACCCATTTCTTCATGGTCCAACACCATCTGTTCAGCTTGGTGTAGTTGCCACAGCTGGAATCATCAATGACGGGTTAGCCATTGTACACACACACGATGAATTATACAATCGTGATGTTTTGAATCAGATAAGAATAATGCCATTAATTGAAGTACGCTTTTTGGCAGGTTGTTATCGCACTCTTGCTTGCTTTTTCTTGCGTTTGCAAGTTACAATCTTCTACCCAAAAGAAGTTCTACGAAGTACGCCGATTACGAACATGTTCGGCTCACCCTAGGAATTGCAGGATGAACTGGCTTCGTTTGACCATCCTCAGCAGGTTTGTCTTGGCGAACCTTCGGATAATAGGGTCTATTGGAATCTCTCTGGGCAAGACAACGAGATCCCGAAATAATTTTTAGCTTTGGGCACATTATTATCACAAAAGCAGAATCAGTACATACTATGAGTACATTTACAACACATGAAACAGATGAAGAACCTACATACCGCGACTTCATCAAGATTAAGATCTCCCTCGCGTCCAAAAATAGGTGGGTGTTTAAATCTCCGGAATCTGCATCATGGAAAGTACTCTGTGGCGGATGAAAGATTGTGGAGGGACAAAATCATTCTTGACCTTTCTTGAATACGAAACAGTTTCTATGCCTGTTAGTTTCATTGCCAGCAAGTCCAGAGCGAGGGCTAACTACTTGCGATTGAGCAGATACTGAAAAGGAGGCACGTACATTAAATGATCGACGTTGGGGTCCACGAATCTCATCTCAATTGGAAATCGAAATCGATACGGATCTCTCTTGGCCTGTGTACACACGTAGAAAACCACTCAAATTTCATAAAACACTGGGTAATTACGAAGTGCCTCATGTTTCAAGTAGAAGTCAACATAGGGTATGAGTTACTCACAATTACTTCAACTAGGACGCGCATGCCAGGTTTGATAACGTCTCGTATGTAATACCAGTCATTATCCATGATGGGTACCCACCTGCATTGGCACCCATCGATGTGCAATAGGTCGGTGAATATTACATGCCAAAAGCTGATTCAAGCTACAGTTCGGTATCTAGGCAGAGCAAGGACCCTGAAATGATACCCGTGATTTGGAGCGATGATCAATAGACTTGCATTAAGGTTCCTGGTTCGCCTTTCATTCTATTCACATTGAATTAAAGTGAATTTTGAGATTAAAAAAAATAATAATAATACTAGAATAAGTTGTAAGCGAAAATTACCCATCGTGAACTCCACCAAAGAAGACGAATGCTCCTTCATATAAGCTAACACATGTGACCACACCCCAATAATGCTGCACCGAAGATGTAACCACAAGCAATTTATGAATCAATACTGTACTGGCTGAATGTCGTGAAAATATTATCCCAGGAGAGAGTAAAATAAATGGTTTAAGTCATTATTGAGCTTCTTCTATTTGACAGAAATAGAGAAGGACAGGAAGAGAACCAACTATACACACAATGCAATACAGTTTCTGAAAATGACCTAAGTGTCATTTGTATGATACCTGTCCAGGGTAGATGAAAGGCAGCTCATACTGATACACGAAACATGCACATTTCCCACCATACATGGTTTAGAAAGTGGAACTCTTTCGCAAGCTTCAGCACATGAAAAGCAACCGGAATGACAGACCACCTGGCTATACACGCATGAACATTTTGACATTCACTGCAGCTACGTACGTATGGTGTTGAAGGTTCACTTAGCACCAAGAAACAACAGCTACTGTAGAGAACGCAACTATAAGCATGAGTCATATTGAGTTCCATTGGCATTTGACGGAAAAAGGTGAGAGCAAAAAACCAGATATGAGCCATCCTCGGTTTCAGATTTTTCTCCAAGGCGTCTTCTCCCGGGATAGTATTCTGGATCGATCTGTGCATAACAACAGTTTGCGTTATAAAGAAAGTTATTCACACTTATCCTCTTCAATACATTTAATTATCTATTCACTATAGTATTTGAGGTGCTTAAAACATTACACGCGAAAACAGAGTAGTTCAAACTCAAAGGAGCTAGATAACATGATAATCCTATAACAACGGTCGAGAACAGACCTCTTCTGCTTCCCGATCAAGGCGATCCTTATTAGCTGCCACCCATTCGTTGTACTGATTCAAAAATGTTTTCCACCTCGGCATTTCATACTCATGATTTTCTTCGTCAAGTTCTTCTCTATCCGCTTCTGCCATTTCTTCTTCGGTCGGCACAACGTTTTCCAAGGCGTAAGCTTCACGAATGAAGGCAAGCTCCTTGGAATCAACTTTCCAATCAGGAGGAGGCCAATCTCTAGGTGGTATCAATGTAAACGCGAGAGGTTGGTCATACATGGTTCCTTCGATGCTCTTAGGCTTCCGTTTGTCCAATTCCTTCTCCCTTCTCTCAGCATCCGCAATGAGTCGTTTTCGATGTTCTTCCTGCCATTTCGGATTCAACTTTTGAAAATTCTCCCATGAAACAGCAGGCTCCTCTTCTCCGGCGACCAAACTGTCTATTGCAAATTGTCCCTCAGGTGATAGCCACTCTTCCCATGGCGCCCACCTGGTCAGAAATACATATTTTCACAACAAAAAAACGTAATTAGGCGAGTGCATGGAAAGATAATATGTAGCGCTTCGCAACCTCTAACTAGATCTCTGCATCCCACAATGCTATTGCAAAAGAACTACTCACCATCTTTAACCCATCGAAGGAGTAGGACTCAAATTAAAAGGTTAAAGTTAAACGCTTACGGATGTCTCCTATAATTCAACATTCACCAATGTCTGGACTACCTTGATGAGCGTCAATATCCTAAGAGGCATATCTAGATCGCTACTCTACTATACTCTGCAAATTCCAGGTAGAGGCTGAGATCGTGATTGCAAAGAATCTTGCATATCCCACTCAACATAAGAAAGGAGGTTTAGTTTCATTCTCCTCTAAGTGCTTAAATTTGACAAAATAGTTCACAACTGTCATGTCTTCTCGTCAACATTCCTTGGCAGTGTATAAGTTTCGACGGTAAAGGCGATAAGATGAAGTTAGTGGCCACATGTATCGCCCACACCTGAGGATTTCTATTTTTAAAATGGAGCTTGTTATGAGGTAATAAAATATAACAAAGCATTCCAAGATTTTAAGTCGTAATTTGCGACAGAACACATTCCACTTCAGACCAGCAAAAAATCGTACCCTCTTTCCACCCAGTTACGCCTGCGAGCCTCCTCCTCAGTCTCCTCCCTCTCCTCATAATCATCTGGATTGAAACCTTCCCAGACATCCTTGTGACCGACCGTCGATGAAGTCTGCACCGAACCTAGACTGCGCCGGATTCTACCTCGTCCGCAGAGTTCTTTGCGGTCGCGCAGCGAACAACATAATCTAGAATATTTCTCTGAAAATATACACTTCACGAGCCCACTTATCGGGACAGTAGTACACCACCGTTTTACATACGGACGGGCAATTCTTTTCCCGTAAGTGCAAGAATTGTGGGACGAAAGAGCCGAAGATGAATTACGCCGGAGCTGATCCTGGCATAGCGCTTGCGCCTGAATGGTTGCACACAACAAAGTGTGCACCGTTGCCATACCTTATATTCTTTCCAGCCCCGCTCAAACCTTGCTCCAATCTCTTGCACAGGCTCTTCTCCAAGAGATTCCTCTCTCAAACCCCGTCACCTCCACATTTCACTGTCGACAGACAACAATCGTGTCAGAATCATCATTCAAAGTCTATACGTACCTGGTCAAATTCCAGCAAAATTTCGCATTCCCATAGAAATCATATGTTCTTATCTAACATCCCTAGAACCAAAAATCGATTCCTAGAATTCCAGAACCAGATTCTTAATGCCAAGATGCAGTACAGACGAGCTAGCCCGAATCTTCGACCCCCACCTCTCGACACTAATTCAAAAATGCCCGCACTTATTGCATTGCAAAAACGGACAACGACTGAACTCAGAAACTCAGCTCCTCATCACACACAGCATACTCTTCAGTTTTTAAAAGCCTGAGGACTTCGACCTAGAATCCGAATGCTATTTATCCTTCATCCGCGACTCCGGAGAACCGCAACGCAAACTAAAGAATTCTCCTAAATTAACACCAGACCACGAAATTCTTCAGCTTCAATTGCGACTGCAAAAGGCATCGAATGTCAGGGTAAATGTGGTCTCACTTGCGATGCTTGCAAGCCTCCGAGCTCAGCTGGTGAGGGAAAGCAGACCAGCTGAAGAAGTAGAAGCAACGCAAGCGGACAACACGAGGCAATAAACCCTAAACCCTGAACCTCTGGACCTCATCTGGATATGGGTCCTGCCTCACCCCATCATGCATGGCCATGGCTTCACATGCATCCATTCTCGGATAGATGAATAAATGAATGACTTAATGTGGTAGATATATTCATGGACGGATGTAATCAGCTCCATCTGCTTGCGTGGACATTCCTGAGTTAAATCTACTGTTATTTCTGCTTTCTGGATAGATGCTTTCTTAGATTTTTTCAGTATTGAATAGTTGCGTTTTAATTATTCTTATTTTTTCTTCATAAATGGAATATTTCAATAAGCATATATATATATATGAGGTAATCGATAAGTGTTTCTATGTTTAGTTGATGAGTGTTTTCCATGGTCCACAAAGCATATAAATAGAAATGATGGTTTCGTTATGACTTACAATGCACATTAAACAATAAACTACAAATTTTGAATACAAAAGAATTAAGAAAAACACAGGGAAACAAGCTGAAGGGCTGAAATTTGTCTCATTTTTCATCTTTAAGAAGATGATAAATGGATAATGAAAAATATTATATTAATAACAATAAATATATATATATATATATATACATATATATATATATATATACATATATATATATACATATATATATACATATATATATTGCTTGTAACAGCAAGAATGTATTTAAATGATATTTTGAAAAAAATAATCATTTGAAAATTACATTCCTTTTGAAATATCTTTCTGAAAAAATATGAAATCTACTTACATTCATGAGAAGTTAGATGTGGAATCAGTTGATTCCAAAATTGTTTAATTCCACGTTCATTATTGAATTATATACCTTTGTGGGTTTGAATAAAATTCAAAAATCTTTTTACAGGAATACTATGTTTGAGATAATTGCATTGGTTTGACCAGATGATTTTATTATGTTTTGAATCATTTTATTGTCAATAGTACTGCATTTATGTTTTGATTCACAAATGGCTTGAAGTGGCTAATGTTTTTGAAACATGGGTTATGCATAGAAGAATTTAAATAAGTATTTGAAGTTGAAAAATAGTACTATTTCTCTCTTTACAATTTACTTGGGATAATGAAAAATTGGTCCACAAATGCTTTACGAGCTTTTAGAAACTTGCACTTGTTGTAACTTCATCAAGGTCATTAACTATAGTTATATTATGTTTGTTTGTTTTTGTATACCTTTTTTTTTTTTGTTGTGAGTAAATTTTTCATCTAAAAATTTATAAACATTTAATTTTAAGTTGAATTTTAAAATTTTAAAACTAAAAAAAGATTAAAGTAAAAAATAATTCAAAACACAAGTCTCTGCATTGTAACTTAAAATCTATGTACATATTTTTATTCACAAATATTTTTGTCATATTATATCATAGTAAAATTTAAAATTTAATTTTTAAAGATATTTTCTAAAATAAAAATTACTTTAAAATGATTGATTATTCTCCTTCAATCTTTCAAGTTAATTAGAAATTAAAAAATAATTACACTGAATCCGTTATATTATTAATAAAAAAAATTACATCCGATTTTTTCACTTTTCCAAAAAGAAATATTTGATAATATTCACATTTTTTGTAGGTACAACACTCAACAAATATTTCTTAAATTGTAGTAACAAAATATTGATAAAATAAGGTAAAAATTTGCTCCAATCAATTAAAAATACTCAATTTAGATTCAATTGTACAATTTTTTTTAAAAAATTAAATTATATATGTATAGAATTTTAAACACATAAGTATATATATATATATATATATATTCATATCTTCTATGTTTTATACTTTAATGAAAAGATTTTACAAAAAAAATAGTTATAGTATTCAAAAAGATGTTGCAATCCTTGCTTTAGAATTTCAAATACCTAGCAAGAATCATTCCACAGCAAACACATCCCAATATCTTTACATGGTTGGTGGTTTTTTCCACTTACATGTCTATTTCAGCATAAATAACTTAAAACCCAAGCTAGATTACTCAAAACTATTGGCAAATTTCATGTGCATCTAAAACCTTTTGAAGACACAACCAGTTTATTGCTTGAATTCTCTGAATGCCATATTATTCTTGATCTCACCAATATTGACAACGTCATTTGAAAGTCATGTTTCAATGTCCTTAACATTATCAAATACATTCTTGGATCATTATCAATTGTTCTATAAAAGATTCAAATTATGCATTAGTGTTTTTGACCTTTTGTGATTAGAATTATTATAGTCTCCTTTATTTCACATTGTGATATCTGGTGGACTTCAAGACAAAGTTCTAGTCAATTTTTTTGTTGGGTTGTGAAGCTGCAGAAGGGGGCGCCTTGATAGCCCAGAGAATTCCAATTCTATCAATACAAATTTTGGAAAGTAAAAATTCATTTTGACACTCATTCTAACTACTACTAAGCTCTTAGAGAACCAATTAAAGAAAATAGACCTCTTTGTACAAAGTGTTTTATATAGTTAAATAATAATAATAATAATAAAAATGTTATAATATCACAGATCACCCATATTTGTTTTGTTTTGCTTCAATATATAATTATATTAGAAATGACATATCTATTGACATCCATGTGTAAATCTTTTTAAAGATTTGTTTATAATATTAACAAAGATAGGTAAAGTTTAAAAAATTCAAAATATATTATTTTCAGAAGCACGAATGTTATCCAATGGTTATGGAAGCACGAATAATTTGTATTCAACTGTTACACTCTCCCATGGAACAACAAGTTCTATATATATATATATATATTCATTCATTGTCTTATTATGCCAATCTAAATACAAAAAATTTAGTATTGGATGCGAACAAAATCAACCAACCAGCCAACCATAAAAATACGGAAAATTGTAAATCAATCTTAACGTTGATTCCTCTTCCCCTAAAGCAAGCCAACCACAACTAAGTCTGTTATAAGTTCGTATACACGACAATATGGCTTATCAGGGAAAGGCGGATACCAACAACGCACCGTAGAGGGTACCAACCAATATATTATCGAGGGTATCAATCAGTGTATTATTGAGGGTATACATCAGGTTATCGGTAGCATCTCCAGAAGCGCAGAGCCTGCGACGCATCCAGGAGACTCTCTAACCTGCGAC
Organism: Physcomitrellopsis africana; assembly: GCA_036785485.1. NCBI lineage: Eukaryota > Viridiplantae > Streptophyta > Bryopsida > Funariales > Funariaceae > Physcomitrellopsis > Physcomitrellopsis africana. The sequence continues at coordinate 205,734 of JAWRVF010000181.1, read as the reverse complement.
GAGGAAACCGCGAGACGTCCCCGAGAAGTGCTGGATCGATTCAAGGAAGGGCTTGTGTGCACCGAAATGACGCATTCTGTAGACACCCCGAGGAGCAGTCTCAGGAATAGTCCAATCGAGTTGAGCAAAACTGATGGTGCTCAATGGGGAAGACCGGCTCCATCGAAACTTCAAGCTCCAGTCGTCATCGTCATACATGGGTTGCCACATACCAGCTCCATCAAGCATCTCAACCAAAGCATAAGTGCCCTCCGTGAGTAGATCGTTCCGTGGATTCCCGGTGTAGAACGATACTGACACGGTATCACCTTTCCTGTAGGAAGAACTGGGCTGCACGTCTTGTTTGAGGTCACCGAAAGTGATTCCAGGGGGTGTTCGATCTGCCTCAACGGCTGGAAGGAATTCGAGCTGTAGATCAAGTAGATTTGGCGGAAGGGGTGCAGGTGCGGGTTCTGTTTCCAGCGCAAGAGCTCCGGCCAGCTTCTGAAACTCCTGTATGTAGGCCTGGAGTGTGTGAGGGCCAAACAAGGTGGAAGCACCCTGAAATCCACAAAACCAAACAATACTGTGTGAGGTACGCTTAGAGGTCATGGAAATCTCCGAAGTCGGTGTCGACGTTTGAAGGAAGATTGGCGTTACTGCGGATAGTCTTGAGAATATGAGCAAAAGCTCCAAGAGAGTTAATAGTATGGAACTGACCTCGTATCTTTGAACTTGGTATTCTTCATAGGTTGTAATGTACTGAGAATAGTCGCCCGCTAGACCGGCAATGACAACATGGGTTTCGGAGTTGAATTGCCCACTTCCTTTTTCAATGAGAGTCTCCTTCACCGCATTTCGAAGTCGACGACCAGCCATTGTTGTCATTTCTGGGCAGGACGAGTGGGGTCTTTCAGTTAAGGGATGTGAAGTCGAGCATTCATAGTCGCATTCAGGCTTCCTATTACATCTCAATTTATTGCTAGCCTTCTTTTTTTTCTTTTTCTTTTCTGTGTCGGAGAAAAGAGAAGGGAAAGTTACAGTTTACTACCTCCAGGAACCGACAGGACGATGAACTGTCCAATTTGAAGTATCTGGATTGGAAGCACCGATGGCTGCAGAAACAACATTCAACATTAAAGAAAGAATCAACTACGCTTTGTCTGCTGCGATCATCTGACAAGGCACTAGGTTGGCGAAAGAGCTCTATTGTTCTCGCTACAGGGAAGGTAACATGTGGACTATTTCCCTTAATTAAATGGAATTAGTTCGAATTCAATAGAAAGTGGAAATTCAAAGGTTTCTGGAAATTGGGAACAGAAAATAAAATACACACATACCGTCCAAGCGTAAGGTGTAGATATCTCGCCCGTGTCAATAAGAATGGGCTTTGGTTTCTGACAGTTGATCTGTTCCTGGCTAGGTTGGTGCAATGCTCCACCCACCAGCCTCCAAAAAAGATTCCCCTGCAGGATAACCTCAGCAATCGGCTACGACTATAAGGTTTTCGAAACGTGAAACCCGCACAATAGATTACCACACATTCAGCATTCTGCACATCATTGGGTAGAAATATCAGAAAGATCAGACAACTTGGCATACAGGTGACTCTTTTCCTGTATGAATTGATGTGATGTACCTGCTTATCACCTTGGGTGAAATCGAAAGCTCCAGGTCCATCTGAAGTACCAGCAGCGAAGCTAAATCCCACCGCAGCTGGGCACGTTGAAACGATTTCTCCAGACGGCAGACTTACTGATAGGCGTGAAAAGTTGACGAAGGTTTGTTTGAAAGAGATCTTTCCATGTAGTTGTACCTGAGCTTCTTGAAAAAATTTGGTTGCAGCTTCAGCCTGCTTCTCCCCAATCATCCTTGTGCTCTCAAAGTGATCACGAGGGTACCTGAACATAGTGGACCACTCATCTGAAATCTATGTGTACGTGCAATACTCTTCTGCTCGCTCCATCTGAGCTAATGTAATGGACGACATTTTTTGATTTTCATCGAAGTAATGCTGCAAGAGAGGAGTGAAAAACTCACGCAGGACCTCGGCCGACACACTGTTGACTCTTCCCGTTACATGTGCTGGTGTAGAATTCACATGGGAGCCCAGAATCAAGACAGAATTGTCCCAATGTATTTGGGGTGGTGTCCCCGACGTTGCTTTGACAGAACGCTGACACGAAGGAGGAACTCATTGAGCGCGCAAATTTACTTCTCACTTTCTGCGTGTTGCTGGAAAGCCTACCACTGGGCTGCCTTCTTAAAGGTCCATTCTCGCCAGCCTCATGCCCTGTTCTTCCGGCTCCGTTGCGGGCATTTCCTGTCGATGCAGAACTTCAAATTTACACTGTCAACTAGTACAGAAAAATTTCAAGATGGAAGCAGATTCAGGGATACATACCGTATGTGCTGGACGGACGAGTTGCAGCCCCACGATGCCGCACAAAGTCGACCCAACCTGCGTCGTCATGTGTTGTGTTCAGTTTTCTTCTCTGAAACCAGTCTTCCATGAACCGCGCAGCTGCACCTTTATTGTCACCACTTATCAGCTGGTTCGTTCTATTCATAGAGGTTCCGTGGACAGGAAACCAACTGAAGGCCCCTACTGGTCCCCGCTCAAAGTCTACAAACTTCAGCAAAGACATCTCCTTGTCCACGTCGTACTTGTATCGTAAACGCTCTTCTATGGGATTATTGAGATACGCACTTGGACTGCGATTGATGTTCGCTCCTAAAACTTCCCCTGTAGATGACCATTACAGAAGACACTGAGAGTTGATGGCTACTAAAAGCTCGCGATTGTGAGTTAACAATTGGAGTGAAGCAGGATGTGTTCCGAGGTTTGAATTTTGTACCTCCGTTGAGATAAATAGAGCCAGGCCGAAGATTCTCGTGAGCTTCAACGACGGCCAGTTCAATGCCATTAGCCAGCGCTTCAAATGACTGGTGCACAAAACCAAGTGAGGTCACAAGGTAGAGCACATATTGCAAGTAACCCCCCGGCCCGGAATGAGTGTGCGTGCCGCTGATTGCAACATTCTTCGCAGTGTACAAGTCACCATATCTGATCAGCAGAGCCAAATATACGTGGACAAGTTTATAATATTTCAGAATATGTTATGGAACGACTTTGCACTTGTCTTCTGTCTCTACCTTCAGAGAAACCGAACGTGTAGTACAAAAGAAGAGAAAAACTTTGAGTTCTGCTTTCTAAAGCATATCTGTAGCATTTCACAACGTGGGTGTTTTCTGGTAAACATTGACGAGTCAGAAAGAGGGTGAGAAAACCTCTCTTTGAGTCGAGAAAGAACACGCAGAGTGACGACCATGGATGCCATGCACGCATCGAGGTTGACGAACACCACTCTCTTCCCGTCAGCTGTATTGGAAGCCTCTGCCACAATGAACACGCGCGCGCGAAGTCTGAAATGAATCCCCGCTGCACTCTGACCGCTATTTGCATACCCCATCATATTAACGTCCGCCGCTGGTCCAGTGATGTCATAGCTTCCCATTCCTATCAGGAAATTCGATAAACTGGTCGCTTCAACGGAATCTCGCGGAAGAAGTGCGGAGCTCGCCAACAGGAGCAGCATCCGAATCACTTCTTTGTATACATGCATCCGAAGTGCTTGTTCGCCCATGATTAATAAACCTTAGATTCTGATAATTCACGTTTGCGAGCATTTCCTGCATCCGAAGATCGACCCTGAGCTCAACATTTTCCTCTGAAGTACTGTTTTAAGAACTCACAAATTCACCTTCTCAGCCACGAGTGCAGAACTTCGTGGAGCATATTTTTGCAAACCTGTAATACTACAGAGAAAAAATGCACAAAGATATCAGCTCATATGGCAAAAACTTCCCTGACAAACTCAAGACCAAGTCGTACAATACAGTAACCATTGAGTTATCAAATCAAGTGCCCACACATTCCCCTTCTAACTAGAATGCGCCCGAGTCTCAAGAACTCCAGTGATATATCCAACTCCTTCCAACACTTTTGAAACTCACAAGTCTGCTCTCTTCTACCTGCAGGAACTCAGGAGATGAATTGGGCGGGTTAAGTTTTCAAGAATGTCACTCCTTGCCATGGACCAACGGGTGGGTCAACAAGAGTTACGGAAACCTTAGTGCTGCTAGCTCTACGGACAAAATGTTGTAATCTAAAACTTAAAAGTGCATCCGTCTCTGTCCATTAAGCACGAGCATTTGTAGCATCACTGTCAGTAATTTCACTCATTTTGAACTGGTCAATGACTCTCCAGATAATGCAGTCGTAGCACGATTAGCAACACGGCATAAGCATGAGTGCACTCATCTGCCTCTAGAGAACGGGTCGCTGTTCCTTCTTCCATGCTATGTAAAAACTGGAACCTCACCCTTCACTCTTAGTTCCCCTTATGTTGAAGGTATTTAAAGTTTTCACCTCTAATTAAATGAAGAAGCGTCTTAGATTTCAAGAGCTCATTCGTTTTGCGTAGTTAAACATTTGAGAAAGCAGTAATCTAACCAAGAGATGAAGAGTATGCGCAAACACAAGACCTGTGAAGCCATACACCCATGTGAGGGTTATCACGGAAATCAGAACAAAAATCTGTGTCAAATATTCGAGTCGGTGAAATTTGAAAACGATCCCAAACCTTGAACTAGAATCAGAACTAATAGTACTTTACAAGATAGACCAACCACTGTAAATCAGGCAAGGTCCTCATCGTGACAGTAACGCTGCTCACGAGTGCAGAAACACTGTTAACCAATAATATGCCACACAAGTTTACGAAGTGCAAAGGACATGTCAACTTCTCGGACTGCACACGACAAAACAAGGTTCAAGATTGACATTATCTTAAGAACATGATATAGGAACCATATCCACGGTTCTACTGTCAAGGGTGCATTTCATGTGTTGCCCAGTAATGCCGTGCAGAAAATCTGCCAACAATGTCAGCGAATCCATCATCGATCAAACGTTCATGATCCGACAACGAAACAGTGAAACAAACGACGTTCATGACGACAAGGACAAAGCCCAACGCAGAGATTGTATCAGGAAGTAAAATTAAAACTAAAAAGCTTTAGAATTGGTTGAGATCCCGACCTAACACAAGTACTATGCACAGAATCCATGAAGCAGAAGGTTGCTAAGCAAACTCTGTTTCTATACAAATTTGAAGAAAATCTCACAAAACTGTTGCAGTTGTAATGGAGGAGGAGCCATAAAAATCGCCTCTGGTAGGAAAAGCTATACTTTACAGTGGAATTTCACTAAAAATCACGCTACCATGGTGTAAGGGTCTTGAGATTTTCTCTTCATTGCCAGCATTTCTTCCACCTTTTGAGCGAGGCTAGGGTCACAGCGCTTAAATATACCCATTTGGCGCTGAATGATAAACTCTTGAGCCCCTTGGATGTGGCCAGCGATGTTTTTGGCAGTCTGCTCCTGATCTTCCTTAGACATGGTCTGCCAAAGAGCCCGTGGTTGCTCATAATCATCCTGCGTCGACCACTTTCGGGGTGGGGTTCTTGAAACAATTCCTCCTTCATGCCTGCACATGGAGAGATGATTCCGTGAGCACGAAGCCAACAAGATTTATTCAACTGTCAAGACGAACCTAAACACCAGCAGAAAAGAATCTCCAATTTCATCAATGCAAACCCTGAAATGGCTTGAGGACCTACTTGTAAGGATGCACGTCAGGCTGAGAAGCATCGGGCCGCGGCAAGTCTGGAAATGAGTTGGGGTAATAGTTCGGCTTACTGCCACCGTTCTCAGTAACAGTCATTAGCCCATCACGAGAATAGTTTTGCACTCTCGCAAATGGACACTGGTTGATTGGAATCTGTCAGCCGCAGAGGCAACGGATCTTAGTCACAACCAAAACTGTGGCTGGAAACAATTATGTAGAATCTGAATACGGATCTGTAAACTTCTAAATGCACACTGTTGTCAACGCAGGGATCGCAGGCATGGAACTACTACTAAGATGGGCAAAAGACAAACGGCAAATATACGGCAACTTTCTTTGTTCAGTTTTTGAGTGGTAGACTCAGAAGAGGTCATACCTGCAAGTGATTTGAACCCAGGCGATAGCGACCAGCATCGTCGTAAGCGAAAAGACGAGCCTGGAGAACGCGGTCTGGTGATGCTTCTATTCCAGGAACCATATGTGCAGGCGAGAAAGATGACTGCTCGACCTCAGCGAAGTAGTTGGTTGGATTTCTATCAAGCTTCAACTTCCCTACTTCGCGCAGTGGGTAATCCTTGTGAGGCCAAACCTGCGCCGATACACTAGCTGTTTGTCAAATTCGACACGCAGACATCTGGCGACACCATCGCAAGTGCTCAAGAACTAGCAGGTATTGTCCTAAAAACTGCCACCGACAATATTTACTATATACCTTCGTCAAATCAAACGGGTCGTATCGGTACGACGCAGCATCCTCAAGAGGCATGACTTGCACTTTGAATGTCCACGATGGGCCATTATCCTTCTGAATGTTCTGGAAGAGATCCTCTGTGGAGTAGTCTGGATTGATCCCCGCAAGCTCAACAGCGCGCTCGTGAGTGAGATTCTTGATGCCTTGATCGCTAATGAAATGATACTTGACCCAGTGAGCTTTCCCTTCCTTATTTATCCACTTGTATGTGTGAGAGCCATAGCCGTGCATGTGGCGATGGCCGTCGGGAACCCCCCTCGGCGAGAAAGTAATTAAAACCTACGGAAGCAGAGCCCAAGACGTTCAGATTCGATCGCATTGAGGAAAGAGTGAAACTCGTGATCTTGAACAATGGAGCTATGGAAGGATAAGGCAGATTGAAGAGGACTAACCTGGTGCAAAGATTCAGGAACCAGGCTCAGAAAGTCCCAGAAAGCATTGGGATCCTTCATGTGGGTCTGCGGGTTACGCTTCTGGGAGTGGATGAGGTCGGGAAACTTCAAGGCGTCGCGGACGAAGAAGACCGGCGTGTTGTTGCCCACCATGTCCCAGTTACCTTCCTCCGTGTAAAACTTGAGAGCGAACCCACGAGGATCCCTGGCAGTATCCGGAAACCCACTCTCACCAGTCACAGTGGAAAATCGAGCAAACACGGGCGTCTTCTTACCCACTTCATCAAAGAGTTTCGCCTTGCAAAGATCAGTCACGTCGCTGGAGACAAAACAGTCACAGGCAATTCATCAGCATATCTGGTTTTCTCAAAAACAACCCCACTTCTCTGCGAATCCACAAACACGCTTGATAGGATTCAGTATGAATTTGACTGATTGATTACGTACTGTGTCACTTCAAAGTAACCGTGAGCACCAGCGCCCTTAGCATGCACCACACGCTCAGGAATGCGCTCGCGGTTGAAATGCGCATTCTTTTCGAACAAATGCAGATCTTCAAATGTCAGGGTCCCGCTCTCACCAACTGTGACACTGAGACATAATGCCAACAGCAAATTGTTAGTAAAAAACTTGATAAATCTCTTCATAAACCTCCACACCAGAGCCTGCCATATGTCGTGACTGATCGAAGAGGACTGAATACCTGTTGTTGTCGTCGGAAACAGGGTGGCCACCCAAAGTGGTGTATAATGGCTCTCCACTGTGGCCTAAGCGGAGGGGCTCGTCATCCTCGGTTGCCCCACTTTTACTATTGCCATCTCCGCCTCCTCCAAAGCGAAAGATTGTGTGTCCAACATAATTCAAGAAGCCTGGCGCCATGGCCGGCAACTTCGGACAAATCTCAGTGTTTTGAAATGGAGACCGAAGCCCACACTCACAACCCTGATGCAATACCCGTGAGGGCGATGAAGTGCACAACGTGCATGAAATGTTGGGTTCTGAGCCTTGCGTTGATGCAAACGGCTATGGAACTGACCATTTATGAGAAAGTCTTGAAAGATCTATGAATGGAACCTTCAGTTGCAATTCATGGAGGAAACACTATTCTATTTTTCATGCACGTGGTCAGTGACACACGCAGCATGGAGAGATTGTAGCTATGGAGGTTGGTATGGACTGTTTGTTTTTTTTTTACTTCGAAGATGATATGAGGACATCAGTGACGCGAGAATTGGAATCTTTCGGGCTCATTTCAATCGATCTTCTCCGCTTCATGCACATTAAGTCGCCGGATGCGCGCTGATCACAAACACAAACATCGATTTTGCTAGAATCCCTTTCTCAAATCTGTTGCTACAGCTACATCGTCAAATCTTTTCCAGTTCGTCGCTGGATCTCGTCACGGAACGGTGACTTTTTCGCTGCTGTCGATGATTCGCTACATGTCCTGATGTTATTGCAGCTGAAGAAGCAGGAGATGCGTGGCGAGCGAAACAAGAATCGTGACCTCTGTCGCCGATTCCACCTTTCGACGTGTGTCCAAACACTTGGCAGTTGCTGCGGCACCGAACACGTGGAATGGATAGCCCCAGAGCCGAAAGGAATTGCGTCTCCCCTCTTGGATGATTCCAGCTCACACGAAGCTTGTTGAGTTGTAATTTTAAGAGGCATTTTATTCCCGCACTCGGTACCTTTGGGAAGAATACCCATCAGTATCTTTCTAAGTTATTGCACTTACCGTCCTTTCATAGGCGCATATTACTCGACTCCCAGTCCAACCGTCTAGAATTCAGTCAATTGTTCAGCTTTTTACATGGTCTTTTCATAGAGGGATCTAGTTTAAAATATGTAGATTTGAGTGTTCACAGCGAGTGTTGAACTAAACCTGAAGGTATTGCAAGTCAATTATCTTATTACTACATCGAGGATATTCATATTCAAATCCGAAAAAAAGACATCGGTGAACCTTTTTTGAAACCCTAAAATGGCTCTTATAAATCCCAGTGGTGTAATTGTAATGGTTTTTTTGGTATTTGCGAGCCATAGAGGACACCAAGTTGCTCTGAAAGTGCTATATTTTTGAACTAAGCTTATATGAGCTTGTGATCTATCGACATGCGTGACGTGACTTTGAACCTCCACTGTTGCAGAAAGGTCATACGATTGAAACTCTAGAAGGTTGGTGAGAAACATGCTTGAAATGTAAACCCACAAAGGGAGTATGGCATTGACTACATTCCGAGAGGTTACAAGGAAATGCGAAAATATGCAAGATGTTCATCAGAGTAAGAGATTTAGTTGTTTGTAGAAGTAACAGATATGAGTTCAAGAGGAATTTCTTGTGCATGCTTAGCCCAATTAGCTGCACATCTTGATAAGGCAGCAAACGTTACAATACTTTTCATCTGGACAGTAGAAAAAAGAACTCATCACATGCATCTGCAGGACTTTGAATGATTACATGTCACACCTGGTAATACATCTCGCAGTGGTCACAAAATCGTTGCCTCCTATGCTCAGGCTTGAAGTTTGTGGTTAACTCGCTCAAAGACTCCCTTTGAAAGTAAGGATTCATGCAGGAAAACACGCAAATCATGAGCTGTTCAAACTTGTTCCTAGCTTTGGAAACACTGATGTGAGGTTGGGTCCAAACACAGAAGTGAAATACATGCTACGTATGACAAGCGTCAGAGGTTGAATCTCATGTAGACACGAACGTCATCATCAAAGAGGAACAATCAACAGCAACAAAAAACAATACTAATCAAGCTGCTTCAAATAATACGGGCCACAATTATACATGCGTGCAAACTCTGCAACCATGTATAAGTTCATCATGCATGAAACTAAAATAATCAGTTAAAAAGCAGAGATTGTGAACATGATGTGCAACTAATGCCTGACACAGTTGGGTATTGCTTTTGCGGAAGGCTTAGAAATGAAATTGACCATGTGGGTGATCTTAAGAGCTCGGGTTCACCCGTAAAGAGTCAAGGAGCTAGTGCTGATATGTAGACAAACTGGCCAGAGTTCGTGTGAATGTTTGGGGAAATTAGAGTTCAGAATCCTCTGAAGAGAATGGATATTCTATAATTTCTCTACCAATCTCAGAACTGCATGACTTCGAACCCAACTGAGTATGCGTTCAGTGGAGGTCAAATCGAAGGACCTAGAAGCAAGTTCTGGATAGCTTATCTTGCTATTGAAAAAAATACTGCTGAGCCGCCCACATTATGCATACTGTCTCCACAATCTTGAGATTGTGATCCTTTGACTCATCTACAGTTACGTGCAACAAATTAGCATCTACAATCTTAAGGTTCTGAAGTCAAAACTCAAGGGCTACATTATCTAACAGCAAACCAAAGACACCAATAACTTCAAGCATCGCCAAGAACAAGCGAGAATTTGGGTGTGTACATTGAAAAGATAAGTTCCTGTGTGCGCATCCACAGCACTGAAAGGGTTATCAAACAGGTAGATACTCGCACCCTGGTACAAAGCTCCCGAAAGCTAGATACGTTGCTTTTAACCACCATTCAAGTTGATGCCTCTCTCACCAATTTCAATTTGGTCTCAATAAACAAAAAAGCATCGAGTGCTTCTTCACTGCGCAGGCCAAGAAAACTACCGCGAACACAAGCTGGTCCGTGCCGCTGCCAAAGAGAATCTTCTATTCGATTTTCGCAACTTTGAAACCATGCTGATTGTGCTCCTTACGGAATGCTTCCCGCTACTTTTACCTGTCAGAAAGGTGGAGCCTCAATGACAATTACACTCGAGCAAATTGAAAATTATGATCGTCAAAATAAGGACCTGATATAAGCTGGTTCTCTCCGCTGATAAAATGCTTCTGAAATGGGAACCTAAATATGCTCAGAAGTTACTTAGTACTTAAACGTTTCCCATTACAAAAAATTACAGTCCTAATATGAAGGTTTGTACCACACGAGACGCCAGAGGAATCTCTCTCAGGATGCAAGATATGAGGTACCTTTGCAAAATCCCATCATTCCACAGAAGGGTTCACGTTTGCGAATGCGTGGGGTACAACATCTGGGTTCCAGTTGAAGTTCCGCGGTTGATTCTGTTGGCGAAGGCATTTCCACTGGAGAATTTGGGCACCAGCTCCACTGCATCCATTGTTAATTCCTCATCTTGCAGAAACTTCCATAATCGATCCATAGACAACTGAAAGCCACACGTAATAAAAAATCCAAACAATGGGTCGCCAGTTTAGCAAGTCTAAGAACGGACTTCAAGACACAATGTTGACAAGCAAGTGCATCCTAACATATTCACAAATAGAATACGATTAATAAGATGACGCACCTTCATCTGAATTTTGTTGGAGATGAACTCTGAGAAGCTGTTTAAAGGACTCTGCAGCATATTGAGCGTTACACAGGCTGTAAGCATCTGTCCGGCTGAGAGAGGAATTTACGCAATCGCGGAATTAGCGAACGTTGCGGTCGAGAGCAGGACAGGAGCTGCCCAAAACAGATAAACTGTGCTTGCGGTGGCCAATTCTTTCTTCCGTGGCCAGCTAGTTTTCCTTCTGCATTGACCGGACTTTTCTCGTCTCAGGCTTGGAGATTGAGGATAAATGCACATTACGCAGAGCTTCCGAAGTAGTCTTCATTCGTTCATGCTTAGTCTCTCTGCCTTTACTCTAATTAATTTTCTGTAAACTTATTAGACGGGTATTGATCAATGGTTGGTGAACCATGTGCTGTCTATGCAATGCCAACAGCGCTAAGTAACGCAAAGAGCGCGAGGACAATCTTGAGAGGGAGGATCCAGGAATGGTTGGTGAACCATGTGAAATTCCGCGACTCGTTGCACATCAACTGCCATGCAGCTGTAGATCTCCGCACTTGTGTGATCACGGCGGCTCAACCTTTCTCGTAGATAACGACCGCGGAACTTTTGGTTCTGCGCTACTTCTGAGTTGATACTGTACCTCCATATCTTAAGAGTTTATACAGAAATGCCATGCGAGTATCAGGCGGTCCCGATGCCTGAACCTCCTCGACGTAGAGTAATCTTCAAAATCTCTCTGTGCCCACTGCTAGCGTGCCGTAACTCACAATGACACTAATGAAGTGTGAAGACTGTCAGCACTCTCTCTGGCTATCGTTTTGTAGGTTTTGTTTCGGTAATTTACATGTAGGTTTGAAGAATGAAAGAAGAGCGTGAAGTTGAATTACCCATCGTGGGCTCAGCTGAGGCTGTTGGAACTTTATTTGATTTTGTTTCTTTACTCGAAGATCCGAAAGGATATTTTTGAGGCACTGTAGATCATATGTCCAGAGGCAGAAGAATAGCCTTCAGGCTTTAGGCATGCGATTTAGGGTTCACGTCTGAGTGTCAGGATCTCAGAGACTTCGTGGGATTGCAGAGTTAATCTGAGAACACTCACAAGAGTCTCTCAGGTGGTTCACTGTCGCTGTTTTTTTTTTAATTGGTGATTCATGTCAATCAAGCAAACCAGTAATATCTACCCGAGGATTCTCACCATCCCCAACTCGCCACCACGCAAATGGAAAGGACGTAACAATAAAATAAATGAAAACAGATCAGGAGTCTCTTCTGCATTGTGCCAGGAGCAGGCATGGGTATAGAAGAGAAGATCATATAGAGAGTGACAACAGCAACAAATATAAACCTAGCCCACGGACTCATTGTTGCTAAACAATACAGTGCGAGTACGAACTCAGGAACTTGACATGAAACGTTTGATTCAGACGCAATGCAACATTGCAAATTGGCTTCGTGCGCAACGGGTATCCTATGCCAGTGTCGAATCGATTCTCCACATCAGGGTAAGAACTACGAGGGAAACTCTGCACGTCAATGTATAACTACTAATCCTTTCGATAACTCCAATTAGGGTAACAGACCAAACCAATAGTTGTTTCCACAAACCATCTCCAGAGAAATGTAAGGCAAATTCGAAAGCACTTGCAGGCACATTATGGTGAGCAAGAGAATGAACGCCCCTCGTGATGCCTGCCCAGCTATTTCAAATTGGTAAGATCGAACAATTCCTGGTGCAAAATGATTCTCAACCTCACTGCACGAATCAGAAAAGATAAGCTCAACTCGATCGCAATTAATTGTCCAATGATCCGGAGAGCATCTCTCATTTTAAGCAAGAGCCAGTGACGCAGCGTAGCGACAGCCTACGAATGCTTGGGAAAGACATGACACACCCTTCGTCATCATCCCTACCGTTACGCCACTCGAATCTTGCCCTTTCTGACAGCCATGAGTAAGGTTATATTTTCAGAGTCCAACTTAGGTTTTAGGGCCAGCTACACCCAAATGAAGAAATCATAACTGCAGTCCAATAAATGCAAGAACATATTAAAGGGGGCTCAAGGGAGAAGTCCATAGGCAACCTTCAAAGAATTTGATAAGCTGAAATTGAGAAGCCTCCATTGGCTCGCTTTACACCTAGAAAATCAGTAAAAAGTCCATAAGTAGAAGTTGAAGGTTGTAGGTTAGCATATTTACCATGGTCACTGTTCGCTTTACCAAGTTTTGTAGTTTAGTAATAACTTGATGCTCGCGTTGTATATTGCTACTGACACAAACACCACTTCCTTGTTGTGGAGATTGAGTTACCCATCAGAAGCTCAACATCCAATGAAGAATAAGATCCCCATATTCGAAGTCTTCCCACGTAAAGCGGAGGGCCACCGAGGGTAAACATGTAATCCCTATCTGCGTTTTCTTTGAGGTTCTGCGAGTCAGGCCCCACCGAAGACTGCGTTGTACGAATGTTCTGCCCCACAGGCTGCGGCACCATCTGGATGAATGTGCAGGAGAAAGGCATCATGATGCCTAGGTTGGAAGGGATAGTCACAACTTCGCAAGAAGGTTTGCGGCAAATCAAAACCGTGAATTCTAGGCTATTAACCCCGCTGGGCGAATTCCGCAGAGGCTCCTGGCATTAGTGTAGCACAACCCATTCGAGAATTTTGAGTTTCGGTGCTGTTGAGAGACTTTGCTATTGAGTTGTCTGCATCGATTGCAGGTATAGAGGACAGGATGGGTCAGAATCTAGAGGTAAAGGTACCGGCAGCAAAAATTGCTCCCTCCATGCTCTCCTCCGACTTTTCCAATCTGGCGTCAGAAGCCAAATTCATTGAGGAGTGTGGAGCCGACTGGCTTCACATGGATGTCATGGTGAGTTCGCTAAATTGTTGATTGGTTTGCGTTTAGGTAACGATATTGAATTCGGTAACAATGGCAGAAGAGTCATTCTTTAATACTTTTAACCGAAAGTCGTTTGGATTTCTTCTCTTCCCTATTCCTTCTCGTTTCAGATTTGCACTTCATTGCAATCTGACTCCTAGTGTTTTGCTCGTAATTTTCGGCAACGACGCGGTTAATTTGTGTTTGACAGAGAGGATGCCAAGCAGTTCATTGCTGGTTCACTTTATTGTGTAGTGTGCACTTCATTCGGAAAGCAGAGATTCACAACCTGTATCATAAGCTTGTTTTGCCACAGAGGGTAGCAAGTTATACTAGGATTCTTCATAATTAAGCCAACGTTGATCTTTACAAAATTGGTGTCAATGAATCCCTCTGGACTGTTGTAGGTGCGAGATAAGGAACCGGCATTTGGTAATTTATATAATGTATATACAATCTAGGTTAAGCTTAAGATAATGCCGAACCTGTTTCGAATGATTCTTTTGTACGAATTCTCGTGATAAGATTTGGATACAGGAATAATTTAGCCGTGCGATTTCGGTAAGAGATGTCGCTCATTTGCTGTATGCGGGGTTTTGTGCAGGATGGGTAAGGAATCAGAATCAGCTTTTTGGCTGCAGATGCCTTAATACATCAGTTCAGGTTATTGGTATCTCACAGTTTTGCAAACAATCGTATAACACTGGCTCGTCGTTCTTGTTCTGGCCTAGAAATCAAGAAAGGATCCAAATCTAATTTGAGATCCTTCAATTTCACTTCATCAGCATGGGTCCTGTCCGTTGATGCGCAGGCACTTTGTTCCCAATTTGACGATTGGCGCTCCGGTCATCAAGTCCTTGAGAAAGCATACCAAGTGAGTAACTCTTGATGCACTCTGTCTTTCCTTAGGTTCTTCTAAGGTCTGGACTTTGGCATTGGCCGATGTCAAGGATCTCATTTTTAATCTTTTTGCAGAATGTACATGGACTGTCATTTGATGGTCACCAACCCAATGGACTACGTGGATGAGTTTGTGAAGGCCGGCGCTTCAGGCTTCACTTTTCATGTTGAAGTTGCAAAAGGTTAGAGATTCACCTCAATTGATGAAGGATTAAAGTGCGACAAAAATTTAAAATTGCAAGTGTTGAATATGAAATAGATAAATATGAAAGTCTCCTTCGCTGCTTTCTTGGATCAAGTCTTATGTTCATGTTTAAGGAGCAAAGTCATCATCTTAACAGCTTAAGTTTTTATTATATACAGACAAATTGAACTCTGCAATGAAATATTCCCTTGTTATAGCTGCTATAGATTCGCTGCTCTTTTAATCATACGAGATCGTTTATTATGTAATATCTCTAATATCTAACTCAAGTTATTTGAATTAGACAACTGGCAGGAACTAATCTACAAAATCAAGGCTGGTGGTATGCGCGCGGGAGTTGCTTTGAGGCCTGGAACTCCTGTTGAAGAAATTTTTCCTCTGGTATGCCAAACTGAAAAAGAAAACAATATTGTTTGTTGTAAGAGTTACCTTCTAATTTGTTTGTGAACCTACCTATCAAACGTTTATCTTTGAAGAAAGCTTTTGGATGCCAGCCCTGTATGTACATATTTTACTTCCTGGGACTAGGCCCTTGTTCAGAAGAAAGTTCAATACATGCAGGTTGAGAGTCAAGAACCAGTGGACATGGTGCTTGTCATGACAGTTGAGCCTGGCTTTGGGGGCCAGAGCTTTATGCCTGAGACGATGCCGAAGGTACTGAAACTTCTGTCAAGTCCCGTGTTCATGTAATTTTAAACAGCCCATAGTTCGTAGTACGGATTTTGCTTGTCTAAGATCAGTTGGTTGATCATGGAAATTGGCAGAAGACAATTTACCATTATTGAGCTAAATTAGTCCCATAATAAACTGCAATTAAATGAAGTTATCAAGATTGATCGTGTATGTCCGCACTGAATGTTTTCACAACTTGGAATGGCGGCACAATCTTGGTTTCTGAACAGGTGAATGCTTTGCGACGGAAGTTTCCGCTCCTTGATATTGAGGTACTTGCCTAACACACAATTCATGTAGAAAATGCGTTATCAATGCTAGATGTTTACGTCCTCTTGTTTTGCTAGATCGGATTTTGTAGTTTGTGGTTAAATGATGATTAATATAGGCGAAGGGTCATGAGCAGAATTCGGTTTTCTGAGCTTCATGTGAGCCGAGTTCCAAGAGTGTCGCTGAGTTTGCACGTTTATTGGAATTTTCCAGGTGGATGGAGGCTTGGCTCCGGCTACCATCAAGCAAGCAGCAGAGGCTGGAGCTAATTGTATTGTAGCAGGAAGCGCCGTCTTTGGGGCTAAGGACCCTGCGGAAGTAATCGCCACTCTCCGGCAAGGAGTTGACGCAGCTCAAGCTTCTTCGATCTTCTTCAAGTGACCTGTTTGCTACTCTCAGATTCCATAGATGGCATGAATTACCACTGCACATCAGAAAAACTGTCGTTTATAATTATTTTTTAGTCGTGCTATTGCATAAAATCACAGGCTTCCTCACCATCATTCTTTAGTTCAGGAGTGATGGATGATAGCTACACAACCGTCATGGCTGTTAAAACCTCTTAAAATTTTTAGATTGTGACTTCGAAAATTTTGATGTAGTTGATGTGTCTTTTGGCAAAAGAATTGCAGCAGTGAAATGAATGCTTCAATTCACGCAGGGTATCTCCCGTCACCCAATCAGCAGTTGTCAAATATCACAAGTTGCACCGTCCCTTCAGCAACAACAGCATCTTTCAAATCTTTGCTCTTCAGAAATAGAGGGTTTCTAAGCTTAGCGATACTCTATTATCGTGCACTATGTTGCGGAAAATACGGAATGCTGTAACGTCGCTTGCTTAAATTTACATCCTGAGTGTTTCAAAGTATCAAATGCATATCTCATCTGCGTTATCTATGGCATCAACAATCTTTAGCGTACGTATGGACAAGATCAATCAACAATCTATAGAACGTCGACTCATAATCTTCTCACAAAAGCTGTAGAGATAATGTGCTGGAAAATTTATGCCGACGGGGCATAATATACCAGCAAGGGAAAATGATCTATTGATAAGACGACCGTGGATCACTGGTCAGAATGACAGCATTTTCACAGAATGAACAACGCACTGAAAACTAGGGTGCACATTTAATCTACCAAGACCCCACAGCCCCTGCTGTTGGGTTCTCAAATGCCTTGTAACTCCAGTTGGTCTGCAGTGCATAGGGCTCCGATATGTGGACTCCCGCCTCTGTCACGTTTGCAATCTGCAATCGCATACCAAAATTTCACATACCAACTACATGGTGGCATCAAATGAGGAGAATTTTCAAAGTAGATTTTAGAACACAAAAATGGGCAGAGGATGGGAGGCACGAACCTGAAATTTGTTGATAGAAGATCGGTCCCGATAGAACAAGACGAGCATGCACTTCTCCAGGAGTGCAACGGCTTCTTCATATGTCATATCCGCTCTCCACTCATCTCGGAAGATAGGCCGGGCGAGATGGTTACCAAACCCAGTGGCCACGTGATCATCCACATAATGAACACCAATCATTGTAACCTGGTCAACATTCAAGCATAATAAACGAAATGTTAAATCATATTCGGCGTAGAGTTCAACTGGAAAGAAAACCTCGTCGAAGACGGATGCCTTAACCAGTTACCCAACATAGTCGGTAATCACAGACAATACACCAATCAAAGGAAAGAAAAATCAATACGTAATATGGAAACGACATATACAGGACACAGGCATGAGTTTAATGGCTAAAAGTGGACACAGAAAGTGGAAGGACATGTTTAAGGACTTCTTTTTTAACCACTGAAGTGGATGTAGTAGGTCCTTTGCATTTCAGCATACTAACTAACTCCAGGAACTGTCCCGACTTTATTCTTAAGATAAAATCAGCAACTTCCGATTCTTTTGAAATAGATTGTCATGACCGCAACTACGCAACTATGGTCATTAGGGATCTGCGGTAGTTAGGTACAGAAGACATAATCATGCACGTGGACTAAAAAATCCAACCGCACGTCCGTCTAATCTTGCAATAAGCATATGCACATGGACCAAACACGAGGGAAACAAGTGAAAACCCGCGAGGGTTGATGAATAGCAAAGAACATAGATTATGGTGGAAATTTCAGATATCTCAGAGGTAGTAAGGTACGTACCACACCCAAATACTTTTGGCCGTTTTTAACTCCACCGAGAACAAAACTATTCCAGAGAGGATCAAATTTGTTGCGGCGTCCATACATGATGCGGTTCAGATAATTGTGGATCTCCACCGGTCCAAGGTTGTTACCATCGTCCCACATGTAATCGTTGGTACTGAAATGCACATCATCCCAATACTCAATTTCAAATAGGTAAGGTCTAATTGCCCGTAAAAAGTACCAACTCTAGACAGTTGGCATAGATTCTACACACGATGTACAGGGACATCGAAACATGACCAACTAAACATTGAGTCACACCCAAGCGGGCCAACTGAGAGACCTGAATAACCTGGTCGTAATCTATCCATTTCACCCCAGAAAGAACTTACATGAGTTGCTCTAGCATCTGATTAATTGCTTGAAAATCGCTTATTTCGCCACTGGCACCGAGAGCAGTGGACTTGCCCACAGCTTTCAAGCGCTGCACACTTTTGTACCTCACAGTTGAACCATATGATCCTACAAATCAACAACAAAGTTAGAATTCCCCGAAATACACAATTCAGCACACACCAGTACACCACGAAAGCAGAGTCTATAAATCTTGGCAAACTAAAATTGTCCTAATTCTTGTTGAAAAAATAACAATAAGTTAAGAAAGCAAAGAAACGAAAACAATCGTTCGTCCCAAATCTAGAACCCACCTGCTGTGTCGGAAGCCAGAAGAACACCATCCTTGTACTTGACTCCCAAAACCGATGTACCGGTAACATACGGATACCTACCGATCAATCCCAATCACAAATGCATAGCACTCAGCAACGCATGCAGAAAAAAATCCAATACAGCATCTCTAAGCCTCAAAAACTCTCAAAACCCAACTGGAGACTGATCAAGGATAGCTTCGTGAGAGTGGCGATTGAGTACGCACTGAGTATGCTTGGAAGGAGCTTCAGGCATGAGCGTGAAGCTGCTGTTGTGAGGCCCCATAATGGGATGGTCCACATAGCTCTTCTCCGCTTGTTTGGAAGAGGAAGAGGCGTGATATGGGTACATCCCCGGTGCTTGAAAGTTGGAAAAATCCATTTCAACGAAGACAATAATCTAGAGCTGATGTTGGCCGGAAGAAATTGGGCTCCGATGAGCTGATCAATCGAAAACAAGGAAGGATGGCCGAGGTCAATCGAAAACAAGGAAGGAGGGACGAGCTCAATCGAAACAATGTCGCTCGAAGTTTTTCCTGACGGTATGTTAGGGTTTCCCATCTAGATCCTAAACGACATCCTTACCGAGGTCTTAATCGAGGTCTCCTCTTGGCCTGTTTGCGAAGTAATCCATGCTGGCGACGATGTATGAAAATTGCTCATTGCATTTAACTTTCTGTCTATTTGTTAACAGACCCAATGACATGGTATCTTAATTCTAAACTTCGGTATTCTAATCCGGAAATTCATATTGAATAAAATCATGTCGCACTTGAGTTTTGAACGTGACAAAAACTCTAGGAATGTAGTGTTGTGGTGTACAGGTTCGCGATGTATACAGAGGATCCGGCACTTGTGCGGCTGCAAGATCATGTGCCTCCATTCCGAGCTCTAGCCGGTAAGAATCTAGACGCACAAGTCATCAACGGTTTCATCTGTGGAGGATGAGCTCGGGGAGAATGGGAAGTCGGAAACCAGGCATTCCGTTGTGTCGAGTGCCCTGGGAGTTTCAACAATCCCTGGTCGTGAAGGACTAGATAGAGCTCCACCCTTCACTAATTCTACGAAATTTTTTGTGGGTTCTATCATAATCCAAAGTGGAAGGCGACGTAGTGAGGTCTTCCGTCGACGCCGATTGGCTACCTTCATCAAACCCTCATTCCAAAGTTTTGCAAGCAAAGGCACTCCAACGCTTTTGCTGACAAGGGTGAAGGGTGTCGCGTTTGAAGTCACGATTATAAAGCATACAAAGGAAACTCTGCACCAGAAGGTCCATAGGTGGCCTCGTGGGTGGGTTCATGGATGAATTCGGCTCCTGGATGTGCAGGAATTGCTCTTCTTCCTTCGACGAGGATCCACATTCGCCACGTCTTGACGTCGAGGACGGCAGCACCTCGCGTTGCATCGTGCCAGTCTTCGAACTACTTTTTCAAAAAAGCTGACTGTGTACTTTTTGGAATTACGTGTTTGTATATATAAGTTACGTACGTACGTACGTAATTTTGTATATTAATGTATACAAATATGCATATCACAATATTTTCATAGTAAATAGATTGCAGCTTTACATTCCCGAAAGCAAAATTTTAAAATTGTTAAAATTGAAACAAAACATGCAAAAATTTGGTGGAAATTTGTTTTTTTGATGGTTAAATTCATAGAAAATCTTCAAATATATAATCCAATTGAGCAAGAATAAACTGTTGAAAATAACTAAAATTCTAAAATGTGTATTCATGTATGTATACCGTGAATACTTTTAGTTTCAAAATCAGCAATTATTTAAATTATTCATTCATTGCCTAGTTTTAAGGGTTGTAATCATATAAAGACATTTACCATAAATAAAAATAATGCTACTTGTTATGAACACATATTTTAATTGAATTCTAATAGCTGCAAAAAAAGGATAAATTAAATTAACAATTTTGAATTGAGTAATCTTTTGTAAAATATGGCCTTATATTTCTTAAAATATTACACACGTTTTTTTTTTCTTTTCAAAAGATCATTTGCAATATCAAGTATTTAATCAAGTGAACCCTAAGAATTATTGTATTTGTATTTTTTATTTTGTTTATTTTTAATTTTTTGATAGTTAAAGTATTCAGAACACTCAAAAAAATCTGTGATTTAAAATTTATTATCAACAATAGAAATTAATATTTTTCATTTGAAAATAATAAAAGTAAAAATACAACAAAGATTTTGAACAACATGATGCTAATGGTTTTTCAGGAAAATTACAGAAAGAAAATGGATATAAACACTCACGGATTTCTAAAAAAAAAACTCCACAGCAAGGAATGATAATCTTTAATATATATATATATATATATCTATATATACACACATATACTTTAATCTCAATCTATATTTTCAATCCCATTCACTGAAACATCGTCTTGATTCACACGGTCCCACATATAACTAAGTTTTTATTTATTTCATTCGTTATGAAATTGGTCCAGTTGGCTGTTGACTACGTGCCAGCTCTCCTATTGGTTGCGGCGATAGGCGGTGCACCATGCGCATAAATAGGACCCACCAATTGCAAGAGAGGAGACATATGTTTTCATTGGCCACGAGGACGCGGAGACCAGCACTGTGACATCACAGAGGAGAGCCCATAAGCGAGGGTCGGTGGCCTTTACCCGCCCTTCAAACCTTCACACTCTCTCGGCTCATGTTTTGCTCAACTTGAATGAAGGTCGTCCTCGCGCTCCCGAATCAATCCCTCACGTTAGCACTCAATCTGTTGTGTATAATCTCCTGCTTTAGCCCTTGATTTTGCTGCGCTTTTTCTGATGTGTTTTGCAGAGACATTGACGAGAAGATTTGGGTGGCATTCGTTGAAGCTTGAGAGCTCCAAGTTTGTGAAGCTGGTTTGGGGTGTATTGAAGCTCTGGAGATTTTGTATTTGTTGAATATTGTGTGCAAGCGCACAGTCGATTTGAGTTTCAGGGTTGGTGCGGGTTCTGTTTTGAGGGTATTTTCGCGGTTGAGGAGAAGGGAGCTACAATGACGAAGGGTTCGCAGAGCCAGGCGTCAACGACGGCGTCGTCGTCCAGAGGCAGCGCTGCAGGTGCAGCACTGCCTAGATCAGGCTCTTCTGGAGCGCCTCCGAAAGTTACCGGCGGTTCGGGCCTGAGGAGGAGGCGGACCACGTCGACCGGTAGCGGTGGTGGGAGTGGCTCATACAGAAGTGGGAATAACAACATGTTGCGGTTCTACACTGATGACGCTCCTGGCTTGAAGATCACCCCTACTGTTGTTCTTGTAATGAGTCTCTGCTTCATTGGGTTTGTGACCTGTCTTCATGTGGTGGGGAAGCTGTACAACTACCGAACAAAGGCCTAAGGTATGGTTAAGCGAGATGTATCTCATTCTTTCTGAAATCATATTTTGCTCTCACCGAATCATTTTTTTAGGACTTTTGTAGATCAGATGTAGGGGCTTCAGGAATGGTCAACGTGCACAGCCTTCAATATTCGACGGAGATTGTGTAGATTCGCGTTGCAATGCAGCAAAGAGTGGTGAAATATTTACACAAAGGGATATAGAATGCCAAGGGACCGTCCGTAGAAAGGTCTTTGTTCGTTATCTCCTGAAGGCTTTAGATTTGGAATTCAGTGATGGTGGAGGTACCCTCAATCCCCAAATTATTAACGATGGCTGATGTTTATTGATGAACATCAAACTTTAAAATTTATGTTTGTGTCGTTTTGTTTTGGGAATCCTTCTGACGACTTCTGAGTGGGGATTATATGTCGATTTTGTGTTTGTTGCGAAGATGCACGTGTTGTGAGGATATTGTATTCTCTTTGGGTTCCGAAAGAATCAACATATGGAAATATGTTTTCAGCTCTTCTATCGTCTTTTGCATGATCTTTTGCATACGCAACTTGAGTATTCTGCATTTACTTGAATGTATTGATCACGACATTAGGATGTTGAGCGGATTTTCAGCCAGGGAGAATGTGATGAACTTGTCGAATCAGTGTAGAAATTCCTGCATGAGCTGTTTCACAGATTGAGCATGATCGCATATTCCACGTTTGAGGAAACCTCTGTTACACCATACTGGTCTGTACAATTAAAATATGCTCTTTCAGAAGTTCTACGAGTGGTACTGGTATAAATCAAAATCTGGTCTAGCCTTTTGAATCCTCCATTGATGCCTCTTGCATATACGCCTGGTATCATGGGCTTGGGATGTAAATCTGATGTTTCTTTTAATTCATTTTTTCTATTTCTAAATTTGCCAAAGTAGACATTGACTGTTTTGGTGTTACAAGGTGTAATAGCATTGTGATAGAGTGGAGTAGTTGTGTGTTCTGTTGCGATGTCGATTCTTAGAATAACGTTCATGTGATTAGTTCTCCAGGTGTCCCTGATGGTGAATAGGTTGCAAAAAAAATAGATATCCAAGCTGTTAACCAAATGGAGCATCATTTTAAAATATTGATATGATTTGATCACTCAGTAAGATTAAAATAGTGCAATTAAAAATTTCAAAGTCATTTCATTCCTCAACATATTATGGATGTATCTTTGCATTTATCTATTTTATATAATTTAAAATTTAAAATTTAAATTAAAAACAAGAAAACCAACTTGAGTACAGATTTATGTTTTGAAAGTCAACTTAATCTTTGTCAAGAAGAGTAAAATATTTGGTTTACAAAATCTTAAGTAGTCCATAATTGAAATTTTTACTGCTTCAAGAGTTATCAAGCGATGCAACCAATTCAAGAAAGATCTGATTGATTGTAGTTGCACAAACACAGAATTTATAGCTTTTAAAATGTAAAACAAATTCAATTAATAAGAAGCCATCAAATTAATGTCGAATTTAAAAATAAAAATAAACGTGATGTAGCTCACCATTATAGAAGAACAACTCTTACAGCTAATGTTTTTAGAAGAATTCTCTTGGAATGGTTGAAACTTTGTTCGAGGTTGGATTATGGTCCTAATATTGTCTCGAGTGGAAAGAGTGTCATATTAACAATGGTTTATGGCAACATTCACTAAATCCATTGTACTGGTCATATACTTTTGATATTATTTTTTGGCACTTGTACGAATGACTGATGAATGAACTCACCACCCTCAAAATGTAGTGGCTGGTACACCATCAAAGGTTTAACCCCATTGGATGAATGGTATTTTCATTAGAGAAAGGCAGGTAGAGAGTACATTGTAGTGATCATGAGTGACATTGCAAAGTTGGCAAAACCTTATCTTGTTTAGTTTAATTGGATATCTTAACAATTTCCTCAAAACAAAAATGTGAACATTTCAACAGAATATTGAAAACTATTAATGAGGTCGAAATTAGGTTACAGCTTTAAAGAACATCCTGATGATTCAGCTGGTTTCAAGGACATCCACGTAGCATTGTATGCCAAGGTACTGAACTTCAGTTCATGTTCCACAAACTACGTCAACTACTTGAGTAACATATACACTGGACAAGAAAAAGGGCCCATCCAGGTATGAATAATCACAGCTCCACTGTGAAAAGTTCATTGGACTAATAAACTCCGCTAGGAGCATCTAAAGTTGCTGAAGGACTTTGGACCGATTGCGCAGGAGCATCAGACGACCTCAGCAAGAGACTCAATTGCAATAGCAAAATGGACTTGCAGATCAGATTGTATTCGAATAGTCTGAGCTCAAGGAGGCGAGAGCTTGGTTACAAGGTGGCCTGCACCAGTACAAGGGGAACAACCCCAACGCCTGCCCAGCATGTGACCTCAAACATTCCAAGCCCTACCGTGATTACAGGACTCAATCAGATTAAGCAGCGACACCCTTGCCTTTCTTCTTCTGTATCTTCTTCTGATAGAATTCAAGTTCCTTACCTTCCAAAATATACCTGCATGACATTGAGATATTAGAAGCTGAGGCGTTCTAAACCAGTCCAAGACTATGTAACGTAAGAATCAAAACAAGTTCCTTGAGTTCCTGATTTTTTTCAACCGTATGGTACACAATCGACCAATTTCATCGCGCCTCGCTCATTAGGACGGGTTGATTGACATTTCGACCAGGGAGATTCCTCCACGGAAGAAAGAAATTTAAAAAACGAGTGAAGTAATATTAAAACCACCGCAAACACTTTGGGGAGCAGCAGAACGCAGGTAGTACGAGAAACAGAGATCAACATACCCGTCCGAGCGGCCACATAGCCCAGGTCGAGATGAAATGCAAGCAAGTAGTCTGCCACTGGCGAACTGGTCCTCCAAATGAGAGTCAAGCTTCTGGCCTTCCACCCTCTTGGCAATCTTTCTTAAGACACGATCGCTCTGCTTCTTTTCTTAAGTTACTTCAGCTTCCTGGATTTTCAACATATCCAGTATTACAGAGAAATTCAATCATAGCTGCAAATTCATGGTTTCATCCTGCTACAAATCCAACTAGATTCGATAGTGCCCCAAATGTTTCTAAGTCCAGAATACGTGCCAGAATGTAATTCAGTAAGACATACCTCATCCTTCTTTGTAGCCGCCTTCTTCTTCTTCCCACCAATTTCAACACCATAGTGCTGGCTGTACCAAGTGCGAAAGGGAGCAGCACCGACCTGAACAGTAGCATTCTTGACCAAGGTTTGGGTTCGAACAAGCTCATTATTGGACGCGTTGTAAACCACATCCAAAATTCTAGTCTTCCGGGTAACGGCTTCAGAACCCCATGCGAAATTCCCAGTATCCAGACGCAGCGTCCGGAACTTCAAGTTACCCCCACGCACTCTAATACGCCTCACTGTCTTGTTGCTGGAAAGCTTGGTCATGGCACCCTGCATTCCCAACTCGTACTTCCGCTTCTTGCACCATGACTTTTTCTTTCCTCCCGTTGCCCGTCTCTTGTGAGTGGAATCCCTGGAAATACCTGCATGCAGGAGCGGATTTTTTAAAATTCAAACGTACTCTAAATCTACCGTGTTTACTAAGTCATAATCCATTAGTGGAATACACCCCCAAAACCCTAAACCCTCTAAAACGATAAACAAAAAATCGCTGTAATTGCAATAAGATTGAACTAAGCACACACGTTAATATCTCACAAGTTCATCATACCCATTGTTGCCGAATGAAGCAATCACCAAAAAAACACAAAACTAAAATTTTAAATAAAGGGATGAGTCCAATCACTGCCTGCTCCCAAACTTCCTGCACCGATACCCAAATGCATCGAGACAAAAACCAATGCCGCAGACACAGCTAACTGTATTAATCCACTTGTACAGGAATGGCTGACGTACCCATGATCGGAGCCGGAGCCGGAGCCGGTCGCTAGCGGGCCCTCAGCTTCATCGCCTGAAGGGGCGAAGCTCAATTGGTGCTTGGCCCAAACATGAGCTTCTAGCCCTAATTTTCGCCACACATTAACGCCTCCGTCCAGCGGTCGGCGTGGGATTTCGTGGGTGTTTTTGTGGGGATCTGGTGGTCGGCCACTCACGGAATGTGAGCTTCACTCAAGCTTGTAAAACTTCACAAACTTAAATCATAGTAAAGCACAACTATGTGCATCTTGTGAAGGATGTGTGGAAAGCTATTTAGATGGGCCAATCCACTATTGATGTATTCAAAAGCGTGGGCAAGAAATGAATATAGATATATATATATATATATGTATATATATATACACACTACAAAAGTATAGATATTTTATGAATATCGTGTGTAAACTACAAAGAAAAGTACACACTATATTCATAGACTGACATATCATTACAGCTAAAGTTAATCTGTAGAGATAAAGTATTAATAGATAAATTCATGAAATCAAGTTAAATTAGAAATAGAATAAAATTCAATAAGTTCTAAAAAGTGTAGGTTTGAATGTACATATACAACCTTATATTTACATTTCTACGTCGCTAATTTGTAATGAAGAATTCACAGATTGTTCTTCTATTGTTAAGCACGTTTCTGTCAAATTGAAGTGATATGATGAGTAGGACATTTTGCTGAGGGCAGAGCACAGAACAATATCAAGCCACTTCAACATAAAACTTACCCATCCAAATTTTGCGCTAGTTTCATAACGTCACATTGTTTGTGAGCTATTTTTTATTCGAAGTCTACTTATTTATTTAGCAAGCAAACGTATCATTTGCATGATTGTGAAGAAAGACTAAATAGTACAAGAGTTTACAAAGTTGGACGAAGAAAGACCTAGAGGCTGGGGGTTTATGCACTAAGCCATAGTCAACCTGCTTAATGGCAATTGCATAACAGTTTGAGCACACAAATATTGAATGGCATCACATTCACGTTATCAAAGTTTCGAAAATTCCAGCAGTGTGCATCGATTCTGAAGGTGGCATTTTATTGAAACAAAGGGGAGTAAGAACGCATTGGTTGAAAGTCCCCATGCTGTTGCAAGTCTTTCTTATCACTCCCTACAAGCTAGAATTGTCATGTACGTATCTTCCACCAACTTTTAGGTCGACATGGATCTTCAGGGCTAGTCAAGAGTGCTGGAAGTAATGGGTGGCAAGCAAAAACTGTTCTCTGAAGTGACCCACTTAAATTTCTATACAAGTTGTTGCGACAAAGCTTGAGATGTTCTGTTTAAATTCTCACCAGTAACTGCCTACCTTTGTGCCCGACAGGGTACGGCCTGCAGTTCCTACTGCCAACCTCAATTTCTCACAAACATCATTGCACTTGTGTGTTTCAAAGAATAGCTTAAAGCCTTCGGCGCCTAGATTAGTACGAGTGAAACGCATTACATCAGTACAGTGAATTGCAGGATCGCAGAGGCCAAACACATTCTCACCAAACGAGTTCGTCATTCTTACACCTTGCAGATCCGTAACCATCAACAAGCCCCTTGAGCGCTCATGTGTCCAGTGCGTGAACGCTTGAAGAACAGCAGCATAATCCAGCGTGTTGACGTAGCCACCATTATTGGAATATCGCAGCCACTCTCCCTCCAATAAGCTTTCCATGTTGTAGAATTTGATATTTGGACCAGAACCAACCTCTAGTGTTGTCACTTCAGTAAACTCAACCTCCTTAACATTCTTCATATTCGATGTTCTGCAGGAAATGTTAATCCATTAAGTAGCGAATGTAAAGTAAATATCTAGGTTATTGGTGAGAACCTCACATGGAATTTTATACTCACGACAAGAAGGGAAACCAAGGCTGTACCCAATTATGCACCCAATTAAAACTGCACAAATCAAACTTCTTAGGATTATCCTCAACTGAAAACAATTAGAATCTTGAATGTGCAGAAGGATAAGAGATATCCAAAAGGCTGGACTGAAAGAATGTACATTTTGTTGAATTCTTTGGCCATGTGTGCTGATACTGATTGCACTTCCATTTGTGCCCAGTATCGCTCCCGCTTGTGAATTTCCCGAACATCTTTTCCAAGAGGCGTTTTAAATCTTTTGACTACCATGGACCTGTAGCGAAGAGAACAAACAAGAATCAGAATCAACACCCTCACTTGATCATCCTAAAATGTGATCAATTAAGTTGGAACATTTCTTAATCGGGTAATGTGATCAGATTTTTCTAAAGAACAATGGGGTACTTACCGGGGAGACTCATTCGGACACGTGATGAGTGCGTGGTAAGGCCATCTGACTGCCCCTTCGTCACTGAACGGATGCTTAGCAATTTGAACTTGAATATGGTCCATGGCTTCCTCCTCTAAAGCCATGTGATTGCTTATTCTGCTGAGCATATCATCTAGCGCCCGGTACCATCTGCGTCGACCAATGAAAAATCATTACCATCAACAGAATTTTCATGCAAGAATTGTCTCCACCTTCAACCTGAGGTCTTTATCGAAAACTATTACCGAACGTTCCTTCCTCAACTAAAAATAGAATTTATGATTGCATTCCATCACTGAAAGACTTATTTTAACATTGATACACCTCCTTGCCAACCCTCCAGAGTCTAGAGTAATTCCTGCGAAAGACTTCTTCATGCTAGATTCGTGAGAAACAAATTTAAACGCCCATCAGCACTCCAACGACCCTATCAATGAATGGCCTTGAATGAGTTACAGCCAAAGAAAAAATCTCAACGCTTCCTTCAGAATGAAGCCAAGCCACAAGCCAGAAACTTACTTGCATCTAAAGTGAACCCCAGATTGCGCTGGAACCTGTGCCCAAGATGGCACCCCTTTGATCACGTCTTCACGCAGAAACTGAACATCGACAATGGGGTTCTGTGCATTGACAACGCTCAGAGTCTTCTGGATGGTACCACGACACAAGGTTATCACTTTGTGTGGGATGTTGCTGATGTTTACAAATTGTTCCTCTAGAATATTCAAGGAGCTTTCAGCTGCTTCCCTAAACTTTCGAATCATCTTTTTGGTGCTGCTGTTTAAGTGGCAGAAGAAATACGTGGAGATGCAGCAAATTTCATGCAGGATTCTTAACTGGGCTTCAATTGTTCGGCCATATTTGTCTCCGTTTGGGTACAGATCCCCTACTCCATCATGGAATCTAAGACCGTGACACGGCGCATCCGCGATATGAAAGAGCACACGATTCGGGGCAACCCAGCTCAACTGTGCGACACGAGCAATTCCTGTGAATACATCCTCTGCGTCATCTCCACCCCCTACGGCGCGCACCCGGGACAATGCTTGAGCAAAGACACTTTCGGGGCCAGAGAAGCTCGTCGTGAAATCCAACATCTCCCTGTCGTCCTGAGCAGTGTCCTCGTAGTCCCTATAAGGTACAAAGGCTACACGCAACTTACAATCTGGATACGACTGCATTATTCCCGCTGCCATAGTGGTCACAGTGGTCTTGATCATGTCAATGCTCGACTGGAAAACAAAATTCACTTCTTTCAGCATGTTGTCTTAAGAGAATAATGAACTAAGAGGATTCTTCCTAATAAACTTCACAAGCTAATAGCCAGCAATTGAATTTATTCTCTCTAAAAATCAAAGAAGAAAAAGACCTGCCAATCCAGTCATAAACAAAACTACAATTCAATCCAGGCGCAATTGAGTCGCAATTGAATTGATGGTAGATTAAGCGAGCAACTAAAGCTCTCTAAACCCTTCGGACGGCCAGAGATTTACACTCTACATTAACCACTTCGATTACATAGCTCTGTAACTACTCAACGCAACAGAATCAGAGACCAAGCTTGAATAGTGTTACGCCAAAACTTTCATGATATACATTTTCAGGACTATGACCTGAGTTGATAATCTCAAATGGTCCATTTCCACAGGAACTGAGAATTGTGAAGTGATTAAAGGCAATACCTGCATACTGCCCGTTGCATCCACTAAAAACGCCAGATCCAATTCCTGGCTCTTGATTATCATCTTCTTGATCTCAACCATGCGGACTTTGGAAGCCGCCGCATGATTTTGTTCAAAGTAGGCCAAACGCTGTTGCGCACTGTCCAATTCTTTAGCTTTGCTCGACTTGAGCATCGCGTTCTCTCGTTTCACTTTCTCAAGCTCGTCCAAAACCTGACGTGTTCGGTTGGACATGGCAGGAATTACTACTTCACTGGCTTTTGGCATCTCAAGCTCTCTTTTCCCCTCCGCAGCCTCCTTCATCGCCTTGAGCGTGCTCAAAGACCTCCTTGATTCAGTTGAGACCGGATTTCTGTTCGCCTGACGAACGAAGGAGGAAAGCCCTGCTGTAGGATGCACCTTGTCAGCAGTCCCAGAAGGCACCACAGCCGAGAGTGACGGGGTCACCCTACTAGCCATAAGCTTCTCCTTCTCCTGTCCGAGCATGTGTAACATTCCAGGACCCTGTAGAGCTTCAGGAGATGGGGCACCAGAATCTCGATGTACAGTTTTGAGAGGTGAATCTGGCAACAGATTTCTATCTTGCCTGATAGTACTCGCATCTCTATCTTCCTGGATACTTAAGGAATGCGCAAGGCTTCGAGTAAATGCTCCTGGAGGTGCAGATGGCTTTGGGAGGCTCTGCGATCGGGAGGTTTTAGAGGAGATTGTTTTCACACCAAACGGAGCTTCAATTACATACTTCTGTGCACTGGACTCCTCTTCAGCGTAACCTATCTGAGAAGATATGTCCTCGTGGGGGACTGGAACTTGGTGTTGGCACTCATTTCTCGAAACATGTAAATTCGCTTGAGAGGTGGGGGACGATGTACGCGCATCCTGAAATGTGCGTTGAGAATATCTTCTAGTTGTCAGCCTCTCATTCTCCTGCCTGAGCAACTCGGCCTGCTCCCGAACCTGTCGGCTTCGAACTGATTCATCCGGATATGGCGTCACATGGGTTCTAGTTTTGGATGCTTTTAAGAGCTCAATTTCCCGTCTGAGCTGTGCCAACTGCTCATTCAACTCAGCAGTTTGAGTTGATTGCCCGCTGTGACTGCTGCCGAAGCTCCTCTCATGAGAACCCTCTTTTATTGGATCCATACTTACGTACTTGCCAGTATCAATTGTGCAATATTTGAGCTGCTTCGAACAATCTCACAGTACTTTTTATGATCGATTTCTAGTGCCGGTAGCCAGCGCCCAGGATCCTCACCAGAACCAGCCGAAAAAAATGTACGACAAGATAAAGTTCGTGGAATTGTTTTCAGAGAAATAAAGCAGAATTCGAACCGAGGACATGTGTCAAGAACTTGCTCAAAAATTTCCTCGACAGACAAAGTCAAATAAGAGGAGGGGTATTAGGTTGGAATAACATTCTTGGGTCTTGCAAGAGCACAGTGAAGGACCGATATCCTACAGGTTCGCGAAAGATATCCTGGCCATAGTGAAAAGGCAGACGAAGCCCTAAATCGCACCCAAAGGTACGCGAAGTTTTGTTAAAACTACAAAGCTCCGAACACGGTCAACCTAAAGCGTCAATCTCTTGAGTCACTCCTTTTTCGCTGCTTCCAACTCCCTCTTCCAACTAATTCATTGAAACGTAAGATGAAAGAAGCTAGAAGCACGCGATCTGAATGCCAACATCTTTGTGAATATCCAGAAACCATCAAAGCATCGGTAAATGCACGAAACTAAGTCAAACCAAAGTTCATACAGCGCCAAACCCGAACATGAACAACACCACGTGCTGCACTCAATTCTACAACCAAACCACACACGAAATTTCGCGGAAATCAAAACTTGACCAACGAATACTGTGTAACCACACTTTATCACCCATTGCGTGCGAAACACTCACCGAACAAGGTGTTATTCCGAAGATGCTCCAGCAATTGAACTTTCCACCTCGTTCAACATTTCTGAACTTAGGTAATTAAAAAAAACACGACTATATACATAAACATTCACACAAACACACATAAATCCATAAACCCACTTAGCAACAAGAGAAAGAAACCCCAAACCCAACGCACTCTACCGCACCGTCCAATCTACGATCAACCCAAAGCTCCACGACTCCAGACGGACTGCACATCTTTCACAGAAACAGTACTCCCCCGCAGAATTGCGACCCTGAGAAATGGAACTGGGAATGATCCTGGGGCATACTGACAATTCAGAACAACAACGTTGACGACTGTTTCAGATGGATCGGTGAAAGCACGACCAACCAAGGTACACTTGTCGGGAGCTGGAACGAAGAGGGGCATCGCTGCGAAGGGGGAGCTGAGGTGGAAGACGCGTGCAGGCAGCAGCGCCATGGCCGGTGCTCGGCCATCGCTGCCGTCCGCGGAGGAATCTATCCCCCTCATGCCTGGATGTTGCGCAATTCCTCTTCCTCCTGTACGCTTCTCATCGCTGTATATCTTGTCTGTCTGTGCGTGTCTGTCTGTGCGGGGGCTGTGTGAGATTTTTCGCCGTGAACTCACCGACACGATGCGCACGGCTTGACGGCTCCTCCCCGCTTCCGTCCTTCCCTTTACTTTGCCTTGTTTGTTGTAGCTTCTCAACACCTATTCTACCCCTCTACTTTCTTCATACAAGAGACTGAGAAAGTAAGAATTTTCTCTTTTTGGGTTTTTGATGATTGAGTCGATTGTCTAAAGTTGTTATTTTTTGTGAGATGTTCAACTAAGTTTGTCATACAATCATACATTGCTTTATATCTTGCATACGTGTAATTTGTGGCTTTTTAATATACAATTTATTACAATTTAATGTTGTTGTTTTGTTAAATGATTTTTAATGTGGTTGTATCTTCACTACTCCACATGTGACACTATGTCATCTCTATTTTGTATTTAGTCATCATAACTTGTTCTTTAATATACAAAAGTTATCACTTGATTTTAGAAAGATATTCATTAGCTTTATCTTTTTTTATATAAAAATATTATATTATTTTTTAATTAAAAAAATTGATTTATTTATCAATTATTATTCATCTATAATGTTACCAAAATACCATTCAAGTAAAACAAGATTCCAAAAATATAAAGAACTAAAACAAAAGAGGTTCACTTTACATCTCAAGCAAAGAGATATGATAAGGTATAAGAATAAGACCAAAAGTTCCAAACTAAGCTACAAAGATTGTGTTGTTGAGACTGAAGATCTTCTTAATTTCAATTCTTATATTGTCAAAAACATGAAGTGAAAGAAGATGCATAAATTAGTGAAATCTATATAAAAAAAAATTAACAAAATAGAAATAAGAAAGTATATATATTCAAGAAGAAACTGGAATGGCTATTGCCAAAGACTAGAAAATACAAAAGACTCTTGAACTAGATTAGAAATAAGAAAGGAGTTGACAAGAGTGAAGAAGGCTTTATTCTTATTTCTATATATATTATCTACCTAAAAGCTATATGGCGGCATTCTATAGGACCTCCAACACGTGTCCAATTTGCAAGACACGAGTTAAACTTACAAGACAAGTTTCTTATATATATACCATGTACTTAGCTTGTTTCATAAGCTATCAACATGTGTAACATAAGGCTAATTTGTTGGCCAAGTTTCTAACCTATCAATCACCTATAGACATGAATAAAGGTGAAATCGTATCTATAAAGCTTCTAGAAAGCTTTTCTATAAGATATTATCAAATGAATCTATTTTTATCTATTTTTAGCTATCTATATTGATTAGATAAGTATTGGAATAAATCTTATATCCATGATATTATCCCCCCTTTTAAGAATGAGTTCTATGAGAAGAGATGATTACATATTGAAAAAGTTCAAGATGTGCTGAATTATATTTGCTACATACTTTGATCTTTGTTTCCTTTGAAGGTAGTTGATAGGTCCTCTCAGTCATTGATAATATCTCATATTAGAATGGGAGGACCACCTTAATATTTGATTATTGTTGAGGCCTTCATAACTTCCTTCAAAAAAAACATTTGGAACACTATTACGAATAATTCTTATTTCTAAAAGTATCACCAAATACTAGGAGGTGATTATCTCTTCTAAGGTTGTGATACCAAATATGTTATATCTTGCCATCAATCCAAAAAAAAACATCTCATTCTTGAGGATCTTCATTTTTATTTTGTCATCTTGAAGGTTGTGATAATTATAATGTCTCATCTAATAAATCAACAAATAATAACTCTTGAGCTGAATTTGTAGGTTGTTGATTCTCCATCTTTTTGGTGCTAGAAAATTCAAAAGAATAGCAAACAATGATACAAGATAGAATGAAATCTCTATTGAACATGCTTTGTAATATAATAAAGATTTTTTTGACTCTTCATCTTGATTTTGATGGATGTTGTTGATAAAACGTATTAATTTTTATTGATGCATTTGCTAAATTTTTAAATGGCTTCCATGTACATTCACTAATATCATATTCGTGCCAATGTATAAAATATTCCAACCAATTTTGATGCTATCTTGAATCTAAGACCTCTTCTACTTCAAATTCTTTATTGTTGTCTATTTCTATAGGAGGTGGTGGCATTTGTCTTCTTCCTTGTACTAACTATTGTCTTATATGACTTGAGTAGTAATACGTGTAATACAGGATAGATCTTCATAGATTTTGATAGGTGCAATCAATAAGCAACTAAATTGATATATTTACAAATTGGAAAGATCCAAGCTTATGATAATCCAACTTATCACAAGCATGAATAGTCTTGATATTACGACAAAATAACTATATCTTATTGCCTACATAAAATTGAGGTTGTTTCTTACAATAGACATTTATATCAATCTTTTATCGTTCTTGAGCTTCCTTTAATTATGCCTTAATTGTTGCATGTAGCTCTAATAATTGATTAGCCAAAAATTTCATTGTTAGATTATCAACTTTTGAAAAATCAAAAATATTAAGTTGTAGATAATAACCATAATTTATATAGAATAGAATTTGTTGAATAGAAGAATGTATTGAATTATTATAAAAAAACTTTGGGAATGGTAAAAGAATTGTCCAATCATCTTGACGATAGTTGATGGTACACTTCAAATATTGATCCAAAACTTGATTTATCCGTTTCATTTGTCTACCAATTTGAGGGTAGAAAGCTAAAGACAATTTTATATCTATCTTTAATATTTTAAAAAAGATTTTTTAAAATCTTAATACAAATTGTGTCTCTCTATCTGATATAATATCCCTTGGTAATTTATAATAGATATAGATATTGTCAAAGAAGAATTTAGCTATTTTTTTACATGTGATAGATTTTGTACATGGTATAAAATATGCCATCTTGGTGAAACAATCTACAATCACAAATATAAAATTATATGAATTTGAATTTAGAAGATCCATAATAAAATCCATAAAAATAGAAAAGCAAGGTTGTTTTGATATAGGCAATAATTGGAGAAGTATATAAGGTTGATGATGAGGAATTTTTGATCTTAAATAAATATTGCACTACTATAAAAATTATTTCACAGCCTCTCACATTTGAAGCCATCAAAAATCTCTTAATATTAGCTCTAAAATCTTATTATATCTAAAATGTCTTGCTACAGGAAAGTTGTGACAAGCTTCAAGAGCACGTAGTCATGCTTCATCTTTTGGAACCTATAAGCATCTTTTTAAATAGAATAGATAGTTTTTGAACTTGAACTTGGAAGTATCATAAGACTTAGATGAATTATCTTTAATATCATAAATAAAAGAATCTAAAAATATACTTGATTGGATTTTTTTGAAAAAAACTGAATCAACAATCAATGTTGATTTTATTACTTGAGGATGAAATTACTCTGGTTTCAAAAAGATTGTTTGTTGTTGATCAAAAGTTGATTCTTCTTCTTTTGTTACAAAATAAAAATATCTAAAAAGGGCATTGGATAGATCTTATTATTTTCCTTACCAAAAAGTGGTAATAAATTTGAATCTTGACAAAGACATGTTCCAACGAGTCTAACAATAATTCAATATGCATATTGACATGAAATACTTAAGATTCTTGTCATGTGAATATAAAGTGAGTGGACTTAAAGAGCCTTTTAGATAATAATGCCATTCTTAAAAAGAATCCACAATTATAAAAATTATTTTATTATAGATTTTGTGGTTGATCTCTATTACTAAAAATTTCTTGGAATAAAAAACTATTAGCTGGAATTATTCATCTTTTTCTATTTGTGATAATACCATGCCGAAAATAAAGTCTGATGCTTCTATTTCCACAAAAAATATCTTAGAAAAGTTGATACAAGATTGATACAAAAATAAAAGCTATCATCAAAGCTTCAAATAATGTTTTTGTTTCTTTACTCTACTTGAATTTCTTCTTATAAATTAAATGTATAAATAGAGCTGCAATTTGAAAAAAATTCTTATTGAAGATTCAATAGTAATTGGGAAATTTCAAAAAATATTGTATATCTCTTATTATTCTTGAAATCTTCTAATTTATGATTGTTTATATTTTTTAGGATCTATCTTAAAACCATCATTCACAATGATCTATCTTAAGAAGTCAACTTGAATAATGTGAAACACACACTTTTTCATCTTGGCATACAATCTTATATCTCTAAGTTTTTATAATATACGACGAATATATAATTCATGCTCTTTTACGTTCTTAGAGTAGATTAAAATGTTGTCTAGATAACAAATAATAAAATTATCAAAAAACTCACAAAAAAATATCATTAATGAAATATTGAAAAGCAGTTGATACATTTGTGAATTTAAAAGATATAATATTATATTCAAAGTGTTTATATCTTGTTTGAAATATAATTTTTCATTCATCTCATTTATTGATATGGACCAAATTATATGCTCCTTATAGATCTATTTTTGTATAGATCTTAGCTTAATTTAGTTGATTAAAAAATCTAAATATTAAAGATAAAAGATATCTATTTTTAATAGTAATCTTGATGAATCCTTGATAATCTACACACATCCATAGTGATCCATCTTTTTTCTTTAGAAACAAGATAAGAGCTCCTGTTGGAAATTTTAAATGGCATATGAAATTCTTAGCCAAGTTCTTATGAATGTAATTCTTGAGTTTAACCAACTCATTTTGTAATAAACTATAGATTGATCCAAATGGAACTTAAGTCTTCTCTTTGACATTGATTGAATAATCATATGGATGATACTCCAAAAAAATATTTATATTCTTTTTTTCAAAAATATCTTGATAATTTTGATATTGGCTTGGAATGCCACTTGAAGTCTTTTCACCTTCAAAAATGGATGTAGCATAAGCAATAAAAGATGATTTTTTTTTTTGTTACATTTATAAAAGCTTTTATATATATAAATATAGATTTTATTATATTAAATTTATAGCTTTTTACTTGGTTAACAAGACTCTTATTAATGCTTTGAAAAAAATTAAGTCTACATTAAAATCTAATCTATTCAAGATATATTTTTTTAATCATGATAAACCTAAAATGATTAGATTAGAGGAAAATTAAGTTATATTATAAATTAAATAATTATTATGACCATCTATTGTTATATTTATAAGAAAGATCTTATGAGTAATATCTCTAAAAGATAACAAATAATCATCTATGACTTCTACATATATAGATTTAGTTTTTTGTATTAAAGATATTCTATGATTTTTAACAAATTCTTCATCTAAAAAACACGTTGAGGCTCTTGAATCTAACAAGACAAAGATTTTGTGATTTTTAGATTCTAAACACACATCTATTATAAAACAAGGAGAGGATTTTGAGAAGAGAATATGACCTTTATTAAGAATTGTATAAAATTCCAACTCTATAGTCCCTATTATAGTTGAACAAATTTATTTTTCAATATATTATCTTTTTTGACAGTCATACCTTTCATATTATACTTATATCATTTCTATAGATAATATTGAACAGTGTGCCTAGATTCTCCATAATATAAGTGCAATCCTTCTTGATGACAATAAGTCTTTTTTTGTTCAATAAGAGATTTAAAATACACTACATCAATTTATATGTCTTCTATTTTTGAATATATATATTGAGAAGACATTAGTATTGCCATTGTATTATAATAATATTATAGCTTCCTTGTATAACTTTTAGATCAAAATTTAAAAAGCCAATTGTTATATTTTATAGCAAAGTCAATTATTTGATTCAATGTCTAAAGATTGGATAAGTTGAACATTAATTTTTTTACCTCATATTATAATCTATAAAAAAATTGGCTAATGAGTGTAGTATCATCTCACTTGATATTAATCTCTAGTTGTCAAAATTATGAAGCATATAATATCACTAATTGATTGTCTTGTTGCAAGATACGGATCTTGTTGGTTGCAACATGAATTACATCATGCTCTCCATACATAGATCAAAATTTTGCTAAAAATGCTTCTTAATTATCAAATATTACATCATATTATTTAAAAAAAGATGAAAACCATGATAAAATAGAATCTTAAAATAATATTTTAATAAATATGATTTATGATTTTTGAGTTGGATAACTTTGAGGTTGAAGTTCAATCACCAGTTGTACTTGATTGATGAATCCTCAAAATTTAGATCTTGTGCCATTAAACTTTTTAAACAAATTAATTTTTAATTTCTTGATATTTAAACGGTATTCCATTGTAAATGAAGTAATATGGCTTGGTATAGATATTGAAGCAATTCCAATCATTTCTTTATCTTTACTTTGTGATAATCTTGTTGCTCTTTATGGTGGTACTTTGAATTGATATATTATAAGTATTAATTCTATTATTTGTTCTTACATTTGTATCATTATACTCTTCATTTTAGTAAGCTCTACCATGATAATAAAATAGAAAGTAAGGTATCTATTCTGACTCAAAAAA
Source organism: Physcomitrellopsis africana (assembly GCA_036785485.1). Lineage (NCBI taxonomy): Eukaryota > Viridiplantae > Streptophyta > Bryopsida > Funariales > Funariaceae > Physcomitrellopsis > Physcomitrellopsis africana. The sequence continues at coordinate 166,641 of JAWRVF010000181.1, read as the reverse complement.
TATAAAATAAAATATTCAAGATTAAAAAAAAAAAAATCTTAAAATAATATTAATTTAAAAGTGAATAATCTATAACTTCTAATATGCTTATATCTTATTAAAAAAAAATCTACTCATAATTAAAAAAAGACAAAGCTTTAATATTGTATGTGGACTCTTATCAATCTATCAAAGACACAAACTGAAAGAAGATTTTTAAATTAGTAAAATCTATATTAAAAAAATAATAATAAAATATAAATAAGAAAAAAAATATATATATATATATATAAAACTAAAATGGCTATTGGTAAAGATTAAAAAATATAAAGACTCTTAAATTAGACTAGAAACAAGAAAAGAGTTAACAAGAGTGAAGAAAGCTTCATTCTTGTCTCTATATATACTATTTATCAATGTATGTCTAATTTATAAGACACATGTCAAACTTACAAGATAAGTTTTCTATATGTACATCATATATTTAGCTTGTTCCATAGCTATCAATATGTACAACATAAAGCTAACTTGTTGGCCAAGTTTCTAACCTATCAATCACCTATAGATATGAATAAATGTGAAACCATGTCTATGAAGCTTCTAGAAAGCTTTTCTATAAAATATTATTAAATTAATCTATTTATATCTATTTTAAACTATTTATATTAATTAATAAACTATTAGAATAAATCTTATATCTATGACATATATATATTAAGTGTAAAGAAGTTCTTTGAAGAGTTTCTTTAATATTTAAAGGTGAAGTAAGCCTAAGATCCTTCTATGACCATTTAAGATCTCTTAGAACCTTCTAAGGCCTTTCAAAATCTTTTTAAAACTTATTAGGTGTAAGAATAAATTTTCACCCCTCAATCCAAGTTATAAGATGGCCTCACTTAAGAGTTACTTATAATTGGTGGTATGAAGTGAAGGAAGCAAATAGCATATACAATAAGAATAACAACCACAAAACAACGGAAATAAAGGCTATCAAGCAAGTACACAATTTAAAACTACATCATAATTTTTTCACTATATTTTTATTTAATAAAAAAAAAAAATTATAATTTATAAATATATATTTTTTTTATCTTTCCAATGGTATAAAAAATATGTGAATCCAAATTAATATGAGTAAGTTATGATAATTCAAAGATACAAGATAAATAATGAAAAAATTAAGTGAAAATTTTTTACCTCAAGAATAACTTGCTTAAGAGATCGTGAGTTCGAACCTCACCAAGGTTCACAATTAGTGTATATGGATGTCCTAGACGGGCCATGAGACCTTAGTCTTATCCTCCTACCTACATCTAAGGTGCCACAACCTATATAGGACTTGTATACCTTCCTTCTTACAAGGACTATACTAGCTGTTAGTCCTCCTATTTTCTACTAGTAAAACTCATTTTTTTATAATTTTGACATCACCATAGTATTTAAAAATACCCAATTAGGATAAGAACCTTACATGGCCTTCAAATCTTACTCCAATTCTTCATAATGGCTCCCAAGGTGGTAAAACTCATTTTTATCAAAGTCTTCAAAATTGTTCTAAAAATTTCTAAAATTTTCTAAATAAATTCTAAATAAATTCTACAAATTCCTATAATATTTCAAAAACAATAGTATTAGCTTAAGACTATTTTATTCTACCTTGGTGATTTTTTATAATAATAAAAATTAATTTAAATCAACTAAAAATCCTATTTTTTATATAAATAATTAAAAAGATATGATTTTTTTTTTTTTTCATGCTTCTTCTATCTACTAAATAAAATTTATATATTTTTAATAAATGTTACATAAAGACAAAAGGCCAATGTAGACATTGGTCTTAATAACTAAATGCTAATTCTTATAATTAAAAAAAATACTAATTTAACTAAGATAATTGCTTCCAAGACTTACTAAGATCTTATTTCTTTCTCACTAATAGTATTCTCCTTCACTTAGCATCATCTAAATACATCTTCACTTTATAATTGTAATTTTGGCATTCTAAATGCATTCTTTATCCTAAAATAACTAATGAGTTAATTTGATGACTCACACCAGGACCTATTAGGGCCTTCTTAAAATCATTGGAAACCTTTTAGGACCAAATAGAACCTTTTAGAATTTTCTAAGACTAAATAAAATCTTATAAAATCTTTTAAAATCTTCTTTTATTATATGTTTGTGACATCATCTTTCCTTTTAGCTCTAAATTCTAGAAGGAGAAATAGAATTAAAATTAATCAAAGGCAAAAGAAATCAAAGATATATTGCATGGTATTTGCTACATATTCAAGTTGTCTTTTGTGAGTCAAAAGATTCATCTATCCTTGCAACCAATAATAATAACCAATGCCTTTTACCATAAACTAAGCTTAAACTTCCATGTCTTCGTTGCAAAAACGTCCTTCAAAAATTACTTCAAAATGTCTTTTATAGAATGGTTCTACTTTGATGATAATTATCACAAAGCGGCTATTGAATATTCTATAGCATCTTTTTGATTTTGATAGTATTTCATCTCAAGGTCAATAATGTGAAATAATTGGTTGAAATGGCCTAATTGATATGATATTGCCGTCTTGTCTATTCATATCTTACTATGACAAGCTAAATCAAAGACATGTTGCAATCTTAAGGTCAAATAGAACTACTTTTAGGTTTGTTAGCCTATATGCATATAAGAGTTGAACTTTGAAAATTTTAAAATTATTTCCACTATTTTTATAAAAAATTATAAAATCTAGAATATATTATATTTGAATATATTAGATAATACTCTATTATTATTTTAGGTCTAGAAGGATGTTGTTGATAAAACTCTTGTATCTTTTATAGTGCATTGATTAAGTTTGAGGTTGGCTTCTATGTACACTCATTAATATTGTAACTGTTGTTACGTGGCTTGAACTTCTATATGGGAATACACTGGATACCTGGTTGTGGAGAGTTTACTTGAAATTTATTGGCTAAATTCCAATAAGTGATTTGTCTTTAATATAAAGAATAAATAAAATAAAAACATTACAAAAAAAAAGTTATATAGATAAACCCTCTTGCATTCAAGTATGTTTGTACAAAAAGGGTTCAAATTTCCACAAAAACCCTTCTAAACTTTATTCATCCGCAACCATATATTTCTTTCCAAACTTTAGAATTCTATAACTTTTGATCCAACTGTTCAATTTCTATGAAATTCTCTTTAAAGTGTAGGTAATACTCTTAAATTTTACTACAAAGAAGAATAAACCATAAATTCATTTTTTATCGTTTGATATCTCAAAACTCCTAGCAAGTGCTTAAAACCCTAGCTCAAAGACACATGAGCACTATTTTCCTTATATCTCACAAATCCAATATGCTAATACCACAAATTTTTTATACATAATCTTGTGACATAAACATATATATTCTTGAAAATTTTAAGCCAAAAATCTATCAAATTGCCTAAGATATAGCTCAAAATATAACCACTAGTTAAGCGGGGTCACTTACTGCCCCTAATTTACAAGCACTAACTTCAACTCCCAATATCTCCTTCACTTTAGCTTGGGTTTCATCAAGCTGCACATAAAAAGTATATCCAAGAAAATGCTCTTTCCAATCCTAGTCGCCGATTCTCTATTTCTCTTTGTATGTGCGCGTTATACTTAAAAGAGTGACAATAGATAGAATTTCAACACCCTAACTTTGAGTGCCTATATCTCTTTCATAAAAAGTCCAAATTATGCAAGATTTGCACGAAAACCATATCCAAAAAACCAAAATTTCTGACCTTAGCCTTTGATGTTCGGCTCCTCTCCAATAAAAAACCCTAATTCCTAATAAATCCTTAGACAGCCTCCTTGAAGCCCATTGGGTATGATTTTTGGCCAATAGGAATAGAGACTTCTATCATCCATCTCCATTCATTCACATGGATGGCCTAACTATGTCCTTTCACACTTAAAATTCCTTTCTAATTCTTTTTCTTATAAGATTTATATAATATGTATTCTAAATATCAAATAAAAGAAGTAACAAAGATTTTAAAGATTTTCAATGCCTAACAAAGATGACTTAAGATATATAAAAGTTATTATCAATATAAAATCAACTTCAAAAGTCACTACTAAAAAAAAAAAGTTGAATAAATTTCAATAATAACCTTTTTAGATAAATTCTTTCTAAGCTAACAACCTAATTACATCTTATAACCAATAAAAGTCTACTTATATGGCTCTCATTTAGCTATATAGTAAATTATATATTAAATATACATATATGATTTTTTCACATGGTAGCCGAACCACAATATGACACTGTGTCAATATACAAAGTATTTTGGTAGTCCTTATTTTAGTTTCAAATCAAGTACTTCTTCCACCACAAATTTTTCATAGTTGTCTACTTTAATACAAGGTAATGGCGATTGTATTCTTTTTGATATGCTTGATTTTTTATAAGATTTTAAAAGAGATGTGTAAAAAATATGATGTACATTTATAGATGCTAGTAGTTTCAATCAACAAGTAATAGAATTAATTTATTTTTGAATAAAAAATGATTCCAATCTTTGGTAGTTCAACTTATTAGATAGTTAAGTAGTCTTTATATTATATTGAAGCAACCATACTTTATTGCCAACTTGAAATGGAGGTTGTTCCTTCCTCTGCATATTAATTGCCTTTTTGGAGTGTTGTTTCAATTGAAATTTCAAGGTAGCTTAAATGTCAATAATTTGATTTAAAAATTTATTTATAATTAGATTTTTGGATCTATTAATAAATAATATATCTAATTTTAGATGGTTGCTATGATTGAATTAAAATAAATTATGTTGAATAAATATATGAATCGTATTATAATAAGTAAACTTGATTAGAGATAAATAAGATATCTAATTTTCTTGTAGATAATTAATTATACATCTTAAGTATTATAATTTTGGAAGATATTTTTTATGGATGAAATGTTGAAGAAAGCTTAATATCTATTCAAAGAATCTCAAAAAATAACTTAAAAAATTTAGATACAAACTATGGTTCTTCATCTAATATAATATCATCTAGCAATCTATAGTATTGATGGACATTATCAATAAAGAATTTGGCCGTTTCTTTACTAATAATAGTCTTCTTGCAAAGGACAAAATGTGCCATCTTTATAAATCAATTGACAATTATATGTATGGTATCAAAAAAATTTGATGGTGGGAGATCTAAGATGAAGTTTATAGAAATAGAAGACCACAATTGTTTTGAAATTAGTAATAGTTGAAGAAGTCCATATAAGCAATGTCAAGGATTTTTTTATCTAGAACATGTGTCGTAGTAGATGACAAATTCTTTGACAACTTTTCATATTTGAAGCTACCAAAAATCTTTAGAAATAAGTTTTAATATCTTATTGAATCTAAAATATCTTACAACTAAAAATTCATAACAAGTTAGGATCAAAAAGACAATTTGATCTCATATCTATCATTAGCAAAGTTTGCATATAATAATATGGTTCATACTTCAACTCAGCAAATACCGTTTTATTCCAACATGGATATCATTCAAAGCTTGATTTATAGAATATGCCAAAGAACAACAATCCAACAGTTGAAGGATTTGTAAAGCATCTATTGCAACACCAAACAACCTTGAAGCTTTAATTACAAGCAGCTCAAGATGTTTATAAGGTATTTATAGATAAATTCAAGAATCAATGATCTACTTTTTATATTGGAGATAAAATATGGCTTCTTCAATAAAATATCAAGATTAAGTAGCCATGCAATAAGTTGGACTATTAGAGGTTAGGACCATTTTCTATCTAGAAACAAATTAATCCAATGGCATATCGCTTAGAACTACCATCTTTTATGAAGGTATATCTAATTTTTTATGTCTCTCTTTTAGAGCCTTATAGAAAATTACATATTTTGAAAAGAGTACAACAATAGCCACGTAGTATCAAAATCAAAAATTATGAAGAATACAAGGTAAAAAATGTGCTTGATTCACGGCAAAGGTGAGATAAATTAGAATATCTTGTTTATTGGCATGGCTATGATATCAATAAGTGCACATAGGAATCGGTTGGAAATTTTGCTAATGCATCTCAAAATATACAAGAATTTCATCAATTATATCTCTACAAATCCAAACATGTTTGATGATAACTTCTTAGTCAAGATTGAATTTGAAGAATATTTATAAGAGAGAAAGAATCAAGCTAAAGCTTTTATTAATATATAGTCATCTATTCTAAAATAGAATAGATTTATAGAAGCAAATCAAACCTTCAAACCTTCAAGTGTTGAAAAATTTAGCAAAACAAGATTTAGAAGATTCACTTGCTACGCAAGTTTTGAATAAATCAATACAATTTTTATAACCTTCAATTGAATAAAATAAGGACAATATACTTTAGCACCAAGTATGACTATGATTGAAGCCATTAAGAGCAATATCCAACCATATTAGTTTTGATTCTAATGCTTAAGCTTTAGTGATGTTGCTTGAATTTAGAAAGGTGAATCTTCTTAAGTTTGAGATTTCATTTGGAGGATGTTTTGAAAGCTACAATAAAGATCAAATCCTTGGATGGAATATTTCAACAACAAAAATACTAGCTCAAGGTTATAAATAAATTTTTAAAAGACTAGTTGAATCTATTGCTTAAAAATAGATAAGATAATACATAGCTTTATTGATATACCATATTTTTAACTTTCTACATATGTAAAAAGATTTTCAAAGGTATGAGCTCCTTTTAGAATTTTTTGCCAAAGAAGAAAGTGATATTAGGGACATATATTTTGGAAGTTCACAGAACCTTTTAAAACATTCCAAAAATTTTCTAGTTAGTAGAAGTTGCTTGAAAAGCTTTCTAGTTAGTAGAAGTAGCTTGAGAAGCTTCCAAGTTAGTAGAAGCTGCTCGAGAAGCTTCTTAATTTGATGGAAGCTGCTTAAGAAGCTTTCCAAATAAGGGTATGTATGGGAGTCAAGGCTAAAAAATTCTTCAATCTTGACAATACATCTTGTAGAGTTGTAACTCACTTTTTTTTTGATGTTGTTTATGTATTCATCTAGATAATTCAAGTCTTTGTCAGTTTCTTCTTGAAACCTCTTTCTGGTTCAAGTTTCTTCTTTTGTATTCTTGTGTCCTTGATAAAAGATACAAAAGCTTGTTTAAATATATTATTATATTCTAGCAAAAAATAACTAATTATACTTAAATCACTAATTACTTCTAAATAAGTATAGAATAAGATTAAATAACTTCACTAATAATTGAATAAAGCTTTTCAAGTCAATTTGTATAAACAATTATGTTATATTTCAATGCTTATTAATTATATTGTCAGCTTTTTTGAATCTTGGCAATTCATTTTATAAGAAGTAGCCACTATTGGCTACATATTTAATGATACTCAACAAGTTATATTATTCTCTTTTGCACTTCCAAATTCATGGAGTAAATTTGTTATGATATAATGAGGCTATTCTAATTTAACTTTCTTTGAGCTTTTCTTAAGTATTTTTTTAACAATATGTTATAAATTATTCTAAGACTAAATCTTTTAAAACTAAAATTTTTTATATCATTTTTTAAAATTAAATTAAGTTAATTTTTTTTAATTTCAAAAGTTTCAAAAGTTTCAAAAATTTAATCAATGATAAGATAACAATCTTCTAAAATCCAGATCATCTAGTTAGCCTCTAAAGAACAATACATCCTAATCTTCTATTATATACAATTATTGTGGTAAGCCAAGTCATAAGGCTATTGAGTATAAATAGAAGTATGATTTGAGGAATTCAAAGATAAATAATAATACTACTATCTCATATGAAATTATATATCTATTTTAAATCTTTGTTATAACTTCTATAATGTTAGAATCATGGTATTTAGATTCTAATACAAGTCAATATATGTCACCTTTCTAAACTTTGTTCTATGATTATAAGAAATTTGTTTGAACTAAAGACTGTTTGTTTTAATAATAATAGCTCTTATAATGTATTTAACTTCAGTTTTGTGCTTCCAAGACTTTATATTTGTGAATCTTTATTAATTTAAGATGTTCTTTATATACTTGGATTTGTTAAAGATCTTCTTTCTATGGTTCAAATTATAAGCACTAAAAATATAATAGATACCTTTGCTCATGATTAATACATAATCAAAACCTCTTTACTATTGAATCATCAATATATGATTTTTGAATTTAGAGATATATATATTTTTTTTCTTTAGGTATTAGAATTCAATTCTTTATTCAAAACTATATAGCCATTATAAAATTACAAGTTGATACTTTAAAGTGATACTATTGCTTGAATTACTTTAACTTATGATCATTATTGATTATTATATATATATATATATATATATATATATATATATATGTTTATGAAGAATGTACCATATTAAATATAAAAATATTATATATATATTTTTAAGTTATAAAAATCTTTAAGAAATAAAAAAATATTATTTATATATAATTCATTCAATCACCATATTTTTATAAGTGGAGATGTTATTTTTAAAGAAGACTATTTATTATATGAAAGAAACTCTTCAACTTTTCAACCTTCAATTTTATCAATTAATGATCTCAATGATTCTTATTTTGTTCCAAATTAGATCATTATACTTAAATCACCTAAGTCACCTCACACAGCTTTAGAACCTCCTCTTGTTTTTTTGAACACTAGTAAGCAATCTCTTCTAAAAATAATCTTTCTTAATATTCATGAATAAACTCATCTTTGATAAACTAAATTTGCTAACTTGTTTCCAAATATACACTTATCATACAAAGATAAAAGACACTAGCATTCTACCAAATATCATGAAAAAAACTACTATGTCTATGTCTTTATGATACAACTTTTTGATTCCATCATAATTTATAAAGCTCTTAATAGAGATGAAGCTTTACACTTGATACACATAATAAACTAAAAATACAAATCTTTAATTTAAAATGGTATATAAAAACTAATGGATCTTCTTCCATATCAAATTATAATTAGTTTTAAATAGTTTTTTCTTCAAAAATATAATTCTAATAATTTAATAACTAAATATCAAGCAAGATTTTTTGTACACAATTTTTTTTAATAGGTTAGTGTTAACTTTTCAAAAACCTATTTATTAGTGATCAAGATCACTTCTCTTTAGCTTTTGTTGACTTTAGCTATATTTTATAACTATCACATCTATCAAATAGATATGATTATTATTATTTTTACTAGTTTATTTAATTAAAAAAATTATATTATTTAATTTAAAGATTATATTTAGTCAAGGCATGAAAACAAGATGTATTAGCTTCTAAAATCTTTATATGGTTTGAAATAAGTATGTAGGATGTAATATAAATTTCTTAATATTTTTTTTTAGTTAAGATTTTTAAAGATACACTATTAATACCAATATTTATATTAAGAGACAAAATTCTTATATACTCTTCCTTGACTTGTATGTTAAAAATTTAATGCTCATTTCAAATGATCTACAATACTTATGTATTTACAAAAGAAATTTTAATCAAATATTTTTAATAACAAATAATTATAAGATAGCATATATATATTAAAAATTTAATTACAAAGAGATTGTACTTCTCACAATCTTAATACTCAATCAAGAAAAATATATAATTGATCTTCTTACCAAATACAAGATGCTTGATTGTCATTCAACTAGCATTCTTTTTTATATTAATACTCAATATTCCAATTCATTTAGTAAAAACTTGACTATTTTTTAAATTAATTTTATGATTTTTATCATTTATAATAATGCAATTGGTAATTTTTAATACTTGGTCACAATGACTTATTGGATAGTTATGTTTTCCATAAATCATTTGGCCCAATTTATGTCCAACCTACTCCAAAATATTGGCTAGGAGCCAAATGCATCATATAATATTTTAAAGATACCATGAAAAAAGACTTATTCTATTGTCGTTGATGTTTTAACATCTCCAAATATATTTTCCATTACTTGAAAAGATGAAATAATATCAATTGGATCAATGATTTAAATAATCATTAATAAGATTTAGTTCCTTATTTCAATTATATTCATTTTGCTTGATATCCTACTAAAGCACTAAACAATCTATAATTGTTTTATCTTCTACTAAACCTAAATACATTTCGGCTGCTACTACTACTAAAGAATTTATATAGCTACAAACTTTACTTCAAGAACTTGGATTCTCATTTCACCTTTTGAGTATATTTTATTGTAATAATCAATCATGTATTATCTTAACACATGATCCAAAGTTCCATGATATGTTTAAGCACATTAACATATGATTTCACTTCTTTTGTGAGAAAGTTCTTAATAACATTTTGGATCTTGAATATCTCCCACAATTAAAATGTGAGTTGGCATCTTAATCAAAGTTATTATTTAAAAAATTTCTTAAGTTGCATCAATGGCATTGACTTTGAGGATAATTCTTCTTCATTAACTTGATGTAGGAGGAGATCTATCTTGTAATCTTTGATTTTTAATACATCAAATTATTAAACAAGATGCAAGTGAAGAAGACATATCAATATAAGCTTAAATTAGCTAAGTCAATTTAAGCTTATATTGATATGTCCTCTTCACTTGCATCTAGTCATAAATCAAAGAAATACAGCAATAGAATATCAAGTATCATATGTCACACTTATTAATAATACATCACATTTATTAGTGATAATCAATCTAACAATATATAAATATCTTATAAAAGTATTAGATATTATATATATATATATATATATATATATAATATGACTTTTTCTTCAAGACTCTCTTTTCTCTAAACATAATATTTATGTACATTTAAGATTTTTTTTTGTAATTTTTACTTTTATTTTTTTCAAAAAAATTATTCTAAATTATATAATTATAATTAAATATTTTTAATATAAACTTGATATAATAAATAAATAAATAAATAAATATTATTTTATAAAAAATATTATTAAAATTTAAAAATAAATTAAAATTCATTTGAATTTTATATCAAATTTTTAAAAAATAATTTTTAAAATAGATTATTTATCATTTTTCTTTCAATTTTATTTGATGTTCTTAAATTTTTAGATTATAATATTTCATAATTTATTTTTTAATAACATATTTTATTTCTTAAAAAATTATAAAATATTAAATTATTCAAATATATTTTATATTTTATCTCATATATATATATATATATATATATATATATATAATATTTATTTATGTGCTATATTCATTTAAATTCATAAATATAAGAAGTTTTTAGATTGGTTATTTTATTGTTTTATGATATTGATTGAATAATGTTATAGTTGAAATTTAATCAAATTAACTTAATTAATCAACAATTCTTCAAAACTTGCATTTAAGTTTGTTCCTTAAATCGATTTTGGTTTGTCCATGACTATATAATTATGCATAATTTAATTCTTTCAACATATTCTAATTGTTGAAGGTACTCAAAAAAAAATTTGAATTAGGATTGCACTATGATATTGATTGTGATAATACAAAAGAAAAGAAAAAAAAAAGAAAAAAAGGTTAAGAGCAAATATTTATTACAACACAATTGTGATTGAACATCATTCATTTGTAACATTGTTGCTGTAAGCTTATGGTTTCTAGAACAACAATAAAACCAAAATATTATATATACTCACACATAAACTTGGATAATTTTGGTTGTTTGTTTTTTAGTTTTAGAAACTACAATTTTAAGAGAGTTCTTTAGAGCCTTAATAAAAACATCCAGATAGGGCTCCATGTCCAAAACCACAAGACAACATCATACACACCAAAACCCAGGTCAACAGCAACAAAAACCTGAAAATATAAGAAAATATTTTCAAGATATTAGAATGGATACAAAAAAAATGAAATCCAACATTTTTCATCTTTTCAGCATGTTACGTTTCTGTCCATCACCAAAGTGGATATTAACTCAAACACCACATGATGTAGGAACCCAAAATGTGATGTCATTCTAGTTTTGAGACGCACACTAAAACAGAGAATGACAGCTTTGTCACCCTCGAGATACTCATAACAAAATCGAAATCTGTTTTTACAAATAGTTTTCATGTTCATACAACTAATCAAAAGCCACCTCTGCCGCAATCAATTCGGTATTCGGCATTGATTGCTGTGAAACTAAACCAATCAGACAGAGAAATGAACAACCAGGTAGAGTTTGATGTCGATTGTGCAACGAAGCAACTCTCCTGAAAGAGCCAGGTTGCAGAGGAATCGACAAAAGTGGTGTTCAAGGTGTATCGATCTATCAGATAAAAGCTTGAGCGGCAGAGGAAAGTCACAACAATGCAGCCATGCAATGCATCGGCGGATCAATCAGTCAGCTGTCATCCATGCAGATATGCAATACAACTGATACCGAGCGCATGCAGCTCACAACAGAAGACCCTCGTTTCGGCTCCGCATTCAGGAAGCTGCAGAAAATGCAAAGCAATCACCGATTGCGATGTCGCTTGATGACGCACAGGAGAATCGAGAGGCGTTGGATTTTATTTTTAAGAGTAAATTGATTGAACATTTTGCAAAATAATAGTACAACTGTTCGTTTCAGTTCATATTCAAGCTTCCAACACCTGCGTTACCACAAACTTCACCGTTTTGTAATCAACAGCGTCGTAGGGATTACCATTAGTGTCGAGCCAGTCGCGCTCATGTCTTGGCTTCACCACCCAGGTCTCCGAAAAGAATTAAAAAAAAAGCTTCCGATTATCACTAACAACGCTATGAACTGCGAAAAAACCGAGCAGGTAATGCCTGGTAAAACACAGCTCTAACCTCACTACGGTCGATTCCTTGTTATGTACAGCGCCATCGGAATGGTTGGCTCGCTTTGGCAGCAAGACAATCGATCAGGACCATGACGTAAAGCTTGAAATTGCAATTCAGAGTTGGATCGTAATCTACATGTTGTAGGGGGTGGTGATGAAGTGCCTCTTGAGCAGCTTGTAGAACTCAGACAGCAAGAAGAACACGACCACGGAGGCGGCAACGAGAACCCACTCCCACGTCAAGCCTCCCTGCTTGAAGATGTCGGTGTTCAGATACGGGATGTACAGGGTGGGAATTGGCATCACGGCGCCGATGAACACCGCGGCCAACATCAGCTTGTTGCTGAAGAAGCGGGAGCGGCCGCCTCCTTCGGTTGTAAACAGACTCGCGCGCAGGTGTCGGCAGTTGAAAGCGTGGAAGAGGATCATCCATGTGAAGGCCATTTGCACGGCAGACCGAGCGCGGAAGACGGTGTCACATGGTCCTAGGTTGGATGCCGTGTTGCACTGAGTGGCGAGATTGCCATCGCCGAATTCGTAGATGACGAGCACCCAGTTTGTAAGGGCGAGGATACCGATGAAGGTACCGTAGATTATGATGTCCGCAATGAGCTCCATCGTGAAGAGCCCTTTCAAGTGGGGCGGAACTTGCATGACTGTCGAGGAGGCTGCCTCAATTCCCAAGGCCATGGCTGGTGGTGTGCCCGTGACGAGATTCAGGAAAAGGATCTGCACAGGGGAGAGAGGAAACACGGGTGTACCAGAGCCGTCCTTGAATGCCAGCCCAACGAGAAGCACAATGACCTGACCAACGTTGGTGCTCAGCAAATGCAAGACAAATTTCTTGATGTTGGAGAAAATTCGTCGTCCTTCCGCGACGGCTTGCACGATTATTGCAAAGTTGTTGTCTGTAAGCACAATGTCGCTGCTCGTCTTGGCCACGTCGCTACCAGCTCCCATGGCTATACCTACGTCAGCTTTCTTCAAACTCGGTGCATCATTTACTCCGTCGCCTGTCATGGCTGCGAACTTCTTCCTCCTGTGCAGCGAGTCGATCATTCTCACCTTCGTAGAGGGCGTGCATCTCGCAATCACCAGGGGAAGCTCATCTAGTGCGTCGACTTCCTGCTCCGACAACGCGTCGAACTCCGTTGCAGTCATGACGAGTGAGGACATGGGCACTACATGGGAGTCACGTTTCTTGTTTCCCCGTTGCGAAGCAGATCTTCGGGATGCAGACAGTGGCTCCAAGATGCCCACTTCCTTGGCAATGGACAGAGCTGTGGCTTTGTGGTCTCCCGTGAGCATGTGCACTGTAATTCCGGCTTGGTGACACTGGCGCACGGATACCTCGGACTCAGTTCGGATGGTATCCCTAATCCCTACCAACCCCAGGAACGTCAAGTTTCTTTCCACTTCCTCGCGCTCCCACTTGGAGACTGGTTTGCCCAAGCCTCGCTCAGAAGTTTGTCTGTATGCTATCACCAAAACCCTCAGTCCTTGTTTCGCCATCTCCTCTTGCTGCACTGACACAAGATTAATCAATTCGTCATTCTCAGAAATCCCCCTCAGGTCCCCCGTCCGGTCCATCACATTGTCACAAATTGACAACACAACTTCAGCGCCTTTGATGTAGACATCTAGCACATCTTTCGATGGGCCCTGGCACACCATGCTCATCCGCTTGGTATCGGAGCTGAAGGGAAACTCTTCAATTGGTTCCTTAAGCTTCCGCAGCATGGGCTTCCCCATCTGCATTTTGTACGCTAAAACTTGGAGAGCAATCTCAGTAGGATCTCCCCACACTTTCCCCTTCGAAGCCTCCACGATGTTCGCCGTGTTGCACAACGCGCAGCACTCTACAAGCGTTCTGAAATTAATGTCCTTCAGCGCCGCCTCTCTGTCGATAGGCCTACCCTCTGGCGCGGAGAGTTCTCCCACGGTCTCATACCCCTGACCTCCGACGACGTACTCGGTGTTCTGCCCCGGAAGCCAAATATTCGTGACCACCATCCTGCCCTGCGTCAATGTGCCAGTCTTGTCCGAGCAGATGTTAGTCACGGCTTGTAGGGACTCCAAGGCAACCAGCTTTCGCACCAATGCGTGCTGCTTCGCCATCCGTCGGACTCCCAGAGCTTGCACAATTGTCATGACTGCAATCAGCCCCTCAGGGATGACGGCAATCGACAGGGCAATAGCGTAGATGACAATTTCCGTGTCCAACTGAAACCTGTTCACAGCGAACACAATCAGTGCGAGAATGAGCGCGACTCCTAGCAGCACGTACGCCATCAGGTTGAGCTTTTTCTGCATGGGAGTCGACGTCGTGGGTGTCTCGTTGATAGCAGAGGAAATCTTCCCGATTTCGGTGGACATCCCCGTGAAGACGACTATCCCGCGCCCTCTCCCTTTCACCACCGTGGTACTGGAGTACATCATGTTGGTGCGGTCACCAATGGAGACATCCTTACCCGCAATCGGTTCCACGGTCTTCAAAGACGGAACGGCTTCTCCAGTAAGCAATGCCTCGTCGACTTCGAGATTCAGAACCTCCACCAGTCGACAATCTGCAGGAACGATGTCCCCGACCTCGACAGTCAGTACATCCCCGGAAACCACTTCCCCACTGGAGATCCGGTGTTGGCCACCGTCTCGAATGACCTTCGCGGACGGCGACGCCATCTTCCGCAACGCATCCATGGTTTTCTCCGCGCGGTACTCCTGGAAGAACCCCACCATGGTGTTGAACGCGATCACCAGCACGAGCACACCTCCCTCGGCGTAGTCCCTCACTGCGAACGACACCACCATTGCAATTCCCAGCACGGCCGTCAGCCCGTTGGCGACTTGCCGCAGCAAAATCTTCCATGGGTTTACTCCCCCTTGTCCCTTGAGCTCGTTGCGACCGTGCTCCTTTAGCAATTCCTCTGCTTTCGCGTCCGACAGCCCCAAGTCAGGATTCGTCCCAAGCAACTGACTCACTTCCTCCACGGATTTGCCATGGCTATCAGTCAACGATTCCATCCTCCCCTTGCCTTAACGCCACCACTCGAATCCTCCGCAATTGTCACAATCCGAGCACACCTCCCCCTCCTCCAGCTCCTCCTCCCTTCAAGTTACCACCAAAAGTACACACACACACACATGCGCGCACATACAGTCAGATCCTCTGCGGGGGGCAGTGCGATTGCACTACTCTTATGGTGGCGAGGAAGTGAGCGATTCCGAAGAGACGAGACAAAAGCAGGTCGAGGAATTGCCCTACACCTTTGAGAAAACACCACTTGGATGGCCCAGAGAGCCATTACTGGCAAGCTCCGCGGAGAACTCTGGCTCATGCGTGGTAATTCACCTACCACCGATTCCAGGCCCAGCTGCTGCCATCGCAACTCCTGTTTCGCCGAAGCATGTTTTTTTTGTCCAACCGGGTGAATTCCGCATCACCTTCGCATCCCCCCCTCCCACCTCCAATCCGGAGTAGGTATGGCAGCGTCGCCCCTGAGTTGTTGAGAATTCTCTTGCATGGAATAGAAAAGGCATAAAATAGAACTGTGTGTGTGGCTTGATTTAGGTAATTTCTGTTTGATCAATGCGTTTTTTTGTTTTTTTTGTTGATGAACTTGAGGTGCTAGAGATTTGAATTAGATTTGTGTTCTCATTTGGATATGCTTGTGTAGTTAAATTTTTCCTTTATGATGTTATGTTTTCCTTGTGTTTGGACCTTGATGTATAATGCAGGTAAAAAAACAAGCACATAATGGTTTTTATTTTTTATTTTTATATGTGTATATATATATATATATATATATTTCATTGAATGAACATGAAACAGGTATTTTATATGTTTGTATCTTAATTACTTTTTTAAAAGTATATAATAAATTAATTATTTAAAAATTAAATAAATAAATTAGAAGTTTTAATAATGATTTTAAACAAAAATTAAACATCAATTATAAAATAATATTTATGTGATTATTAAACATGTAAAAAACTAAAATTATATTTAAATTTAATTGTGCCATTATTTTTATTAAAAAAATGATATATATATATATATATATATATTAGTTACTAAGAATATTATATGGAAAATTTTGAAAGGCAAAAAGATTTGTGGGTCAAGAATCTATGTTGTAGGATGTTTCTACAGTTGTTTTTTTTATTTTTTTGGATGTAACAAACTTCTACATAAAGTTTCTAAAGTCGCAAGATCTATCCAATAACACATAGATCTAAACTTTATGTAGGAAACTTCTTTAAGGTTTTTTGAAAAAAATATAATTAGATTAAAAATCAACTAAATATATTTTTATTTAATTCCACTTACTTCTATTTAAATAGTATAGGTTTGTGTGACAATTGGTGCTGTTGTAAATATCTTCTTGTATGTATCTATGATTCTCTTATTAATATTTATTAATTAAAATGCTATTTTAGAGCTTAAATTAAATAATAGTAATAATAATGCAATCTTCAATATTAAAATTCCAACATTAAAATTATTGCAACAAATACTTTTACAAACCTAAGTCCAACAATGAAATCGTATATAATACACCTTGTCAAACTAAAAACATTTTACAACACGCATCTCTCCATGTTGGTTCAACAAAACTAAACATATATACACACTCACACTCATACATTCCCTCGCAATCTTTTGAATGACGTGGAAGTGGCCATTTGCTAAAGTTTCCACCGAAGCTTCCAGTACAGATCCCCCGTCGTCGTCTTCTTATATGAATCCTGCGTTTTGGAGGGAGCAGGAAATTCCTGGTGTAGTATCCACGATCGAACTGCGAGCTGACCATAGAGATGTAGCAGAACATTATTATTCTTCTTGAAAAGCTCGGGCCCATCACAGACGCCCTTGTGCTCCGTTGAAGATCCCCTTTCACCAATCATTTCTAGCGCTGCGGCAACATTCCTAACTGCAGGAAAATGCTTCCTCGTGACGGAGGACGAGTTGCTGCGAGGGAAGAGCATCCCTGTGGGATCCTATCGTGGGGCCTTGCAACATGGCGCCAATGCATTAGCGGAGTAGGTAGAAAAATGCCACCTTTTGATGGTCGTAAATGCGTAGAACCGAAAAGTTGCACTATACCTGCAGTAGTATTGGCAACAGAAGACGTGGAAGATGCAATTTCGGTAGTTTGGGCATTTTGATGACGCATGCAGCAGATGAATCCATAACTGCTCCAGACATGAGTCGTTCAAACGGGTGCCAGATTTTTACCACCCCTCGCAGTGCTGCGACCCAAGCTGTGATTCGTTGGATAACTAGGGGACTGGTTGGTGTTGAATATTCCGTGAATTGAGTTTAACTGGTAACTAGTGATTAGGCTTGTTCGATTCTCTTGAAATGGGTGCCATTTTGCTTTGAGGCTGTCGTATTCCCGCTACGGAGGGTGCAATTCATTCTGGGAACTGTTGTCTGATTGCTGTAGCGAATGTGTGCATTGATTTTTAACTGATGGTAAGTGATCAGCCAGGTTTGAATAAATTCTATCAAAAAAATTTAGTTGTGGAATAAAGGTCAAGTGTTGGGTGTCAGGATAATGCCAAAATTTAATTTCAGGATTTCGAGACTACGTCATGCAAAACGACAAGGATTCCACCCACAGGCTTTGATTGATCGAGACCAATACCGACATGCCTACCACATCCGTACAACGTCACCTGACTTCCATTTGGCAACTGGCACCATCGATACCTCCAAAGGAATGTCCGCGCTCCACGTGGAAAACGTAGACTTAAGCTCTACCTCCCACGTCTTTTATATGCTATTTCGATTCACGGTCCGTAGTTTCTAAACTGACCAAGATACAACTCGTAATGACAAATAAGCCCTTCTCTAGATGCATTCCAAAAGTGCATCTGTAGCCAGGGAGATTCCTCTCGCATCAAACCTGAAAGTCCTCGTCAGCAGCTTATTATTTCCATCACTAGCCCAGAAATTCTCGATCGGTGGGCAAGAACTGAAAACCAACGCCGTGGAATGCAGAATGTTGTAGATTCGTCTAGACGACGGTTGAAGAAACAGCACGAGGGTCTCCGATCTGGCAGCGCAATTCCCATGCCAAAACTGACGATGACGCAGGCATCTGCTGTTCACTAGCCGCCGCATAGTTTCAACCCTATCAGGTCTTAGATGCGAGCAGCAGTTAAAGAATAATTATATCGGGCTGTCACTATTGGTGCCATTGGAGCCACTTATGAAACCACCCCAAATTGAATCTAACCGTAACAAACACACTAAAGCAGGAACTCCGATTAAGGTAGAATTCCACCCAGTCTGATGCTACCAACCTTGGGTCGCGTTAGGAGGGAGGCGGTGATCATCGAGATATGTACGGTGTGGGAAGAATCGAAACATGTCCTTGGAGAAGAGCAATTACAGTTGTTTAAACAAACAAACAAGGCATGTAAGTAAGCAAGCGAAGTTGAAATTCCACAGAGTTGGTAAGCTTCGGCTACAGCATCATGCTGAACAAGTGTGCCGGAGATTGGTGCTCATAATCTCAAAAAATATCTCCCCCTCCCTTAGAAGTGGAGTTTTTAATTTATTTAATTTATTTTTAGACAAAAATAAAGAGATATTATATTATAGAATATGATACAATCTTCAATCAGTTATAATGGACCAAGGCTAAACATTTGTACTTACTATCTACAATTAGTTGAAATTTTAGTGTGTGTATGTATGTAAATTTGATTTGTGGTTGATTATTAATCCATTCATTGAAGATAGTGATTTTTTATTATATGAAGGTAAAATTCACCTCTCAATCCAAATTATAAAATGGCTTTAATTTAGAGTTGCTTATAATTTTTGGTATAAAATATAAAGAGCAATAAACAGTGACAAAGGAGAAGAACAACACAAAACAAGTGAAATATGTGCAATTAAGCAATTGTACACTATAAAATTAGTTATAGTTTGTTCATTAGATTTTTATTCAATAAAAAATAAAAATAAAAGTAAAAAATAAAAATTATATTTTTAAATAGATAATTTTTTTATCTTTTTAATGATATAAAAAATATATAAATCCAAATTACTATAAATAAGTTTTGATATTTTAAAGATATAAGATAAAAAATAGAAAAATTAAGTGAATAATTTTTATCTCAAGAATAATCTGATTAAGAGATCAAGAGTTTAAACCTCACTAAGGCTTACAAGTAGTGTATAAAAGTATCTTACTGAGGCTACAAGCCTTAGTCTTATTCTCCTACCTACATCTAAGGTGTTATAACCTATATGGAACTTGTGTACCTCCCTTCCAATAAGGACTATATTTGCTGTTGATCTTCTTATTTTCTACTAGTAGAATTGATATTTTTTAATTTTTAACTTTATCATGGTATTCAAAAATATCCAATTAATATAGGAATCTTGTATAGCCTTCAAATCTTGCTCTATATTTTCATAATAGCTCCCAAGGTGATAAAACTTTTTTTTTATTAAAGTCTCAAAAATTACTCTAATTTTTTTAATTTTTTTAAAAATAAATTCTAATTTTTTTTATAATATTTTTAAGATAATAATATCAATTCAAGATCATTTATTTTATCTTGGTAATTTTATATAATAATAAAATCAATTTAAATCAACTAAAATTTCTATTTTTTATATAAATAATTAAAAAGATATGAGATTTTTTTTTTCCATGCTTCTTCTATCTAATAAATAACATTGATATGTTTTTAATGAATAATACATATAGATAGAAGGCTAATATAAATATTGGTCTCAATAATTAAATATTAATTTTTATAATCTTAAAAAATACTAAATCAATTAAGATAATTACTTCTAAGATTTATTAAGATTCTATTTTTATGACTTAATTCTAATAAGACTCTTATAACTTATAAATTCTTCTAAATTCTAACAAATATTTAAATATTCAAATAAAATATCTAATTTTAGTATTTTGATATTTAAATAATTTAAAAAATATAATTTTAATTAATCCACTAATTAAGATTCATTGATGGAACTTACATATGGTGACCATCTAGCATTATTTGTAAAAATAGAAAAAATCCTATTCTAATCTTTAACATAGTTTATTAAAAAAAATAATAAAAGAAATTATAATTTAGATACTATAATCTATTAAAAAAAATAGAATTAAATATATATATATATATATATATATATATATATATTAAGACTTTGATTTAGAATAAACAAAAAAAATTATTTGTTTTCAATTTAACATAGTTTTATATATAATAATATCTTACTTAGTTACTAATTCAATACCTATATTTTATTAAGATTTGACTTGAAATCACTATATAAATGACAAGATACGTTGATGCTTTAACCATGTTCACATCTTATATTCCTTATAGTGACTTTCATTAGTTTGTATAAGAAAGTTTTTTCCATCTAACATTTTAAATTTGACTAAGTTATTATGAAAGATCTCTTTGATAATATATGGTTTTGTCAAAAGTACATCAAACTTAGCTAAAAAATCTAGTTTTCTAGTGTCTTGAACTATCATCCACATTTCTAGAATATATAAATATTTTTTTATATTTTTATCTTCTCTTTTGAGTAGTTTCTATATATTAGGCTGCAAATCTTTGAATCTCACTTAATCCTTCTAAATTCTCTAATTATTCTTTTAAAGATTCAAAAATATCTAATCTTTCATCAATGATATTGTGTAAAGATGGAACTTCAAATTCTATAGGCAAAATGGCTTCTATTCTATACACCAAAGAAATGGGTATTATTTATTGTTGAGTGGTATGATCTTAATCTAGAAATACATTGAATATTTGGTTGTAAAGAATTTACTTGTAACTTATTGGCAAGACTCTAATAAGTGATTTGTCCTAAATAAAAAAGATAATTAATATAATAATATTATAAAAAATACTATACTAATAAAATCTTCTTATATTTAAGTAGGTTTATATGTAAAAATATTTTTTGGCATATAAAAAATTTCTTAACATCTCTTTTTATATAAAATCATAACTAATAAGTTGTTAATAAATTAAATTCTCAATAACTTTTAAGAAAAACCATAATCTCTTTTCAAAACCTCATCTTTATATTAAAATATTATTATAGCTTTATATATCTATTTTTTCACTTCCATAAAATCTCAGCTCTTAAAAAATCCCTTTAATTTGTATAAAATGCTCAAATTGCAACAAAATCTTTGAATAGCTTATTCATCTACAAAAGATTGATTTTTAAAAAATTTTAGAATCCAATAACACTTAATTCTGCCATTCAATTTTTATCAAATTTTTCCAAAGTGTAGATTATATCTTTAAGATTCACCACAAAAAAAATATTTTTGATTGTCTAATATCTTAAAAATCCTAGCAAGTGCTTAAAATCCTAGTTTATAGATACTTGAGTATTATTTCCTTCATATATTAAAAATCCAAAATTTTAATGCCATAAAATTTTTGTTCATAGTTTTGTAACATAAAAATATATACTTTTGAAAATTTTGAGCCAAAATTTATCAAATTATTTAAAATATAATTCAAAACACAACCATTAATTAAATAGAGTTACTTACTATCCTTAGATTATAAGCACTAACTTCAACTCTCAATATCTCTTTTATTTTAGGATATAATTCATTAAGCTGTATATAAAAAATATAGTTTAAAAAATATTTTTTCCAATTCCAATTGCTAATCTTTTATTGCTATATATACAAACAAGTTATATCCAAAAGAGTAACATTAGGTACAATTTCAACATCTTAACTTTGAGCACCTATATTTTTTTTATAAAAAGTCCAAATCATTCAATTTTTGTATCAAAACCATAGCCAAAAATATAAACTTAGTGATCCTAACCTTTGGTATTCAAATCCCTTGAAAGAAAAATCCTAATTCCTAATAAAGTCTTAGGCAATTTCCTTGAAGCCCATTGGGCATGACTTTTGGCCAATAGAAATAGAAACTTCTATCATCCAACTCCATTCATATACAAGAATGGCCTAACTATTCTTTTTTATATTAAAATCTCATTTCTAATCTTTTTTTAAATAAGATTTATATAATATGTATTTTAAATATCAAATAAAAGAAATAAAATAAGATTTTAAGGATCACCAATGTCTAATTATGATAATTCAAAATATATAAAGTTATTATCAATATAATATTAATCTCAAAATTATTATTAAAAAAAATTATATAAACCTCAATAATAGATTTTTTAAACAATTTTTTTCTAAAATAATAATCTAATCATATTTTGTAACTAATAAAATTCCATTGATATGGACCTCACTTAATAATGTATTAAATAGTATATATATATATATATATATATATATATATATACATTTATATATATATATATATATATATATATATTTATATGTATATATATATATATATATATATATATACATTTATATGTATATATATAATATTTTCATATGGTAGCCAAATCACAACATGACACCATGTACAAACTTTGTAAGTAGTTTGATAAGCCCAAACAACTAAAGTAAGCTTAAGATCCCAGTCACGCTGTTGTATTATATGTTGTCTTGTTCAGGAATGCACCAAACACCTCGCTGTCGAAGATAAAGTTATGTTTGCAAATAATCAAGAAACCCTAATAGGTTTCATCCATATATGAAGAATATAATTCAAATTTCAATTCAAAAGTGTTTAAAAACACTCCTCTTAGTAACATCAACCATACATATATTCCAATTGCCTCATTTCTTTTATAATTAAGTAATTTTTATTTTTCTTTACAAGACTTAATTCTAATTAGTGAACTTTGACAAGCTATAAAGTTTAATCCAACCGTCCACTTAGTGTGAAATTTTGCACACAAATGCTGGTATAAGCCTTCTACATGCTCAAAAAAATTCAGCCCAGCCTAACTTACAGATTGCAAGAAAATGCCCAAAAACTACACTAATGATACTCAGCTGCCAACTTGAAAACTAATGAAGAAATTCCAATGGTGATTTCTCCTCCTTCAACAATTAACTTTAGCTCAAACTTGGTATGTAACTTGAACTATAAGTCTTCTATTACCATGCCAAAATTTACATTGATCCAATTAGTAGATCTTTAGTTATCATAGAAATCCTATCCAACCCTGAACTGCCAACTTCTGACAATCCTTTGTATCAAAGCTCAAATATCTCCTAATTGCATTGCTAGATTAATACAAAATTTTTGTGCATACTTAGCACATCCAAAAATCTAGATAATGTCAAATTTTGAACTATAAATGCTATACAAATTGCACAAATCGATCAAGAATGTAAGCCATCATTGTCTTATATAAAATCCAAAATACTAATACAAATACTGACTTTGAACAACAATTGCAAAATCTTTACAAATCCTATGGCAACAAGCTTAAGGTCCCTAGAAGAAGCTTCAAGCTAGCTATTCAATCCAAAAATCCAATCTGCAAAATCTCCCATACTTTGCCCTAGGTAGCTATTTTAGTGGCCATAGGTCTGATTTCAACCCTGTCTTACAGACGGCCAACCCCCGGATATCAATTTGACCTATCCTAGGAATTTTATATCCTAACCCTACCCTCAACTTAACCCTAGTATCAATCATGCTAATAATTTATCTTTTTTACTATATTTTTATTATTTTATGGTCTTTCTAAAGCAATAAAAGAATTACTACAGCCTAGAAGGTAAAATAACTAACTAATTCTTATATACTAGCTATTAAGTGAAGAAAATAAATTAAGAGGCTTTTATAAAAACCTTGATAAAATATATTGAATTCTTGTTGAACTAAGATAATAGAGTATTAATTGAAAAATCATTTTTAGTCATAGTTTCACCATATAATTGTGTCACAACACAACAACGCTTAGAGTCCATTACAATTTTTCTCAGTATTTGAACCAGAGTTTGATTGACTCTACCTATCAGACCATTTGTTTGAAGGTGATAAATAGTTGTCTTCTTATAGTTGATGGTAAACAATGTGGTCACTTCTTTAATGGTCTCATTCAAAAAATAAAAACCATTGTCACTCACAAGGATTTTTGAACAACCAAAATGAGCTATAATATTATCATACTAAAATATGGCAATTTATTTAGCATCAATCTTTTTGATAGTTTTTGCTTCTATCTATTTAATCCAATATTTTATAGCTATAATAATATATTATATTTCACATAAAGATATAGGATAAATAGGTCCAACATAGTCTATACTCCATTTTTTAAATGAAATAAATAAAAGTGAAGGATTTAAATCATACAAGATTTAATTCATTATGTGCATATCTTTGGCAAGCATCATAAGCTCTTATATATTTGTCTAAATCTACAAATAATATGAAATCTTTAGGTTCTGATAGATAAGTAGGTACTTCATATCCAGCTTCAATACCTTAGAATATATTTTTTAATTATAAAGGAAGAGACATGATGGTTTTTTCTTTCATAATAGTATGAAAATCTTCAACTTGAATTCCATCAATTTCTAAGCTAAAGGCTTTATTTGTACAAATATCATCAACCAAGATTATAAGATCAGGGCAATTATCTACAAGCTCCAACTAATCAATTATATCTATAAACCACATGTAGATGTTTTCTTCTTTGTAAAAATTTTCTTCTAACCATTTGGCAAAATCACCTTCATTTTCATATTCATATAATCCAAGTCTAATATATTTTATTAATATAATAGTTGAAATTGATTTAAATTGAATAAAACTAGTTTAATTGGATTTTATAATTATTAGTATTTTTTGTAAGGGGGCCAAGGTTTGAAGTCTAATGTAGCTAAATACTATAGATATTATACAATTATCCATAGGTTGAAAAGTAAAATAATATTTAAAAGTCCATCAATTGATTACTCCTTTAGATTGCTTCAATCATCTTCTCTCTAACAAAAGAGGGTAGTGTCAGGATTCAGATTCTATCAATGCTTGATTCTAAATGTTCTTTAAAATTAATTTGTATCTATATCTCTAATACTTAATCTGCCACAAGAACCATGAGAATAGTCATAATTCATAATGTTTCATTATGTTGATAATATATTGTATGAGAAATAATGTCCCTCTCATTTGGTTTTAAAGGAGATGACGTAACTACCTTATGTGAGACAACGTTGTTATGGTAGAGAGAATTTGCTTCAAAAAAGCGTGGAGCTTCTAGTTGCTACTACTTATTCAATCAAGATCCAAGTATAACAAAATCCCCAAATTTATATAGAAGATTTCTTCATATGGCTATTATATCCAATATATAAGTCTTATTTCTTCAAAACATTCAAAATATAACAAATATTCTAAAACCTTCATTTCTCTATAGAGAGGGAAGTTTTTCTTAACTTCAATAATCTATAACTTTTAATCCAACCGTCCAAATCCACTCAAAATTTATTAGAAGTACTGATGTATTCTTAATAAATACCATCACAAATTTCAGCTGTTGATTTGTTACTGATCTTTAAATATTGTTAAAATCCTAGTAGTAGCTTCAAACCCTTGATTACAAACACTTGTGTACTAAATTCTTCATATTTCACAAACTAAAAGTCTAAATACTATGAAACTTTGATATAAAGTTTTCTAACACAAAGATTCACCTTTTTAGAAAGTTTTGGACAAAAATTCGTCTAAAAGCTCAAGATATGGCAAATCCCATAACTATCAACAGAACAGCCTACTTACTGCCTTGGAATTCAATCTGATGTCTTTGAATCTCAATATCTCTTTCTTTAGGACTCTAATTGTAGTGATTCTTCCTTATTAGATGTAGATTTTAAAACCACTTCTCCAACTGCATCTTTTGATCTCCAAAAGCTCTTGTGTAACTCTTCTAATCCTCAAAAGAGTTACAATAGATATAATTTGTACACCTTAACTTCAAGCACCTACTCTTCCCTGATAAAAATTTCAAATCTCTTGATTTTTATACCAAAATTGTAATGCAAAAAACAAGCTTTCTAATCCTAATCTTTGATTTTTAAATGCTTTCCTTGAATTTTCCAAAATCCTTGTTCTCTTTGCAGATAGCCTCCTCAAAGCCTATTAGATATGACCATTGACCAATAGGAATGAAGAACTTCACTCCTTTCCTTCATTTATCTACAATTTATCTTCATCCTTCCAAATAAGCCTCTTAGTAGTTTAATTCTTCTTCTTTGGACCCCAATTTCTTTTCAAGGTTTTATACTAAATATTTAGGTCCTATATAATTTAAATGCCATAACCAAACTAAGTAAAAATCTAAAATAAAGTTTCTTATACCAACTCTCTTTAATTTAGTTTTCTAACCATTCTAATATATTTTAGAATATATAAACATATTTTATATTTTGACTAGATTTTACATATTGTAAGCAATTACAATACTACAACGTAATTACTTTGTGTTTATAATCGACGTAACTATCTTGTATGAGACTATGTAACTACCTTGTGTTTATAATCGATGTAACTACCTTGTGAGAGACGACATAACTACCTTTTATTTATAACCGCTCTTCTCAACCTCTAAAAATATCATAAGTCTATAATCAATCCTTGTGGGCTCTCTGTCCGAACATCTGTCATTTAATCTAATTGTTATAACCAGGTCGTAATACTACCTTTTTTATATTGTCCAATTGTTTGGTTGCATGAAATTGGCCTTGCTGCATTAGAAAGGAGCAGGTGAAATTCTTTGATGATGTCAAGAGTATTTTGCAAACTTGGTACTAATTCCCAAGAGCTTTGTTTAGGTTCATATCTTTCCCACAAAATCAAATATTAGAGCTTCTTCCTACGTCTATTGAATTTAGAATTTAAAATTTCATGAATCTCTTATTAAATATCTCTTTTTGGTGTTATAATTAATAGCGGTGGTTTTTGTCGATGACCTAGAATCATATCTTGTTGATATTTCTTAAGAAATGATACATGGAAAACATCATAAATGCGTAGTATTTTTAGAAACTTCAGTCAATACACCAAATCTGATATTTTAGCTGTAATTGAAAATGGGTCCAAAAATTTTAAAACCATCTTTTTGGATGGTCCTATAGTAGCTATATTTTCATGCCAAAGTAGTACTTTGTCTTTGATCTAAAAATTTGGTTATAGTTGATAGCCTTAATCGTAATTCCGCTTGGCTTACTTTCTAGCAATTTTAATCATTATTTTGATATATTCATATACTTCATGTAGGTGCAAAACTCTCTCTTCCATTGTTGGAATGATCAAAGTAGTAGAAATTATAAATGATATTAAAGGGTGATAGCCGTAGATAGCATAGAATAAAAAAAATCCTATGGCCGAGTGAAGTATATTATTATAAATAAATTCAGCTATGGGAAGTAGATTTGACCAATCGTCTTGCCGTTTGGTAGTGAATATTTGTAAAATTTATTCCAACACTTCATTAACTCATTTTGTCTGTTTATGTGATTGTAGGTAGAATGCCATAGTTGAGGAAGGTTGAATACACAAGAACTCACATAAGCATTTCATAAATTTGGAGATAAAAATAGAACCATGATTAGATATAAGTTCTTCAAGTGTTCCATGGTATTTCCAAACGTGATGGAGATACAACATGGTTGTTTTATTAGAGTTGATTGTTTCATTCATGAGAATAAAGTATACTAACTTTGTGTTCTTATCAATGACTACCATAATTGAATCAAAGGCCTTATTATTTGATAATTTTATAATAAAATTATTTGATATCCATTTTCAAGGTGCATCAACCGTTGGAATTGGTTGCAATAAATTGTATCGGGTATGACATGTGGGCTTAGAACGTTGACATAAGTTACATCTATCAACATAGCAGTATATATATCAGCTTAGGATTGGCCAATAAAAATTCTTTGCTACGAGATTAAGAGTTTTTGTCCCCCTTGGATGACTTGTAGTTGGAGCGTCATATCAAAATCTTAATATTTGTTGACATAATTCTTTGTCGTCTAGTACCAATATCGTATCTCAGAAATAGAGGATTCCATCACTAAAATAATAGATTTAAAATCTTCAATGTATATTTATTGGAACCCAATCAAGGTCATTCATAAAAAATACCAATACTAATTCAAGCGTTGCATCTTTAACAGTGGCCAATTTAATCTATTCAATAATTCTTACATCATTTTAAATTGGTTTGTATAATTTTAATATTGCTAATCTTAATAATGGTTTTAAAATACCTTCACAGCCTTTTTCTATCTCTGTTTACTTAGATAGCATATCTATTCATCCATTTAGCAATCCTAGGCGATGTTGAATGACAAAATTGAATCTTGAAAGTAACTCGGACTATTGGATCTGCCGTTGATTAAGTTGTTTGGTGATTAAAAATTGTTCAAGGTTCTTATGATTAAAAATTAGCTTGATTTGGTGTGACAATCCTTCGAGATAAATATACCAATCTTGAAAAACTAAAACAATATCCAATAATTTCTTATCATAAATATCATAATTTTGCTCTATTGGTGATATTTTCAAACTTTGATAAGCATAAGGGTGTAAATACCCATCTAAAAGATTGTTGAAAATACTCTGCATATGAGCTTGGAACTGGGCCGATACATTTGTTAATTCAAATGGCATCACCAAATATTCAAAGAGGCCATAAAGAGTCTTAAAAGCCATTTCAAACTCATGATCGAGGGCCATTTGCACCCAATGGTAAGCTTGTCTCACATCTAATTTGATGAAGATTTTAGTACTTGCTAATTGATCAATAAGTTCAGGAATCAAAGATAATAGATATTGATATTTTATAGTGACTTGGTTTAGATTTTGATAATCTATACAAACTTGGATTGATCCATCTTTCATCTTAGCAAACACAATTAGAGCTAATGTGGGAGATTTGGACTCTTTAATCCAACCCTTTTCCAAATTTTCTTTGAGATATTGCCAAAGCTCTTCCATTGGGAATATATGTTACAAACTGGTATTTCAAGGTTTTTGTCTACCTTCAAATTCGATTTTCATATCTTATACTTTGTGATTTTATAACTCATTTGACGCTTCCTCACTGAAAGCCCGATACAGATCTTTATGTTCTATTAGAATCTACTCCTTCATTGTTTCCTTGGTTAGCTCTCACACCTTTATTGTATATACTTTGGCCCCCCTCTTGGATAAACAAAAAGCTACTATTGACACTATCATATGTTTTCATCCAGTCAAGACAACCTATTTTGGCCTTTGCTAGGACGTACATAGTATTGCTGGTTAGAATCTTTTCCCGAGTTCTAGACCTTCACAATTCCCCCTGTTGCAATCCGCTGCTACACCTTTGATTTTTGATGACTATGATAAACAAACTTTGTAGCAATATGCCAATTCAAACTATACCTCCTTACGGTGTCGTATTATGTGTTGTCTTGTTCAGGAATGCACTGGGCACTTGGTTGTAGAAGATAAACTTACGTTTATAAATAATCAAAAAATCCTAATAGGTTTCATCCATATATGAAGAATATAATTCAAATTTCAATTCAAAAGTGTTTAAAAACACTCCTCTTAGTAACATCAACCATACATATGTCCCAATTGCCTCATTTCTTTTATAATTAAGTAATTTTTATTTTTCTTTGCAAGACTTAATTCTAATTAGTGAACTTTGACAAGCTATAAAGTTTAATCCAACCGTCCACTTAGTGTGAAATTTTGCACACAAATGCTGGTATAAGCCTTCTACATGCTCAAAAAAATTCAGCCCAGCCCAACTTACAGATTGCAAAATAAAATGCCCAAAAACTGCACTAATGATACTTAGCTGCCAACTTGAAAACTAATGAAGAAATTCCAATGGTGATTTCTCCTCCTTCAACCATTAACTTCAGCTCAAACTTGGTATGTAGCTTGAACTCTAAGTCTTCTATTACCATGCCAAAATTTACATTGATCCAATTAGTAGATCTTTAGTTATCATAGAAATCCTATCCAACCCTGAACTGCCAACTTCTGACAATCCTTTGTATCAAAGCTCAAATATCTCCTAATTGCATTGCTAGATTAATACAAACTTTTGTATACACTTAGCACACCTAATAATCCAGACAATAACAAATTTTGAGCTATAGATGTTACATAGATTGCACAAATCAGTCAAGAATATAAGCCATCATTGTCTTCTATAAAATCCAAAATGCCAATACAAACATTGACTTTGAATAGCAATTGCCCAGTCTTCCAAAATCCTATGGTATAATGATAAATGCCCTTGAAATAAGCTTCAAGCTGGCTATCCAATTCTAGTCACCGATCTTCAAATGTCCCAAATCCCTGCGTTTGGTGGTTGTTTACGTGGCTGAAGGTCTGATTTTGACCTTGCCTCATATCTGGTCACCCCTCGGGTATTGATTTAACTTATTTTAAGGATTTTTAAACTTAATCCTATCCTCAACTCAACCTTGGTATCTACTATACTAATTTTTTATTTCTCTTATCCTATTTTTATTAACTTATGGCTTTTTTAAAAGCCATGAACTGGTTTCTATAATCTAGAGGAAAATTTTAATAACTAACTTTTAACTTTTAGCTATTAGAGCAAGAATTAATCTAAGAGGCTTTTATAAATCTTTTCTTAAGTACCTTAAGTTTCTAATAAACCAAGATAACTAAGTATTAAGTAGAATTTATCCTTATTCATACTTTTTGCTATATAAACATGTTACAACATAACAACGGGACCTTCAAATAGTTGGATCATAGCGTACAAGATATGGTGTATCTAAAATAAAGGGATAGCATCCCGTATTCATGATATCAGCCATCAATAATTCCATATGATCTCCCACTCCTAATTCAACCATGGCTTCATAGGTAATAAGTTTTGAATTGATTATTCGACCATCAATAATTCAAACCTCCCTTAGACTCATCTTTGGTTTTTATCTATGCTCTATATTCCTAAACAAAATCTGGATGCATAAATACTCCAATAGCCTTGGAGTTGATAAGGATAATAGCCGCTAGGCATTCAATGTCAAATGTACCTCTAGGTCAGTAGTGGCACATAAGTTTAATGCCACATCTTTGTTTTGATGCTCTTGTGACCCACTATAATCTTTGATCATTTTCCATTGGGGAGTTGTAATTATTGTAATCTGAGGTATGCTTGAATATTGATTCAATGCCTTTAGTCTTGGGCCTTATCTTTTCTCGATTCGTTCATCCATTCTCCTCTCAAAACTATAAGTGACAATAGTTTGGAGGGATTAGTTGGGCACTTTGTCCATATATATCGTGGCTTACTATAATCCGAGCACTTTTCTTGTCGTTAATATTTCAATCGCTCGGCAGCCATTTTTGCCAACGCTATCATTCCGCAAGTTGCATCAAGATCCACTGAAGTAGGTCTTGACATTCTTTAGGTTGTTTGAAACCATCCAACATAATCTCTTGAATTAAATGTAGGAATTTGGAGGTGTCAATTTTGATGCTTTAACCATAATCTTTTATCAATTCTTGAAGCCATTGCCATCCACTCTTGAAGTCCTTGTAGTTGTATTTCTGTAGTGGTTATCAAATTCAAAACGTCATTCTTGAGCCTTCTACGGAAACGTGCTACTAAGCTTGATTCATTTCAATTAACTTATACCACATGCTCATTGAACGCAGAGATATATTAGGCCATCAATCTCATTTGTTTAATCTTGCTGAGGCGATCCTCCGCATTACTACTTTGATCCATATGACTATAAACATTAATAGCCACTTCTTTAAAACCATTATAATCAGTCAACAGGTCGTGATGGCGACCTTCATCTAGAGCTTGAAGAATTGGCATTGTCCAATTCTATGCTGTATTAATTATGTAGGAGAGTGCAAAAGCTATCTTATCTTTATTACAATGATAGGCACGTGGTTTACCTCAAAAAATAAGATGAAGTTGGGCAAATCATCTATACACCTTTCCACCCTTCTTGCTTGAAAACTTTTCAGGTTCCGCCACCTTTGACTCTTTGCCATCAAATTCCTTGCCATAATACTTGTCCATCACATGAAGAGCTCGGTCAATCGTCTACTCAACTGCCAAAGGTGGTGCTGACAATAGAGGCACTAATGCTCGTTCCAAAATTTGCTACACTATATGAAAAATTATTGCCTAAAATATATTTCTAACTTGTTGTCGGATGAATGTGGCCCATTCAAATCGGATTCCCTCTAGCACCAGATATCTCGCACCTGCAACGGATCTTTCTTGATCCATCCTTTTTTCGAAGTAAGAATCATGTCTCAGTTAATTTCGATTGCCATGATAAAATTTTGGATGTATAAGAGGTCCAGATATATAGTATATCCAACTCTCGTATAACTTGATAGTTTGATGTAATTTAATTCTTGAAACCAACCACTCCTTTTAGCATCCAATGTGTACATTTTTACTTTTGATTTATTCAACTAGGAAAAAAATCTTTGAAGTTGTTGAGCATGGATTGTCAAGACACAACATAATGTTAGGATTTGGATTTTGTTGACGTTCCACTCTAAATGATTCTTTAAATTAATCCATATCTATATCTCCAATACTTAATTCAACACAAGAACCATGAAAATAGTCATAATTTGTAATGTTCTATTATATTGACAATATATTGTGTGAGAGACAATGCCCCTCTTACTTGGTTTTAAAAGAAACAACATAACTACCTTATGTGAGACAACATAACTACCTTATGTGAGACGACAAAACTACCTTGTGTTTATAAGCAATGTAACTATTTTGTGTGAGACAACGTAATTATCTTGTGTTTATAACTAATATAACTACCTTGTGTGAGACAATATAATTATCTTGTGTTTATAACTAATATAACTACCTTGTGTGAGACAATATAATTATCTTGTGTTTATAATCAATGTAACTACCTTGTGTGAGATGATGTAACTACCTTGTGTTTATAATTGATGTAACTATCTTAGGTTTATAACCACTCTTCTCAACCTCCGGAAATACCATAAGTCCATGACCAATCCTCATGGGCTTCCTTTCTAAACATCTGTCATTTAGTCCAATTGTTATGACCAAGTCATAATAGATAGCTATCAGATTTCTCATATAATCATATCATATAAAATAATACCATATAATCTACACCTCTTGCTTGTATGTGCAAATCATAAATTTGATTTAGGAATTGAGAAGGCCTTTGATCAGCTAATTTAATTTTCATAATTGCTTTGTGAGTGATTTGCAATCCCAACTTATTTGTAATGGATTCAAGTATGATATTAATACTACTTCTATTATCTACTATGACCTAAAAAATAATTTTATCCACAATTTTTATATCTATTTCAATAGGTCCATATTCTCAATTTTTTTTATTTTTTATTTTTTTTATTTTTTTAATAACATTCTAATTTAAATCTTTAACTTTAAATTTAGCTATTTTTTTTAATATTTTTAGTTTTTTTTTAATATAATTATTTTTTTTCTTAAGATCTTTTTTTATAATTGGTGCTACTTAAATTAATTGACCGAAAGAAATATTGGCACTAGCCCTACAAAGATCTTGCCATAAGTTATAAGATTTTATAAGGTTGAAGATTCTAGTAGTTTTTAGATATTTTATAAAAATACTTGAAGTCTAAGGCCTTTCTTTGCCTACAAATTAATATCCTTTTTCATCAAGTTCGACTAAAAAAGACAGTTGGTTGTTTTTTAGTTCTTTGGCAATTTCTTGGATAATTTTTTTCAATTCTACAAACTTTAGTGATTCTTCTGAAGTATCTATAGATATTTCATCTTCTTCAAGTTGTGCCAAATCTATTGGTTTTTTAGCACTCATACTTCTAATCACAACTAAAGAAGATAATTATCTATTATCTAAAGAGATCTTCTTGCTTTCTAATTGTACCAAGTTAAATTGAAGAGGTAATAAATTTGATATAGAAGATACATCAAGTTGAACCATTGTATATCTAACATCTT
Organism: Physcomitrellopsis africana; assembly: GCA_036785485.1. NCBI lineage: Eukaryota > Viridiplantae > Streptophyta > Bryopsida > Funariales > Funariaceae > Physcomitrellopsis > Physcomitrellopsis africana. The sequence continues at coordinate 131,910 of JAWRVF010000181.1, read as the reverse complement.
GAAAAGATGGTAGTTGTTGGTTTTGATTTAGATTTTGGTTATATACAAAGGATCCTTGCAATGTTCTTTGATTGGTTTAAACTATCATTAAAGATTGGAAATTTTGACTATTGCATGAGTGGTTATAATATATATTTGATGGACCATTTATAATAATAGGATCTATAAATCTAACTTCTCACATATCTTTTATAACTTATTTGGTATAATTTTTTGAAGAAAAATTTAAAGAGATAATCTTATTGCATCTTCTATAATGATTTATACGATGAGATTCTCTCCAATTAGAGCATATTATTCTATTTTTAATCCAATATTGACCTACTCAATGTGATTTTTTACAAGTATGATAAGATGTTATATTATTTTTTTGATTTGAAAGGATATTTGGACCTACTTGTCTCAATTGAAGAAGAAGCTTATATAATTGAGATTGATTTTTTTCTATAAGATGTTGTAGGAATTGTGGATAAAATTAGAATATTTTTTTCACTTGTTTGTAATTTGTATAGTATAATCCAAAGATATGAATCTCTGATTTTTAGTATTTAGGCTCTATAATTAGATTTTGGTTTTTAATGAGGTAAGATATTTGTTTACTTATAACTTTTATAATATTCATCATCTTGTTTTTGAATACATCATTTACTTATCTTACCTCACTTTTAAATTCTTCTAATCTAATATCATTAAAAGATCTATTAAAAAATTGATCATGTGGATTTTGCATAATTAATGGTATTAGATTATTTATTGATAATAGGAAAGTAGAAAATTAAGAATAGCTTAAAATTAAATATTGATGGAATTCCATAGATCAATATTGTAATAGTATAAAAGTTGGTATCAATTCTTTTGTCTTTTTAAGCATATAATCATTTTTTTTATTAATGATTTTTACCTCCAAAGCAGCTTGAATGTCTCTTTTTAAATCCTTAGATTTCTTGTTTAATATATTCCAAATTATAGAAGGCATGACAAAACCTTGGACAAAATAGTGCCTTATGGTATCTTCATTTAAAAGATTACAAATGTATCGAGTGTATACTATACAAAATCACCTCATATAAGTAATGATATCTTTAGAAGGACCTTATCTAATATTTGTTAAAGCTAAATGAGCTTCCTATTCTCCAATTACGACTCTAAATTGATGAAGGAAGGCTGCTAAGAGTTGTTCCCATGTAATAAAAGATCCTTCCATATAAAATCTATACTACACAGATGTAAAATTTGTTAAAATAGTTAGAAATCATATCAAGTAGTATCTATGGTTGGTTATTAAATTAATGATTAATACTTCTACAAACCATTCTATATGAATTGTTGAATCTTCATTAATAGATCCACTAAACCTTCAAAGATTAGAACGAATTGTTGCTCCCTATAATCCCAAAGGTATAACATTAGGTAGTCTTTTAGGCAACATCATGGAATCAATTTGGATGTGCATAAGAAGATGTTGATTATTTCTATTTATTATATTAGCTCTTAAAGTTGGAAAGGGTGAAGATTCTACTTGAGAATTTGAAAAATATCCTCTACTATATTCCATTCAAATAGAAATCTATGATATCTTATATCATGAATATAAGATTTATTCTAATAATTATCTAATTAATATGAATAAATAAAAATAGATAAAAATAGATTAATTTGATAATATCTTAAAAAAAAACTTTTTAGAAGCTTTATAGATGTGATTTCATCTTTATTCATATTTATATGTAATTGGTAGGTTAAAAACTTGGCCAATAAATTAGTCTTATAATGTACATATTGATAGCTTGTGGAATAAGTTAAGTATGTGTCGTACATATTAGTAGCTTGTGGAAAAAGTTAAGTACGTGTTGTACATATAAAAAACTTGTATTGCAAGTTTGACATGTGTTTTTATATTTTTTAATCTTTGGCAATAGCCATTCTAGTTTTTTTTTAATATATATACTTTTTTATTTTTATTTTTTTATTTTTCTTTAATATAGATTTCATTGATTTATGCATCTTCTTTCAATTTGTATCCTTGATAAAATAATAAGAATGTATATATAGTATCAAAGCTTTATCTTTTCTTAATTAAGAATAGATTACTTTTTTTTTCTTGATAAGACATAAGCATATTAGAAATTATAGATAATCCACTTTTAAATTGATATTATTTTTAGATTTATTTATTATTATTATTATTATTTTTGATTTTTTGATTTTATATTTCTTAAGTAATAATAAATACCTTCATTTCTATAATATAATCATAGCAAAGCTTATTGAAATGAAGAATATAATAGCACAAATGTAAGAGCAAATGTGAAAGTTAATACTTATAATGTATCAATTTAATTTGCTACTATAAAAAGCAACAAGATTAGCAAAAAGTGAAGATATAGAGATGATTTGAGCTCCTTCAATATCTACATCAAACTATATTACTTCACCTATGGTAGAACACCATTCAAGCATTAAAGAATTAAAAATTAGTTTGCTTAAAAATTTTGATGGCATAAGATGTAAGTTTCAAGGATTCATGAATTAGATATTAGTAGTAGTTGAATTTCAACCTCAAAGTTATCCAACTCAAGGATCATAAGTTAAGTTTATTAAAACACTACTTTTAAATTCTTCTTTATCATGGTTTTCATCTTTTTTTGAACAAGGTTGTCATATTATATGTTATCCTATTTGGAAATGCGTTGCACACCTGGCTGTGGAGGATGAAGTTGCGGTCAAAAAATATCTAAGAATCCTTAACAGGTTTTCTCTATAGAAGAAGAATACAATTTGAATATCAATATAAGAGTACTTAAGTCAATACAAAATCCTTAAAAATATTCTTCTTGATAATTTTATCTATATATAAATTTCAATTGCTTTATTACTTCTCACAATCAAACAACTTAGATTTCTCTTTGCAAGTCCTAACTTTAATTAATGAATTTCAATAAACTATAAATCTTAATTTGATTTTCAATTTGGTATAAAATCTTGCACACAAATACAAATATAAATCTTCTATATGCTTAGAAAGTTTTAGTCTAATCCAACTTTCAGATTGTCAAAAATTAACCAAAAACCACACTGATGTCACTTGGCTGCCAACTTGGAAGTTGATATAGATATCCCAATAGCAATTCCTCCTTCTCCAACTATTAACTTTAGCCAATAATTGGTACATAGCTTGCCCTTTAAGTCTTTTAAAATTATACCAAATTTCACCTTAATTCAACTAATAAATCTTTAGATATCACAAAAATCCTAAATAATCTTAAATTGCTAATTTTTGGTACCTCTTTATACTAAAGATCACATAAATTTTGATTTCATCATTAGATTGTTACAAATTTTTATTTAATCTTAGCACATTCAATCATCCACATATTTTCAAATTTTTAACTATTGATGTCACTTCAATTGTAGACAATAGCTGAAAGTGCTAGTCTTAACTTTATTGTATAAAAACTTAATTTCCAATACAAACCTTGACTTTAGATAGAAATTACCAAGTCTTTCCAAACCCTACAAAAATATGTCTAATGAATTTGGAATAAGCTCAAAGCTAACTCTTCAATTCTAATTGCCGATCTTTGAATGACTCAATATCTTATCCTTGGTGGCTATTTTTGTGGCTAGAGGTCTGATTTCAACCTTGTCTCATACACGGTCAACCCCTGAGTATCAATCCAACTTATTCTAAAGATTTTTAAGCTTGATCCTATCTTCAACTTAACCCTAGTATCAACCATATTAACTATTTATCTCTTCTATCCTATTTTTATTAACTTATAGCTTTTTAAAAGCAATGAAAGAGTTTCTATAACCAAGAAGAAAAATTTAATAACTAAATTTTATCTATTAGCTATTAAAACAAGAAAATAATCTAAGAGTGTGAATTCCATCAATAAATCTTAATTGGTAGATTAATTAAAAATATAGTCTTAAGTCATTTAATTATACAAATACTATGGTTAGAGAGTCTTTTTGACTATTTAAGTATCTAGGAGAATTTAAAAGTATTTGTAAATATAAAAATCTTATTAGAAGAAAAGTTATAAAAATGGAATCTTAATAAGTCTTCAAGGCAATTATTTTAGCTGATTTAGTATTTTTACTTATTATTAAGTATTAAGAGTTAGTTATTGAGACCAATGTCTACATTGGCCTTCTATCTACATGTATTACTCATTAAAAACCTATAAATATTGTTTAGTAGGTAGAAGAAGCATGAAAAAAAAATCTCATGTCTTTTTAATTATTTTTATAAAAAATAGGATTTTAAATTGATTTTAATTGATTTTATTATTATAAAAATTTCCAAGATAGAATAAAATAGCTTTAAATTGATATTATTATTTTAAAAATATTATAGAGATTTTTAAAATTTATTTAGAATTTATTAAGAATTTTTAGAGCAAGTTTGAAGACTTTGATAAAAATGAGTTTTACCACCTTGGGAGCCATTATGAAGAAATGGAACAAGATTTGAAAGCTATACAAGATTCCTAGGCTAATAGAGTATTTTTGAATACTATGGTGAAGTCAAAAGTATAAGATTATTAGTTCTATTAGTATAAAATAGGATGACCAGTAGCTAGTGTAGTCCTTGTACGAAGGGAGGTGCACAAGTCCCATATGGGTTGTGGCACCTTGGATGTAGGTGTGAGTCATTAAATTGACTCATTAGTTGTTTTAGGATAAAAGAATGCATTTTGAATGCCAAAACTACAATTGTAAAGTAAAGATGTGTTTAGATGATGCTAAATGAAGGAAAATAATATTAGTAAGAAAGAAATAGGATCTTAGTAAGTCTTGGAGGTAATTATCTTAATTAATTCAGTATTTTTTTTAATTATAAAAATTAGTATTTAGTTATTGAGACTAATATCTATATTGGCTTTCTGTCTTTATGCACCACTTATTAAATATATATAAATGTTACTTAGTAGGTAAAAGAAGCATGAGAAAGAAATCTCATATCTTTTTAGTTATTTATGTAGAAAATAGGATTTTTAGTAGATTTAAATTGATTTTATTATTATAAAAAATCACCAAGGTAGAATAAAACATTTTTAAATTGATATTATCACTTTAAAAGTATTACAAGAATTTTTATAATTTATTTAGAATTATTTAGAATTTTTAGAAGAATTTTGAAGACTTTGGTAAAAATAAGTTTTACCACCTTGGGAGCCATTATGAAGAATTGGAGTAAGATTTAAAGGCCATACAAGGTTCCTGGGCTAATTGGATGTTTTTAAACACCATGGTGAAGTCAAAATTGCAAAATAAGGAGTTTTACTTGTAGAAAATAGGAAGACCAGCAGCTAGTGTAGTCCTTATAGGAAGGGAGGTGCACAAGTCCCATATGGGTTGTGGCACCTTGGATGTAGGTAGAAGGATAAGTCTAAGGCCTTATAGCCATTCTAGGATATCCTTATACACTACTTGTGAGCCTTGGTGAGGTTTGAACTCATGACCTTTTAAGCAAGTTATCTTTGAGGTAAAAATTTTCCACTTCACTTTTCTATTATTTATCTTTTATCTTTGGATTGTCATAACTTACTCATAATAACTCAAAATTACATGTTCTTTATACTATTAGAAAGATAAAAAAATTATCTAAATAAAAATATAATTTTTACTTTTTATTTTTACTTTTTATTAAATAAAAATATAGTGAATAGACTGTAATTAGTTTTGTAGTGTGCAATTACTTAATTGCACATATTTTACTTATTTTGTATTATTCTTCTCCTTCATTATTGTTTATTTCTCCTTATACTTCACACCACAATTTATAAGAAACTCTTAATTGAGGCCACCTTATAGTTTGGATTGAGGAGTGAATTTTACCCTCATAGTAGGTAGGAGGATAAGACTAAAGCCTCGTGGCCTCTCTAGGACACCCATATATACTACTTGTGAGCCTTGGTGAGGTTCAAACTCATGACCTTTTAAACAAGTTACCCTTGGGATAAAAAAAATTTCACTTAATTTTTTCACTTAATTTTTTTATTATTTACCTTCTATCTTTGAATCATCATAATTTACTTATAGTAATTTAGATTTACATATTTTTTATATCATTCAAAAGATAAAATAATTACCTATTTGAAAATATATATATTTTTTTTATTTTTACTTTTATTAGATAAAAATCTAGTGAGCAGACTCTGACTAGTTTTGTAGTGTACAATTACTTAATTGCACATATTTTACTTGTTTTGTATTGTTCTTCTCCTTCATTGTTATTTATTGCTCCTTATATTTTATACCACAATTTATAAGCAACTCTTAATTAAAGACATCTTATAATTTGGATTAAGAAGTGAATTTTATCCTCACCAAGAGGCTTTCATAAACCTTTTTTTAAGTATCTTAAGTTCTTATTGAACCAAGATAATTGAGTATTAAATAGAAATCATTCTTGTTTATATTTTTTTACCACATAAATGTATTACAATATGACAATGTAATCTATTATTGGATAATTTAGAGATATTTTTAATAGATTTTTTTTCTATGTATAAAAAATATGATACAATTTGTATTGCAACTAATAAGAACCATATCTTGCGATAAGACAATTGATCAATAATATTATATGTTGCATAATTTTGAAAATTAATAATTAATATCAAGTGCGATGATGCTGTATTTATCAATCAATTTTTTTACAAATTATAATGTAAAATAAATAAATTGATGGTCAATTGACCTGATCTTTAAATATTAAATCAAGCAATTGATTTCGCTGTAAAGTATCACAATTGGCTTTTTAAATTTCAATTTAAGAATCATACAAGGGAGCCTCAATATTATTATAATTCAATATTAATATTGACATCTTTTCAATATGTATATTTAAAAATAAAAGACATGCAAATTTATATGATATGTTTTAAATCTCTTATTAAATAAAAAAAGATTCATTATCTCAAGAAAGATTATACTTATATTATAAAGAACCTAAATATATTACTCAATATTATCCAAAAAAATGAAGTAACTATAAAATGAGAAATACGGCTGTCAAAAAGTATAATATGTTAAAAAATAAGTTTGTTCAGTTGTAATAGGAACTATGCAAATGAAATCTTGTACAACTCTTAATAAAGTGTGAAGGTAAAATTCATCCCTCAATCCAAATTACAAGATGGCCTCACTTAAGAGTTGCTTGTAATTGGTGGTGTGAAGTGAAGGAAGAAATTAACAAGAACAACAAGAAAAACAACGACAAAACAAGTGAAATAAATAGTATCAAGCAAGTGCACAATTCAAAACTAGGTCACAATTTGTTCATTATATTTTTATCTAATAAAAAATAAAAATAAAAGATAAAAGATAAAAATTATATTTTTGAGTAGATAATTTCTTTATCTTTCTAATGACGTAAAAAATATTTAAATTTGAGTTACTATGAGTAAATTATGATAATTAAAAAATAAAAGATAAATAATAGAAAAATTAAGTAGAAAATTTTTACCTAAAGGATAATTTGCTTAAGAGATCATGAATTTGAACCTCATCAAGAATCACAAATAGTATATATAGATGTCCTAGAGAGATTACGAGGCCTTAATCTTATCCTCCTACCTACATCCAAGGTGCCACAATCCATATAGGACTTGTGCACCTCCCTTCCTACAAGGACTATACTAGCTATTGGTCCTCCTATTTTCTACTAATAAAGTTTATTTTTTTACATTTTTGACTTCACTATGGTCTTTAAAAACACCCAATTAGCCTAAGTACCTTGTATGGCCTTCAGATCTTGCTCCATTTCTTCATAATGGCTCCCAAAGTAATAAAACCCATTTTTATCAAAGTCTTCAAAATTGTTCTAAAAATTTCTAAATAAATTCTAAATAAATTCTAAATAAATTCTAAAAATTTCAATAATATTTTTAAAATGATAATATCAATTTAAGACTATTTTATTCTATCTTGGTGATTTTTTATAATAATAATATTAATTTAAATCAATTTAAAATCCTATTTTTTACATAAATAATTACAAAGATATGAGGTTTTTTTTTTCATGCTTCTTCTACCTACTAAGTAGTATTTATATATTTTTAATAAGTGATATATATATATATATATATATATATATATATATATATATATCAATAAAAGGCTAATATAGACATTAATTTTAATAATTAAATACTATTTTTTTAATTAAAATAAAAAATATTAAAATAACTAAGATAATTACCTCTAAGACTTATTAAGATTCCAATTTTATGACTTTTCTCTAATATGACTCTTGTAACTTATAAACTCTTCTAAATCCTAATGAATACTTAAATAATAAAAAATAATATCTAATCTTAATATTTTGATATTTAAACAATTTAAAACTATAATTTTAACTAATCTACCAATTAAAAATTATTGATAGGACTCACATATTGAGTGTTTTAAATTTTTTGATATATCTTATATTTTGTGTAAAAGAAATACATCCTCAAGGAGAAAAGAAGATATCTACAATACTATTAGTCAAATTATCTCTCACTCTACAAAGAGAAAATCCAAGAGTATAAGTATAGGAAGAAATCAAGCTTTTTTAAATGATAAACCATTATATTCCACCAAACTTTACTCAAAACACTCTTAAGACTTGACTCAAAAAGAATATCAAGTCAAAGAAGATTCTTCTATTACACTCTCTTAACTCTAAATTTGATGAAAATCTTAATGATTAAAAAAATATTAAATTAATAAAAGCCTCAAAATTAAAATAGATTGATAAAACTAAAATAATCTATTAAACAAACTACTTTGACTTGATTTAGTCCTTGATGCCACATTATGTGATAATTTTTGTATAAATAAAAATAACTATACACAATATATAAAGTGTCATAGACCAACATCAGATATGACAATAAAAAAACATAACAAATATATCTTCAAAAGCCCTCCTTAGTAGATTAGGAGCTCTTTCAATCAACTAGGATCAAAGAAGTCCTCAAATCTTGTCCATGGATATAACATGACTAAAAGTCTTCTAACAATGAGAACAACTTGTTATAGATATATATAATTATTAATATACTTATTTTAAAAAATAAAATTATATAAAAATAAATAAAAGTAAATTAAAATATTAATATTTTATTATGAAGTTTATAGCTAACAAATTGGCTACATATTGCACATATAGTTATATTACAAATTGGCCACATGTCACACATATAAGAAACTTGTTCTATAAGTTAGATATGTGTCTCATAAGTTGAATATATATTGTATGGCTTATATAGTATTGCCATATAACTCTTTAGTTAAATAATATATATGGATGCAAGAATGAATCTTTTTTCATTCTTATCAATATCTTTCTTTCTTCTAGTCTAATTTCAAGAATCTTTAGTTTTTTTGTCTTTGATAATAGCTATTCTAATTTCTTCTTAAATGTATATATATATATATATATATATATTTTTTTTTTCTATCTTTTTTTGATGTACGTCTTATTTATTTATTTATTTATATCCTTTGAATTCTTATCCTTAATACAATCCTAATCTCAAAAATGAAGAATTAAAAGAGGTGGTGTCAAGCATGTCATATATCATCCTCATTAATATTGGTCAAACAATAACATTGTAAATGCCTCTTTCTTCTCACCACTTTAGTATCAAATATCATAGGCGTCTGATATTGGAGATAGATATAATCTTTCTTAGTGAATTGCTATAATTAAAGTCAATAACCTCTACTACAAAGGCAAGCATATTATAAAATATGATAATATTAAATAATAGATAGATTTTCCATAGCCATGAGCATGGCCTTCTTGAAGAACTTTGCTTAGTTATATAGATATCAAGTCAAAATATCAAGGCCATCAAAGTCTATAATTAGAGCTAATTTTTCTTATATAGAATTAAGTTGAATTGGCTCATGTGCATACAACAATTGATAAGGGCTATAAGATACCAAAGATACTTATTTAATAAAGTAGTAATCTATTTAATCCATGCCAATATTACGTTTCAATTATAATGGTTGCTATGAAGCAATGCATATTTTTATAAACCACACTTAATGGTATGAACAATTTATTTAGCTAAGACATTGACTTTAGGATGATCTATAAAAGTGGTACAATAATCTATCAAAGTTTTAATACATAAAGCTTCAAAAGCTCTAAAAAATTCTCTTCTTTAATTTATAAGGATCTTAGCTGGCACTCCAAGACGTATTAAGATACAATCAAAAAATTCTATAATTGCCAATGTAAAAGAATATTGTAATAGTGCTTAAATTTAATTCTTTTGCTAAAATGCTCTACCATCACCAACATGTACTTGGCTCCATATGAAGTGATAATAAGCATCCCGATAAAGTCTAGAGACCAATAATAGTTCAAATCTATGATAGACAAAGACCTTAATTGAGATAATAAGGTGTTAAAATTTGACTTAATTTAATCATACACTTTATATTGGAAAATATATGTAGCAATTTATTGATATATATCAATCCACTAATATTAATTATATAATATAGAATATATTATATATGCTTTAAAATATCTAAGCTCTTCATGTACTTGCTATACGAAGGAAGTCTTTTAATTTGGTCTTGAAACTATACATCTAGTCTTATTTGACTATATATAAAATTATAAACTGTTCTTTTAATAAAATCTTATTATTGAATGATTAATTTTATCTCATTTTATAGCTAAAATAGCTTAAAAAAAAATTCTTTATTGAAATTTATATAAGACTATAAGGTCTTCCCACACATTATTAACAATGTGGATTCTATCAAAATTTTCATCTATTCTTTGGTCATGTTCTATAAGTGTAGAATTTGACATCAAAGTGAGATATGTTACTGCGTATCAATTAAGATTGTCTCTCTATAACAATTTTCATGCCATCTAATTCTAGTCAATTCTTCTTTTGAAGAACTTGGATTATAAGAAAGTCTATTAGTATCCAAATTAAAAATGCTTATTATATACATAATTTTAAAATTATACTCTTAAAGTAATAATATTTGTTAGGAAGTTTATTTGATTCTATAAGTCATTTCAAAGGTTGGTGATTTGTCACCAATGTAAATCATTGGCTATACAAATAAGGTCAAAAGTGAGCAATTGTCCAAACTGCATCCAAAGCTTCTCTTTCATAAAAAGAATAGTTGGATTTTATATTGTTGTTGCTCTTAGAAGTAAATATAATGACATATTTTTATCTTATATTATCTTTTAGTGTCAAGACCACTTCCAATCCTATTGCATTTCAATTTATATGCAAAAAAAGAATCTAGAAGCATCTAGCCATTAGAGCATTAGAGCTAAATCCAACTTTTATTTTAATATATCAAATGCTTATTGTTGCTCATAATTCTAAATCCATGGTTGATTCTTTCTTATGAAGATAGTCAATGGTTTAATAATCAAGCTAAATTTCTAAACAAACTGGAAATAATAATTTGTTAAGCTAAAAAAAACTTGAAATCATAGTACATTGATGGATGTTGGAATCTTCTATAAAGCTTTCGACTTTACTTGCTATACTTTAAGACCTATTGATACAATCATGTGGTCTAAATATAATAATTAATTATAAAAGAATCTATATTTTTTATGATGCGAGTACAAATCTTACTATTATAATTATTCAAACATTACTTGTAAATGCCTCACATGCTTTTGTATGCTGCTATTAAATATGATAACATCATCAATGCAACATCTTATAAATAACAAATCAAACAACAAATAATCCATCATTCTTTAAAATTCAATTGATATACTTTTCAGGCGAAATGGAAAAAATTTCTCATGATAGAATTGGTCCTTATTATTTAAATCAATTTTTTAAAATATTATCTTTAATTTATTTTCTACCAATAATAATATTTAATAATAATTAGATTATAAATCCAAAATATTGAATATTTATAAGAATCTAATAATATCAAATAATTTTTTTAGCATTAGCATTGGATATCGATCTGTCAAGGACAATAATTGGATGAAGTCAAATAAACAAGTGAGACCTCTCTCAAAGAAATAAATATAAAGAAGTACATATATTAAAAAGAAACTGGAATGGCTAATGCCAAAAGATAAGAAAACTAGAGACTCTTGAATTAGACTGGAAACAAGAAAGGAGTTGACAAGAGTGAAGAAGGCTTCACTCTTGTCTCTATTTATACTATCTACCTAAGAGCTAAGTGGCGACGTTCTATAGGACCTCCAACACGTATCCAATTTACAAGACACGTGTCCAAGTTGCAAGACACGTGTCGAACTTGCAGGGCAAGTTTCCTATATGTTCGCCACGTATTTAGCTTGGTCTTCAAGCTACCAACATGTGCGACATGTGGCTAACTTATTGACCAAGTTTCTAATCCAAAAGTCTACTATGGACACTTATAAAGTCAAAGCAGCGTCTATGAAGTTTCTAGGAAGTTTCTCTAAAGATATTATGGAATTAACCTACTTTTATCTTCTTTTATCTAGTTCTATCTGATCATATAGATAACTATGTATATGTCCGTGACATTACCCCCCCTTTAAAGGACGAGTTCCACGAGGAGCGGTGATTACATGTGTAGAAAGTCTAAGATGCGGCGAATAGTATTTGCCACATATTCTGATCTTTGTTCTCTTCGAAGGTAATTGATGGGTCCTCTCAGCCATCGATAGTGTCCCATTCCAGGGCGAGAAGACCACCCTGTTATTTGATCATTGTTGTGACCTTCATAACTTCCTTCAAATATCACATCTGGAACACCGTCAGGAGTTGTTCCTATCTCCAATAAAATCACCAAACATCGAGAATCTCTTCCAAGGTGTGATACCAAACACGTTGTATCTACGTTGTATCTCGCCATCTATTTGAGGAAGAACATGTTGTTCTTGAAGATCTTCATCTCGGTTGCGTCGTCTTGAGGGTTGTGACAGTCGCAATGTCTCGTCCGGTAGGTCAGCAAATGAAGGCTCTTGAGTCAAATCCGCTGGCTGTTGATTCTCCATCTCCTTAGCGTCACAAAATACAAAGAAGCTACAAACAAGGATAGAAAGTTGAATGTTATCTTGCCTACATCTTGTTTCTTTTATAGGAAAAGTCTTCATCTTGGTTTCGATGGATGTTGTTGATGAAAGGTCTCCACCTTCCTCGCTGCATTTGCCAGATTTTTTGCTGGTTCCCATGTGCGCTCACTAATATCGTATCCGTGCCAGTGAACAAGATATTCCAACCTATTTCGGCGCCGCCTTGAATCTAAGACTTCTTCCACTTCAAATTCGTCATTATTGTTCACTTCTATAGGAGGAGGTGGCACTTGTCTTCTTCTTGGTATGTTCACTATCTTATATGGTTCAAGAAGAGACACGTGGAATACAGGGTGGATCTTCATAGACTCTGGTAGGCGTAATCGATATGCAACTGGATTAATTTGTTCAGAAATACGAAAAGGTCCAAGCTTACGATAGTCCAACTTGTCACAAGGTCGCGTAGTCTTGATATTGTGATGAAGTAGCCATACCTTGTCGCCTACGTTGAGTTGTGGTTGTTCCTTTCGATACGCATTAGCATTTATCTTTTGTCGTTCTTGAGCTTCCTTTAATTGTGCCTTCATTGTTGTATGTAGTTCTGACAAATGATTTACCAAGTCTTCCGCCGCAGGATTGTCAACTTTCGAATAGTCAAAAGTATCAAGTCGTGGATGGTAACCATAATTGGCAAAGAAAGGTGTTTGTTGTGTAGAAGAATGTACCGTATTATTATAAGCAAACTCTGCCAATGGTAAAAGAGTTGTCCAATCATCTTGTTGGTAGTTGATAGTACATCTCAAATACTGTTCCAAGACTTGATTTACGCGCTCCGTTTGTCCATCAGTTTGAGGATGGAAAGCTGAAGATAGCTTTATATCCACCTTTAGAATCTTGAAAAGCGTTCTCCAAAATCTCGATACAAACTGAGTTCCCCTATCCGATATAATATCCTTAGGTAATCCATGATAGCGGTAGATATTGTCAAGGAAAGCTTAGCTGTTTCTTTGCCTGTGATAGATTTTTTACATGGTATAAAATGTGCCATCTTAGTGAAACGATCTACTATCACGAATATAGAGTCATAAGAACCTGAGTTTGGAAGATCCGTGATAAAATCCATAGACACAGAAGACCATGGTTGTTCTGGAATGGGTAATGGCTGAAGAAGTCCGTAGGGTCGGTGGCGAGGAGTCTTTGATCTTGAACAAACATCACATATTTTTACAAAATCTTTGACTCCCTTCCACATTTGAGGCCACCAAAAATCTCTAGATATCAATTCTAGAGTCTTATTGTACCCAAAATGTCCTGCTGCCGGGAAGTCATGACGAGCTTGAAGAACACGTAATCGTGCTTCACCTTCTGGAACATATAAGCGCCCTTCAAAATAGAGTAGATTTTTTTTGAACTCAAACTTCAAAATATCATGAGACTTAGAAGAATTATTCTTAATTTCATGAATAAGAGGATCTAAGGACATACTTAACTAGACTTGCTTGAGAAAAGTTGAATCAATGCTAACGTTGATTTATGTCTTAAGATGAAATCGCTCATTTCAAGAGAGTTTTTGCTATTCTTGTTGATCAAAGTCGATCTTCTTTGGTGCAAGATAAGAACGTCTAGAAAGTGCATCGGACAGACCTTGTTTTTTTCCTGGCCGATATGTAACAATGAACTCGAATCTTGATAGAGACATGCTCTAACGAGCCTGACGACGATTCAACACGCGTGCTGACATGAAATACTCGAGGTTCTTGTGATCCGTATACACAGTGACTGGACTAGAAGCGCCTTCTAGATAATGACGCCATTCTTGAAAAGAATCCACAATTACGAGAAGTTCTTTATCGTGGATTTCGTAGTTGATCTCTGCTGCCAAAAATTTCTTGGAATAGAAAGCTACTGGATGGAGTTTGTCATCTGTTCCCATTTGTGACAATATTGCGCCCAAAGCAAAGTCAGATGCGTTTGTTTCCATAAAGAATGCCTTGGAAAAATCAATGCGATACAAGATTGGTGCAGAAGTAAAAGCTATCTTCAAAGCTTCAAATGATGCTTCTGCTTCTTTACTCCACTCGAGCTTGTCCTTACAAGTCAAACGTGTAAGTGGGGCTGCAATTTGAGAGAAGTTCTTGATGAAGATTCGATAGTAATTGGCAAATCCTAAAAAATATTGTACATCCTTTACTATTTTTGGAATCTTCCAATCTATGATTGTTTGGACTTTCTTAGGATCCATCATGAGGCCATCATTCGAGATGATATATCCTAAGAAGTCAACTTGAGTAGTGTGAAATACACACTTTTCCATCTTGGCATACAATCTTGTTTCTCTGAGTTTTTGTAAGACATGACGAACATATGTTTCGTACTCTTCTACGTTCTTAGAGTAGATTAAAATGTCGTCTAGGTAGCAGACAACAAAATCATCTAAGAATTCATGAAAAACATCGTTCATGAGATGTTGGAAAGCAGCTGGTGCATTTGTGAGTCCAAAAGGCATAACATTATATTCGAAATGTCCATACCTTGTTCGAAATGTAGTTTTCCATTCATCTCCTTCTTTAATGCGAACCAAGTTGTATACTCCTTGTAGATCTATTTTAGTATAGATCTTAGCTTAATTCAGTTGATCAAGAAGTCCAAAGATTAAAGGTAGTGGATACCTGTTCTTGATAGTGATCTTGTTAAGTCCCCGATAATCCACTGTTAGGGACATAGTCTTTAGAACCTTCTAGAGACAAGCTTCTAGAACATTCTAGAAGCAAGTCTTTGTAACCCTCTAGAATATTCTCTAAAGATTCTTTAGAATATTCTATGAAGATTTCTAGAAGATTCTCTAAAGATTCCCTTAGAATATTCTTAGAATATTTCTAGAATATTCTACTAGATTCTAGGAAGTCAAGCTGGTAAGCTTCCTCGACAAGAGAAGTCGCCGGTGTTTTCCTACTAAATAAGTGACGCCGGTAAGCTTTCCTATCCTGTAGTAGGAGTATGTGGTTTCAGGCCTGGCGTTCTTTAGTCTCAACAACACATCTCTTGGAGCTCTAGCTCACTTCTCTGGTGTTGGCCTTGTACTCATCTGCATTAATTTAGTTCTTTCCAGTTCTTCGTGAACTTCTTATTTAGATTTCTAGTTGTATTTTGTGTCCGTGACAATTTGTCGAGACTACACACATCTTTGATATCAGAGCTAGTTCTTTCTTGTGAGAGTGTGGATTACTCCTCTTCTTGAAGGTCTACTGGCGTTTTAGAGGTTGCGGATTACCCTCCTCTAAACTGATATTCATTGTATTCAATATTGGAGTCTTGTTCTTCTTGAAAAGCGTGGATTACCCCTCTGAAGAAATTAAGGCTTTTAGATCTCATGAGTACCCTCCTATCTAACAAAAATTATCTTCTCAGAGATTCATTCTTCTAATCTTTAGAATTTTGCCTTAGGTCAAGACATCAATATGGCTGAAAGTTCGAGTCCAAATTGACTACCATCATGAACGCCTACATGCTGTCGTGACTGTAATTGCTTACAGTATGTAAAATCCACTCAAAATGCCTAATATGTTTATAGATTTAGATATGTGTTAGAATGGTTAGTAAGTTAAATTAAAAATGATTGATAGAAGAAACTTTATTTTATTTTATTTTACCTATTTAGTTATGGTATTTAAAAGTTATAAGATCTAAATGTTTAGTATGAAGCCTTGAGAGAAGGTGGAGACTTAAGGATGATAATTTAAGCTAATAAGAGGCTAATTGGGAGGGATGAAATCAAGCCATGGTCAGATGAAGGCAAGGAATAGGGAACTTCATCCCTATTGGTCGAATACCATGCCCAATGGGCTTTGAGGAGGCTGCCCGCGACCTTAACAGGGGTTTTTGGCGACTTCAAAAGGGGGTAGGGTTGTAAAGTTTAGGGATTTGGGTATAGTTTGAGAGGAAAGTTTAGGCGATTTGGAGTTAGGGTGAAGAAGTTATACTTGTTCAAAGTTAAAGAGTGGATTTCATACATATTGTCACTCTTTTGGGATTTTGCGGAGTTGTACGAAGGCTTTTGGAGATCGAACGGTGCGGTTGAAAAGGTGATTTCAGGATCTACATCTATTATGAAGAAATTCTTAAGTTTTGAGTTTAGACAAAGGAGATATGAAGAGTTGAAGACAGCGCATTCAATTCCAAGGCAGTAAGTAGTCTGTTTTGTTGATGGTGATGGGGTTTGCCATATCTTAAGTTTTTGGATGAACTTTTGTCTCAAAATTTCCAAAAAGGTGTATTATTGTGCTAAAAAGCTATACATTAAAGTTTCATAGCATTTGGACTTTTAGATTGTGAGATATGAAGAATTTAGTACACGGGTGTTTGTAAACAAGGATTTAAACCTACTGCTAGGGTTTTGGCGATATCTAAAGATCGATAATGAATCAACGGTTGAAATTTGTGGTGGTAGTTGTGAAGAATATATTACTTCTTCATGTAAATTTGGAGTAGTTGTGGACGGTTGGATTAAAAGTTATGGGTTATTAAAGTTTGAGAAAAATTCCCTTCTTACGGGGGAATGAGGGTTTAGAGTATTTTGTTATGTTTTGAGTGGTTTGAGGAAATTAGGCTTGTGTATTGGATGTAATAGCCCTATGGAGATCTCTTTTATATAAAATTGGGGGTTTTTATTGTACTTGAATCTTTCTTGAGTAATTAGTGGCAGCCAGAAGCCCAGCGCTTTCTTGAGGCAGATTCTCTCTACCCCGACAACGTTGTCTCAAAGAATTGCAGAGATAGAAGGAGTTATGGCAAGGCTTCATAACGTTGGAACGCCCAAGGCAGCATAATCTAAGGTTCACCAATCTCAAGCTTCGGCATCTAATGAAGCAACCATGTCGTTAGTTTGGCAAGAACCGTTGGTTCAACAGCGAAAGGAACCCCGAGTCAGCCTTCCAGACAAATTTGATGGTACGCGTTCCAAGTTTCGAGGTTTCGTCAACCAAATCAGGTTGATTACGATTTTGCAACCTGAACGCTATCCGATGGAGGAGTCGCGTGTTGGATTAGTCGGAACTCTGCTCACAGGACAAGCGTTATCGTGGTTCGCTCCTTTATTCGAGAAACGATCACCAATTTTGAGCAACTTTGAAACTTTCTTGGAGGCATTTTTCGAGGCATTTGGCGAACATGATAAGGCTCGATGGGCTACAACGAAGATTCGGTCGCTACGACAAGGGATGCGCTCAGTATCAATTTATGCATCAGATTTCAGGCAATTAGCGTGCGACATCAACTGGGACGAAGAAGCGTTGATGAGTCAGTTTTATTAGGGTCTAAGAGACGACGTGAAGGATTTGCTATTATCGCTTCCAGACCCACGGACGCTCAACGAAGCCATCAGCCAAGCGGTGAAGTGCGATAACCGCCTATTTCAACGTCGCCAAGATCAACGTGCAAGATAATATACGACTCGCCATGGCCCTAGTATGTCAGCAAGTGGCCTCAACTCACACTCGGAAGCGGAAGACATGCAAATTGACGCGGTACGTATAAAGCCCCTTACTCCAGAAGAAAGAAAGCAACGTATGGAGGAAGGACTATGCTTGTATTGCGGAGAGCAAGGCCACACAGTTAGAAGCTGCCCCAAGAAGCAGAATCGATGCATTGTGAAGATCAGAGGTGCGATTATACAGGAAAACGAAGATGCCCAGCCACAATAGGAACCGTGCGGTTGGACAATTCAATACCACAATAAAAATCAGGTTCCACTCTTTCTTCCCAGCTTGCTAGTTGTTTTACAATCCCTTTGTTTTTTGGTCCTCAGAAAATCAAAACCCTAGCGTTATTAGATTCAGGAGCATCTGCTTGTTTCTTAGACGAAGAATTTGCTAAGCGCCATAAGATCCCTCTAGTATTGAAATCCAAACCCGTACACGTAGAAGTAATAGATGGAAGACCCTTATTGTCCGGTAGTGTCACCCATGAATCAGAACCTATAGAAGTTGCATTTGAAAACCATAGTAGTTTTGTTATTTTTAATATTATTAGAACCCCGTCAAACCCTGTCATTCTTGGTCTTTCCTGGTTAGAGAAGCATAATCCATCTATCGATTGGAGGTTGCGAAGAATGACGTTTCCCATAGATTATTCTAAAAGTAAGCCTATTAAAAGGTCTAGAACAAAAAAACCATTATTCCTTGGAGCAAGAGCGTTTGTAAGGTCGTCCAAGGAAGGTACACCATTTGTCATTTATGCAACACCGATTAGCGACAAGAAGACTTCGACAACAAGTATACCGGAGCAGTATAAGGACTTTGAGGACATATTTCAAAAGAAGAATGCTGAAATGCTACCGGAGCATCGACCATACGATTGTGCCATAGACTTACAAGAAGGAATACAACCACCTTTTGGCCCAATCTACAACCTATCACAGACGGAGTTGGCAGAGCTACGGAAGTGCATCGACGAGAATCTAGCCAAGAATTTCATTCGCCATTCAAAGTCGCGAGCCAGGGCACCGATCTTATTTGTGAAGAAGAAGGACGGCTCGTTGCGGATGTGCGTAGATTATCGAGGCCTCAACAAGGTGACGAAGAAGAATCGTTATCTATTACCCTTGATCTCCGGTCTTTTGGAACAACTTGGACGTGCAAAGATCTTCACAAAGATTGATCTAAGGGGAGCTTACAATCTTGTGCGTATCAAGGAGGGAGACGAATGGAAGACAGCTTTCCGTACAAGGTATGGCCACTTTGAGTATAATGTCATGCCTTTTGGCCTCACCAATGCTCCGGCCGTTTTTCAACACATGATGAATGACATTTTTCGAGAGCACCTTGACGACTTCGTTGTCATCTACTTAGATGACATTCTGATATTTTCCAAGAATGAGGAAGAGCATGAGAAACATGTTCGTCTGGTCCTTGAAAAGCTACGCTAGCGAGGACTCTACGCCAAACTAGAGAAATGCTTATTTCACCAGACTGAGATGGAGTTTTTAGGATTTATCGCAACTATAGAAGGTTTGAAGATGGATCCCAAAAAGGTAGAGGCAATCGTGTCTTGGGAAGTTTCGAAGACAATTCGAGATGTGCAATGCTTTCTTGGTTTTGCTAACTTCTATCGGATCTTCATCAAGAATTATTCCCAAGTCATTGCCCTGCTCACTCGGTTGACATGCAAGGACAAGCTCGAATGGGGACCTCAAGCGGAGAAAGCATTCCAAGATCTTAAGTCGGCATTTACTACAACTCCAATCTTGGTACACCCTGACTTTGCAAAGGCCTTCTACTTAGAGACTGATGCTTCAGATTTTGCTTTGGGAGCGGTGCTTTCACAGATGGACGTAGACGGGAAGCTCCATCCAGTTGCATTCTATTCGCGGAAGTTTTCTGCTGCCGAGATCAACTATGAGATCCACAATAAGGAACTCCTTGCAATAGTGGATTCCTTTCAAGAGTGGCGACACTTCCTTGAAGGAGCTGCACATCCAGTGACCGTATACACGGATCACAAGAATTTGGAGTACTTTATGACATCTCGAGTTCTGAATTGTCGTCAGGCTCGATGGAATATGTCGCTTTCCAGATTTGACTTTGTTATTACTTATCGGCCTGGGAAGCAACAAAGACTCTCCGATGCATTATCGAGGAGATCGTATCTTGCGCCGAAGGTTGGAGAAGCAACGTTCGATCAACAGTGTGTAATATTGCTGAAGCCAGAGCATTTTAAGATTTGCACCGCTTCCATACCAATTGATACCGATTTCTTCAATCAGATACGTGCCGCGACTCTTGAAGATTTTATAGCCATGGATATCAAACATCGCATTGATAACGACAAGTTCAAGGTTGAAGAAGATCTTTTATACTTTGAAGAGCGATTGTATATTCCGAAAGGACCAACACGACTCCGAGTTCTTCAATCTCGTCACGACTTTCCAACTACGGGACATTTCGGGTTCAACAAGACTTCGGAGCTTATTTCCCGAGATTTTTGGTGGCCCCAAATGTGGAAGGATGTGAAAGAGTTTTGTCATGCCTATTCCGCGTCGACCATGGTCTTCAATTTCTATGGACTTCATCACAGACTTGCCGTCATCAAATTCATTCGATAGCATCTTTGTTGTGGTGGATCGGCTTACAAAGATGGCACATTTTGTCCCTTGCAAGAAGACATCTTCAAGCGAAGACACTGCAAGGCTCTTCCTCGATAACGTATATCGTTATCATGGCCTACCAGATGATATCGTGTCGGATTGAGGGACTCAATTCGTATCCAAGTTCTAGAGATCTCTCTTTGAGGCATTGAAAGTGGATATCAAACTTTCTTCGGCTTTCCATCCCCAAACTGACGGCCAAACAGAACGGGTTAATCAAGTCTTGGAGCAGTATCTACAGTGCAGCATCAACTATCAGCAAGACGATTGGACCGCATATCTATCGCTTGCCGAGTTTGCTTACAACAATACACTTCATGCGTCGATTCAACAAACACCATTCTTTTCCAACTATGGATACCATCCGAAACTTGACTTATTGAGTCCATTAACAAATATCAATCCGGCAGCTGAAGGAATTGCAAAGCGGTTATCGGAACTTCAAGCCACGTTGAAACTTCAATTGCAAGCTGCACAAGAGTCCTACAAGACGACCGCAGATAGATCTCGGAATGAGGCACTTGCTTTCAAGGTTGGAGATAAAGTATGGTTACTTCGACGAAATATTAAGACGACAAGGCCTTGTGATAAGTTGGACTACCGAAGATTGGGACCATTTGTCATCTAAAGGCAAATCAATCCAGTGGCATATCGTCTGGAGCTACCAGCTGCTATGAAGGTACACCCTGTCTTTCATGTTTCTTTGTTGGAATCTTATCGAGAGTCATCCTTTCCTGGAAGAACACAACATCCGCCACCTAGCATTGAAATTGAGAACCACGAGGAATACGAGGTCGAAAAGGTGCTAGATTCACGGCGAAGGTGGGGCAAGTTGGAGTATCTTGTTCATTGGTGCGGCTACGACATTAATGAACGAACGTGGGAGCCAACCGAAAATCATGCCAATGCGCCACAAAAGGTACAAGAGTTTCATCGACGATATCCTCATAAACCTAAGCTAGTTCAATGATAACTTCTTCTTGAAGCTTACTCATCCGAGAACATAAAAGAGGGGAGAGCACCACCAAAACTCACAGTTGATAAGTTATTTTCTCCAAGATAGAGAATTTTTTCTAGTAGCCAGAGTTTGATTTCCCAATATGGATAGCCAAGAGAGAGATACTATGCCAATCGTGTTATCTCAACCGACTAGATCACGAAGGCGACCTCAAGATGAAGAACCGCCTGCACCACGACAACGACGGAGGATACCGAGTAACCGATCGCTGGTGATAGTATTTGAGATCAAGTCTGCTTACGATGGTCAGCCAGAAGGTGTGTTTGCAGGACAATTTCACAATGAGGACATGGAAGTTCATGCTTGGTCAGAAGTGAAAGGCGTGGGCCACTACCATTGGCTTCAAGGGCTGTTGAACCACTTGCTTCACGAATAGCAATTGGAGTTCATTGCAGACGTTATGCGACAGATCTTTATTTTCTTGCGATTATTCTAACCGACAAATAACATTGCTTCTCGGAGACCTCGAAGCTAAAGGAGAGGGTAATGTTAGGGACATAGTCCTTAGAACCTTCTAGAGACAAGCTTCTAGAACATTCTAGAAGCAAGTCTTTGGAACCCTCTAGAATATTTCCTAAAGATTCTTTAGAATATTCTATAAAGATTCCTAGAAGATTCTCTAAAGATTCCCTTAAAAGGTTCTAGAAGATTCTTAGAATATTCCTAGAATATTCTATTAGATTCTAGGAAGTTGCTTGAGAAGCTTCTTGATTAAGTAGAAGTCGCTTGAGAAGCTTCCTAGTTTAGCGGAAGTAGCTCGAGAAGTTTTCTATCTGGTAGTATATATAGGAGTCGAGGCTGAAGGGTTCTTCAGTCTCGACAACACATCTCTTGGAGCTCTAGCTCACTTCTCTGGTGTTGGCCTTGTACTCATCTGCATTAATTTAGTTCTTTCCAGTTCTTTGTGAACTTCTTGTTTAGATTTTTAGTTTGTATTTTGTGTCCGTGACAATTGCACATAAATGCAGTATGATATTGCTCTAATTGGTGTATGGGCAACAGACATTATTATCAATTGAATTGAAAGTTTCTAGTTTACGAATCAGATAGGATGAACATCTTGGTGACCAAGAATCCCTCCAACGTTGGTTAGCACAATTAAAAAAATTAGATGAAATTAGGGCTACGGCTCTTTTAACTATGGAAGCTATAGAGCGCCGCCATAAGAGTTATTATGATAGCAAATTACGTCCTAAATCTTTTATGCCCAATGACCTAGTGCTTCTTTATGATAGCCGCTTTCACAATTTTTGGAGAAATTTCAAGTCCGTTGGCATGGATCTTATTGAGTAATTGAAGCCTTTCCTAATGGTTCAGTTCAATTAAAAGATTTTATGGGTCATCAATTTACTACCTAAATTAACGGAAATCGATTACGTCTTTATTTTACGTAAACTTGGGACGGGTTTTCAAAATTGGGAGGAAAGAGGATGTACATGTTCATAATAGATTACCTTTATTGAAGGTGCATGATGGTTAGAGAAGACGGCTGATGGTCAGTTTTGGATCCTAATATGGATAAGTCAAGCAAATCAAAAGTGATGATTTGGTACACTAGATTAAGCATTGTTAATTCAGTCCCCGAGTAAAAGATTAGGAGCGGGGCACTTTGTGGAAGTTTTTGTTAGCATTCTATTTTGAGCTTAATTGTTTGAGTATATGCTTATTGGAGTGTAGAATTTTTTGCAGTTAGAGAGTAACAATTAGTACGAGCAAGAAGTGTGTAGTAAACATTATACAATATCAATGGAAAGGTCGAAGAGAGCTGCGGACAGAGAGGAGAATATTTGAAACGCGAGAAGTAAGAATAACTTGCAATTGCTGTTGCTAGTAGTGATTACCAACATGGAGCTAATGAAGTTGGAAATCTGTTGGTCTCCACAAAGGCAGAGAGATTTTTAAAATATTCAGATGTATGTATTTTTGTGAAGATCAAATAACTTGCCACCAATTGATGTAGAACTAGTGGCAGAGTATATAGAAAATTATGACCCAGAGGATGGTTTGAGTGTAGTAAAGGGGAGAATAATTGGGATCAATGAAAGATTCATAAGGTATTACATCTATCAATGAGAGTCATGAGCAGCGCCAAAGCCGCCCAAAGGACTTCGCATCGATGCTACCATGAGTATATCTCGCTACCGAGTAAGAATCATACAGCGGCGGTGCATTCGCCACCCGTAGCTTCGCAGATGGATGCGGTTTGCTTAGCGCTAGTTTGGAATCATACACATACATGTCTAAACGCTTACTATTTGCTGCATCGAACACTTGTACGCACGGCGTTTAATTGGAGAGTCTTTGTAAAGAACCAGCCCATGCAGATGGGTTGCCGAAAAACGATAAACGGCTAATTGTCGATTTCTAATTATGCACTTTGTTATCAGACATACATTAAGCCAACCAAGAGCGAAAAATGCATTCTCCAACGCCGCTAAAATGCGTATGCGAAAGTATTAGTTAGTCTAGAGATAGTAGTGCACGAAATTGGGGAATCGAATAGATTGTAGAAATAGGAGGCTATCTCGGAGACTATTTCAAGGCGGACTTTAATTCATGCAGAAATTGCAAGGGTGGCTGAGGCTCCAATTTCAAATACTGAAAGATTGGAAGGAAGGAACCTCATGGAAGTACTATTGGGTCAAATTTCCTAATTGCAGCTTACCGTGAGTTAGTTGGAAGGAAATTTAAGGCAACAACTGGAGTCGAGTAAGAAGGAGATAACGAAAAAAACTCGCCGAATTGTGGAACAAGGTCACCTTATTAGGGCAAAGACAAAATCCAAGCTGGCATTAGAGTAAAAATTAGTGGAGGAAAAGAAAAATTGGACAAATGATAAAGATTGCACTCAAAGAATTTTAAACGGTCAAAAACAAGAACTAATAGAGAATTGCAGGACATGAGATTTGGAGAGGAAGGCATTAGCTGAAGTCAGAAGCGCGTAACGCAAAAAGGAAATTGAATAGAAGAAGAAGGTGAAATTGGAGACTAATACACTGAAAGTGATAAGCTACAAAGTAAATTGGCGACAGCGACAGAGCGACAAAATTGGAAGGCAATTTGGCTAATGTCGTTCGACCATAGGTATTTGTTCTGCCAGTTTTGAATATTAGTGAGCTAGAGGAGAAGATGAAGCAACAAGAGCGCCAATTAGAAGAAAAAGATGCCAGGATTCTATAATTGGAGGCTCAAGTTCAAGAATTGGGACCAGATAATGAAGATTTTTCAGCGCAGTTGAAGAGTAACCATGTAGATTTATTGGAGGAGGATGAGGACGTTGTTGTATGTTGTGAAGTCTTGCTTGAGAATACTCCGGGCACCTAGTTGTGGAAGATAAAAGGAAAATATGCAACAATAACTAGTCCTAACTTCTCTAATCAATCTCTAAGCAATTCTTAATCATATCTTAATTAAATCCTAATCAACCTTGATCAAATTCAAAAAAATCCTAAAACAAATCCTATTAAATCCTAATCAATCCTAACAAATCCTAAAACAAATTCTAACTAATCTTAGTCGAATCCTAACCAAACCCTAAAAAAATCCTAAAGTAGTATTAGAACCTCATCAACTATCAAATAAATCATTGATTTTGATTGAAATTTTTCTCACATCTTATTAATTAAGTTGAAAATAAGCACATTAAGTTTGAAAAAGATCTAACTTCACAAAAAGAAGAAAAATCCATAAATTTGCATGAGTGACGACCGGCCTCCTTCTCCAATCTTGATGCCAATATTCCTATACCTAAATCTCCTGTTTACACCATTCAATTGCTCTTAAATTTTTTATGTGTGTAGAAAAACAAGTGTACTATCCACATACACAAATTTCAATCCAATTCAACTAGCAGATTGCTCAAGATCTCAAAAATCCTAATTGACCCTCAAAACTTAATTTCTGATGACCCTCAAAACTTAAATCTCAATTACATACAACTAAACTATTAGATTCAGCTCAAATTCATAGCACACATTAACAACAACAATATCCAAAAATCCACAAATTTTCAGCTATAAATCTACTACAAAACTTTTGAAACTACCTAAAATATCAACCCTATTTTATTTCACAAAATCCCAACTTGCCAAAAACAACCCTGACTTTGCAAAGCTATTACAAAGTCATTTCTTATCCAAATCACTCTCAACTAAATCCTATGCAAAACCTCTTAAGTCTTCTCTCTAATCTCATCTTTTGATCTACCAAATGACTCTTGATTTTTCCTAGGCAGCCGTTTTAGTAGCCAAAGGTCTGATTTTGACCCTGTCTTACAAACGGCCAACCCTTGGGTATCAATCCAACCTATCCTAGGGATTTTATAGCCCGACCCTATCCTCAACTTAATCCTAATATCAATCATGCTAGTAATTTATCCTTTTTATTATATTTTTATTATTTTATAGCCTTTTTAAGGCAATAAAAGAATTATTATAATCTAGAAGATAAAATTACTAACTAATTCTTATTTACTAGCTATTAAGTGAAGAAAATAAACTAAGAGGCTTTCATAAAAACCTTATTAAAATATGTTGAATTCTTGTTGAACTAGGATAATAGAGTATTAATTGAAAAATCATTTTTAGTCATAATTTCATCATATAATCATGTCACAACACGACAACATACCATTAGAGTCAAATGCAGAAGAACCTCCTACACAAAATCCAGGAGCATTCCATTCCGAAGAGCCAGCTTCATAAGTAAAAATTATTTTTATTAATTCTGTGTTTGCGAGGGCATTGCACAATTAGGAGTGGGGCTATGTAGAATGGATAGGAATTTTATGATTTATAATATATAGTTGGTAGGATTAAAAATAAGCAGAAAGCTGATAAATGGCCAGTTTAGAAGGTAGAATGGATGAGGAAGTTAAAAAAAGTAATTATCATCGGTTGTATAGCAATGAATATAGACGAGATAAGTATAAATTGATTCGGTGCGGAGGAGTTGGGGCCAGACTATGATGGTGCTGAGCCGGGATAAGCTTGGTGCTACCTCTTATTGTTTCTTTTGTAAGAGAAGGATAATAAAGAGGTTCTAATTATTATAAAGTGGAGTTCTGTAATGAAAGAAGTGATTTATAATGAAAGATTGAGGATGTATTGGTATGCTGAAATACCAGTAGAAAAATATAAGTGGAAAATTGGAAGTGGAAGATTGGAGATGTTTTGTGAAGAATAAGTATGAATATGAGAAAATTATAATACATTGAGTATTGAATTGAGGATGATCCACGAGAAGAAGTCTGTGGAGTCTGAATTGTGTAAAATGATTTACTGGGAATGATAGTCAAATCTGGGATATCCCTGTGTTTGAAATATGGGATAATTATATGCTATGTTTGGAGATATTGCAATATTGCATATTGTTGTCATAAGAAAGGAGAAGAGAAGAAGCAATGAATACTTAAGCTAGTTTATTGTTTGTAATATTTTAATTATTAACAGAGTTATTGGTGGCATGAAGAAGACATTATAACAAAATTGGGGATGTTTTAGTGTGTTTGGAGGCAGTTAGTTGTGTGATTCTAACAATTTAACTCAATGCGGTTAGTCTTTCTATGTGTTCAAATCTCCCTTCTACAGGTTTGGCTCTAGGCACTATTGGTGGAGTAAACAAAATGATAAAACCACACCTCATTTCTGATTTTTTTGACTGGGTGGCAATAGTACCCAAAATTGACCATCAGCCATTTTTTCTAACCATCATGTATTTACAATATAGGTAATCTTATCATGAACATGTACACCTTCTTCTCTCCTATTTTTGAAACCTATCTTGAATTTATATACATTAAAGTCGTAATCCATTTTTATTGATTTGTGTGGTGAATTGAATGTCCATCAAATCCTATAATTAAACTAAACCATTAGGAAAGGCTTCCACTACTTGATGTAGTCCATGCCAACAGACTTGAAATTTTTCCAGAAAATTGTAAAATCGATTATCATAAAGAAATATTAGATTATTAGGCAGAAAAGATTTGAAACATGATTTATTATCATAATAGCTCTTACGGTGATGCTGTGTAGCTTGCATAGTTAAAAGAACCATAATCCAAACTTCATCTAATTTGTCCAATTGTGCTAACCAATATTAAAGGAATTCTTTGTCACAAAGACGTTCATCTAATGCAATTCTTAAACTCTGAACTTCCAATTCAATTGGTAATATTGTTTCTTGCCTATATACCAATTAAAATGGAGTGGAATTGATAATCACTTTATAAACATTATGATATGCCTACAAAGTTGCAAATAATTTTGTATCCCAATTCATTCTCGTATTAGACTCAGTCTTAGTTAAAATTTTATACAAAATATTATTGGTCTTTTCAGTCTATCCATTGGTCCAAAGGTGATATGGGATTATTTTTTGATGTTTGATTTCATATTTATCCATCAAGGCTATAATTATAGCATTAATAAAATAGATTTTTTGATCACTAATCAATTTTTTGGGACATCCAAAGTGAGTGATAATATTCTCATATAAAAATGTGGCTGCTGTATTGACATTATCAATTTTTGTTGCCACCACCTCATCCCATTTTGTAACATAATTGATTGCTACCAAAATATATCTTTTCTGTCTATTTTGTGAGGCTAGTAGAATTGATCCTACAAAATCAATATCCCATTTCTTAAATGGTGCTTGTGCCAAAATAGGTACCAATAGCATGGCAGAAGTACCAGTAGATCTATCAATACGCTGACAAGGATCACAACGTTGGACATATTGGTGTGCATCTGAAAACATTATTGGCCACCAATATCCAGCCATTAAAGCTTTTCAAGCAATACTATCATCGACAAAGTGTCCCTTGTAACTATCTAGGTAATATCTATCCAATATGATACATACTTTACTCTGAAATATACAACAACGTAATATTCTATCCTTCCCTTACTTATACAAAGAGTCACCTATTATGGTATAAGTTTCTTGCTGTAAGTGAGTGGAAATATCTAGAATATTTAATATTGAATTAATTCACTTTATTTTGATAAAATTACATACACGACAAATAATTCCGCATCAAAAAGTGCATCATTGATAGGTTCATTTCCTAATATATTGGTCAGATGGGATAAATGGTCAGCATTGGCATATTTTTTTCTTGGTCAAACATTAATAGTAAAATTAAATTTTTAAAGTAGTAACATCCTTCAAGTAATGTGTCCACTCAATTGAGGTTTATTGACCATATACTTAACAGCATCATGATTGATATAAAACACAAATGGATAACCAAGCAAATAATGCAAATTTTTTGGTATAGAATAGATCATATCCAAGACTTTCCGTTTAGTCGTAACATAATTTTATTCCGCAATAACGAATTATTGATTAGCATAATAGATTAGATGATTCAAATCCTTTTTATCTTTCTAGCTTAGCACGGATCCAATAGCAACATTAGATGAATCAACATAAACATGAAATAGTTTTGTCTAACATGGTGCAACAAGTACGGGTGCAAACACCAGTTTTTGCTTCAATTCCTCAAATAAAATTGTACATTTTTCAGTCCAAATTGGACTAGATCCATCCAACATTGGTTTATTTAAGAAATTAGTTAAAAGCTGACATATGACTACAAATAAGTCAATAAATCGCCAATAATAGCTGACATGGCATACAAAATTATGAACATCCGATACTATTTTTGACTTTGATAAGACCAATATACAATTAATTTTATCTAGGTCAGTAGCAATATCAGCCATAAAAAGAATGTGTCTTAAAAGATTTTCTGAGGATACACCAAATTGACACTTTTTGGAATTCAAAGATATCCCATACTTATTGCATTAATTCAAACATTTATCAAGACATTCCAAATGATCAATTATCGTACTAAATGTATAAAAATCATCTTAAAATATCTCTATTGGCAATTATAAATAATCTTGAAAAGCTTCCATCATTACCTTTTGATATGTGGCTGGAGCATTACATAATCCAAATGGCATTACCTTATAAGCAAATGTGTCCCAATCCATGGTAAAAGTAGTTTTTAATTGATCCTCTTTTGAAATTTTAATTTAATTGTAACCCAAAAATCTATCCAAAAAGGAATAACATTCATGTCCAGCTACTGCATCCAATATATTATCCGTAAAAAATAAAAAATAAAAATCTTTCTTAGTAGCCATATTTAATTTACAAAAGTCTTTACAAAGTTGGAATTTTCCATTCTTCTTCGATACTATCACAATTGGTGAAACCCATTCACTATACGGTATTGGATATATGAAGCCCATATCTAAAAATTCATCTACTTTTTCTTTTATTATAAAGGAATATTTTGGATTAAGGTGGTGTTGTCTTTGATGAACTGATATAGTATCTTCCTCTAAAGTAATTTAATGCTCACAAACTTTAGCATGAATATCTTTTAAATCCACATAAAATTAAATAAATGCAGATTGATGACTTAGGAAGAAATCTTTCCAATTTTTTAGCTTTTTATCTATAATACTAGTATATATCTTAATAATTTGCAGTGTTTCATTGGTGCCTAAATTAATAGATTGGTACATTGGTTCCGCAACAACCTCTAATTTGATTTTCTTCTCCTGCTCTAAATCCTTCATATAATCCGACAAATTGAAACTATTTAATTTTGGTTACAATGTACTAACTTCATTAATCACAAGATTATTCATCCAATTAATGATAGGATGATCAAAATTCACTATATCCTCTGGATATACTAAATATTCTCTAAATCTTCTATATTGATTTAACAAGCCTTGCTTGTGCATGTAAATTGGATCATCACCAATTTGCATTGAATTAATAACTTCATCATACTCTACATCAAAATGACCCTCATCATCAGATGTCACCTCTAAACTCAAAGTTTGAGATTTTCCATGATATTAAATTGGATATATTTGTAAAACAATCTTATCTCTACCCTTCCCAATAATCAACGTTCCATGGCTCCAATCGTTCTTAGTTTTGGCTTAATATAGCCACGATCGGCCTAATAAAATTGGATATAATAATGTGAAACTTTGTAATTGAAAAATAATATAATCAATCTTATACATGATTCCAGCAATAACAATATCAATATTGCGAAGAATATCCATAGGCTTTACGTGACTGTAGTCAGTCATTCTCAATACTAAGATTGTGGGTAACAATTGAGCTAAATCCAAATTCTTGATTGTATCAGCAGTCATTAAATTTATACTAGAACCCCTATTGACTTGAACCCTAGAAATAAGAACACCATCAATGGATATATCAATAGTCAATGTGTCTAGATTGAGATTCAAATTAACTTCATGAATTTCGTTATTATGAGCTCTATGTTGTATTAATGATGAATTCAATATAAAACGACATTCTAGCGCGACTGCTAATAATTCCTTTATTGAAATTGAAGATTTAATTTCATCCAAATCTTTCAAAATATCATATGATTTTATATTGGCAGTGATTTTCAAGGCCCTCTTTTTTTTCATGGATTTTAATTTAATCCTTTTAGATAATTTATCTTGACTTACAAAGTTTAGAATTGGAATTATTGAATGAACTTTGTCAAAATTCCTGTCCATGAGAGGATCTTTTAATAGATAAGATGGCTTCTAGAACTTTATAGATATCAATACTAGTTTAGGTTGAACCAATATCTTAGGGCTAGGAACATCATTGGATTGCAGAGATGGACTAAGTCTCAATGTTGATAATATCTTTGGTATTGATATAGGATTTGGAGTTTTTAGTATTGAATTGAATTGGTCCTTTGCAACTAGTGCACTGAATTGTGGAATAGGATCTTTTTCTTTTTATTGGCCCTGAGTAAGTATTCCACTTACGCATTCTACCTAATTTATTGGAAAATCTTATGGAGCTCAGTTATTATCCTGTATCTTATTTTACAGCTAGATACGCTGATCTTAGTTATTAAAATTAAATAGAGTATTGCACTGCTGATATGTATGTCGCGACTGCTTATAATTTCCAGAGAATAGAGCGTATTCATCGTTAGCTCTTGGATTGAGACATTCACTAGTATAATGTTCTAATTCCTTGCAACGGTGTCATACTGCATTTACGTGCATTATATAAAAATATTAAAAATCTTGTTTCTATTATTAATATATGTGTGAGTGCTAGAGATTATTTTAGAAGATATTATAAGGAGAGGATTTATTATAGCCACTTAGTTAGTGAATTAAGATGGCTATTTGTTTTGTTCCTACCTTATTTATATCCTAGAATAGACTCTTTTGTAATTAGAAAAAAAGTAAAGGTTGTTTTACCTTTCTTGTTGACTTTTGAGGTAGAATGGACCTTATGAAGGGATAAGAAAGAAGAGCATGGGGTGAATAAGGCCCATCCAATAGGATTTGGCTGCCCATGTGGGCATCTCATAGTCTAATATGGAAAGAAAGGGAGATATACTCCTCTTGCTAGACCGAGAGAAGAGGCAGTTTTTGAGTGGTGAACTTTGGAGAGAGATAGCTCCGTGGTGATAGAAGCGTTTGTAATGAAAATTGGTAGGTGTGTTCTTCAAGTTGTGAGGATTCTAGAACCTACTCACTTGCTTGTTTTGGAGTTGTGAGCAAAAAGTTATGCTTGTTTTAGTAGAGTAGAGTTTGCTGCCACCCGACGAAGAGGGGCAGAAACTTCGAGCTGCTACTGCAAGTTTGATTTCGACTCTTTCTTAGTGAAATTTATAGAAAGTGTGGAAAATTGTGTTAGCTTTCTATCAAGACATCTCTTGTAGCATTTGGAGTTGGAGAGCAAAAGTTGTGAGCTTGAGAGTGGGAAAGGGTTTGCTGCCACCCGACGAAGAGGGGCAGAGACTTTGTTCAACCACCTAAGTCGGACAGTCTCTTCAATCTTTTTGATATTTTAGGTGCTTATAGTAGCTTGTGTAAGCTTTCCACAAAAACAAAAATCAATACATTTGGAGCTTTGATGAAAGTTTTATGAGCCGTGAAGTATCAAAGAGGGCAAATTGTTGCTAGGGTTTGAAGAGTAGAATCAACTAGCTACAAAATCTGGAGTTTGAGAGGCATGCATGCGAAATTTTAGAACAAGTTAGATGATGGAGTGAGCTTTCTAAAAAGCTATTGCATGTCCAATTTGGAGAAGGGAAGTGATCACAACAAAGGCTGAAGTGAAGAAGAGCTTTGCTGCCTTTGCATTTGCTTGGAAATTTTAGTGCCTACTTCTTTTAGCTATAACTTTTAAATGGTAAGTCATCTATTTGTGAAATTTTGATATGTTTTACAATGGATTATTGGCTTTCCATAGGCTATAAGCACGCTTGATTCGACCTTTGGATGAATTTTTAGTGATTTATTTAGTTTCAGTTTGTTGTATAACTTGTATTCCTCATATGCGGTTGTATTTTGAGGTATACTTGAATACATACACACTTTGCTTATACCTTTTATATAAGTATATATACTTGTATTTATATCAAGTATTTATACAAGTATTATACAAGTATTATATATAATATTTGTATAAGTATTTGTACAAGTATTATACCAAGGATTATACAAGTATTATATCAAGTATTTATATAAGTATTCTACAAGTATTCTACAAATATTATACATAATATTTGTATAAGTATTTGTACAAGTATTATACTAAGGATTTATATAAGTATTATATAAATATTTATACAAGTATTATTCAAGTATTTATACTTTATATTGTACAAGACTTGTACAAGTATAATACAAGTATAACTTGAAAGCTTGAATAAATATTGTGCAAGTATAGAACATACTTGCAGAGCTTCTTCTCATGTTCCCTGCTAGTTCTAGTAGCAGCTAGGAACCCGGCGTTTTCCCAAGGCGAATTCTCTCTACCCGAGAACAGTAATATCGAAGTGGTCTTCTTTTGACCCCATTAGGAATATTGGATATTTCTATTAATATATATTGGCTAGGCTTGTTTCAAGTTAGATGAATAAATGATCCCGGCTAACTAGTTGATACTATAAAATCTAAAATTGCTTTGTAAATGGATGTATATTAAAAATATTCTTACTGATTTTATATAGTATCTTGAGAATTGGATCCATATTCTTGCTTATTTGCCAAATTTTAAAAATTAGAAAAATTCCTATTTTATTCATTTGAACGATTTTCATTCTAGCCAAATCTATTTCTTGTCTAGACTTTATTAACATCCCACGAAGTTAGTGGAATCATGGTCTGATTATTGAATTATTGTTGCTTTCATAAATTCCAATAATCTGTGGTGCTATGCTTATCCCTACAAAATATACATTGCATGTTAAAGAACTAGAAGTTAGAAGCCACAACACTTAGCATCAGCAAGGTTGCACTGAAAGAGAAGTGCGGAATGAGATGACTCTCACTTCCAACACCCTTTACTTATAAGTGGAGTTCACATCCAAAGTACATAGGCTTCATCTACATTCATCTAAAAGCCAGCCGCTTAACGAGACCCTAAATCCAGCCGCCTGTCAAGACCTTAAACCTAACCGCCTGTCGAGACCCTAGGCGCTATTTAATCCCTAGTTGACTTTTGACTGTTAGAAATTTACTATGGTTAAACTCCAAGTAACTCTTTCTTCAACTTTAACATTGCATAGCTATTTGGAGTGGTAAAAAATATTCCATTATCAAATGGCCTTGTTCCTTATAATTATTGCATCAAATATTGGATCGTATATTGGTCAATTTATGCCTCTTTTCCTTATACTTTGCAAGATGAACAGCCAATTTATCTATCTTCTTTATCAAAGTTAGCAATAAAGCCTCATTTGGATCCTTTGATACTAGTTCATTGGATAATTCTTTTATAGATACTGGATTTTTATATGAGGAGTATGGAAAATATAAAACTGCAGTTGTTGGTGATAGTCCCTATAATGCAATAGCATTAACTATTCTTTGCATATTAGCTCTAAAATTTGTACCGTAATCAATTATTCTTAGATAATTGTCCACTGTTTCATTCTAGATTGGCATTTGATAAACTTCCTAAGATGGAATCATCATGGCTGTAGTGATTAAGAATTGGTCATAATGACAGTCTTTCCATACTTTAGTTTGATCAAGTGAGGAAGCAATAGTGACTGGTTGGACCTCATTTACAAACATTTTCAATTTTGGTGGATATAGTCTGTTAATCAATATAGACAAAATAAACAATTTTGGCATTTTATTATTTGGCCATTTATAAAGGATATCTACTGCTTGGCCATAATATGATTGCACTACTTTTCCTGGTACTATTCTATTATTCATTAACCTTTCTCTAAGATGTTCTTCAAATCCAATTAATTAAAAATGGATTAAAAACGTATTTTTTAATACCTCCCTATTAGAGAATCGATCTATAGGTTGGCGATTATACCATTCAAACATCGTGTCTTTTAAAGTCGTTGGTAGCTATCTCAATCAAATATCTTTAATTCTATCATTATTGGCTACACATGCAATGAGGAATTGAGACAAGTGTTGATCTAGGTCTGCTCTTGGCAAACCTCTAAAGGTAGATAATGGAGCTATGCTATTTGTGCGATCGCCCACTGCACCTATTTGGACTACAATTGGAACTGCTGGTCCCCCCACCGCCATTGAAGATGACAATGTTCTACTCACTTCCTTTTTAAAATAAACATTACCTTTTTCAATTGTCTTTTTCAAACTTCCAAGCCTCCATAATTTGCTATTAATGGATTCAAGTAATACGCTGGACTATCCATCAAATTTTCCATGAGTGTTCTTAGTAATTTTTTTAACGATATATATGTTTGAAATATTAAAAATCTTTTGTGTTGTGGGTATACTCGGATGTTTCAATAAGCATGCAATGATGGTTTAATCCAACTCTATTGACACTTCCTTTTTAGATTTTGTTCTTCTTCATCTCATAATAAATTTCTTACTTGCGCTCTTTCCTATCTTCTTTTCAACAGGCATATTTTTTTCAGTGCAATGTTCTCATTCTTATTAACAATAATCTTTCTTCATATCATTGAAATCGCTTTCCATCTCCAATCTAACTACACATTTGGCTTCATTTTCAAACTGGCACTAATTTTTAGACCTCTTCGTATAACATTCAAAAACTATGCATTCGACAATTAATTCCTAATACTTAAAACTATTGTCAATCCCCGATAGTAGTGCCAAAAATGTAGTTTGTTGTTTTACTTATTCTATCAATATTGCCTAGAATAAACCTGCAAAGAGAGATTCGAATATGAGAAAAGACTAAATGCATGAGATATACTTTTGAGGTCACACAATTAACTACTTCTGTATGGCAAAGCTCAATGAATATACAAATGCTCTAAAACTACGTTGTCCTCTTTATTTATTCTGTTGCTCTGCAACCAAGAATAAACTTTGTAACACTATCTCTCATAATTCTCTTATTGTAATCTATTGTCTTCCTCTAATTTCATAATAACAACTTGTGATATTGCACTGTTTCAACAGACTGTATACAACCGCTTCACATTCCAATCATTGGAAATAACTTCTCACTAAGAATTTCTTCCGAAATAAATCATGTCTCTAATATTCTCTTTTACCGCTCAACTCTCTTAGTTAATATGGCCTAACATTCTCATTCATAATCAAATTACATCAATATGTTTTGTCTTTGACTACTTATTCACTATACCAAATTCAAGCATCAAAAAATTACAATTTTTTACTCAGCCATATATATTGAATTTTCCATTTTATTATTGTACATCATAGTTGACATGGTGCGATCAATCAAAACATATTCTAAATTCTCCACTACAGTCTAATACAAAAAAAATGAAAGAGAGAGGTAGTACTAAGCTTACCACGGCTTTTGACTCTTAAAGTGCTGATTTTTTCTTTGTTATTCTCTTTATATTAAAAATTGAGGTACTAATCATCATCTCTCTTGCCTTAACTACTTTTCCAACTAACTTTCTTATGTTATCATCTATACCAGCTAGCAATTGGATTAATCATCTAATTTATTAATTTTTAATTCTTATTCTATTATCCAAAATTATCTATCTATTCTATAATTACCAAAATCAGGAATGTAATTGTTCAAAAAAATGATAATATTTAGTTACAATAGAGACTATGCGATTGGACAATTCAACATTACAATATTATTTAAGTTCTTTTTTTTGTGCTCAATCTGCTTGTTATTTTACAATCCCTTTGTATTTTGGCCCTCGGAAGCTTCAAGCAACTGATTTGTTAGATTTGAGGGTGTCCACTTGTTTTGTAGATGTCACATTTACTAAACTTTACAAAATTCCTTTAGTATAGAAATCCAAATCTATTCATGTAAAAATAATAGATGGATGACTTTTATCCTCTGGTAGTATCATCTATAAAACCACACCTATAGAAGTGTTGTTTAAAGATCATAGAAATTAGATTGTATTTAATATTATTAAGATTCCTTCAAATCTTATTATTCTTAGGCTATCTTGGTTGGAAAAGTATAATCCATCTATAGATTGGAGGTCATGAAGAATAATATTTTTGATAGAGATCCTTGCAAATTTTTTTTTGTAAAAAGCCACAAATTGATATACTTTTATTTGTTGGAGCAAGGGCTTTTATAAGATTGGCCAAAGAAGGTACAACGTTTGATATTTATATGACTCCAATTAAAAAAGATATAATTTCATCGAGAAGTATTCTAGAGCAGTATAATAAATTTTAAGATGTTTTTCAAAAGAAGAATATTGATATATTGTGAAAGCACCATATATATGAATGTGCTATAGATCTTTAAAAAAAAATGCAACCACCTTTTGGCCCAATTTAGAATCTTTTTGAAAATGAGCTTTTGATATTGAAGGATTATATTGATGAAAATCTTATAAAGAACTTCATCAGGCATTGAAAGTCTCCAACAAGTACACCTATATTTTTTTGTAAAAAAAAAAGATGGTTCTTGTTAAAGATGCAAGATAGCAGCTTAGCCAAGAACTAAAGAGAAAAAATCAAAATTAGAATAATTTCAAAAATA
Source organism: Physcomitrellopsis africana (assembly GCA_036785485.1). NCBI lineage: Eukaryota > Viridiplantae > Streptophyta > Bryopsida > Funariales > Funariaceae > Physcomitrellopsis > Physcomitrellopsis africana. The sequence continues at coordinate 93,723 of JAWRVF010000181.1, read as the reverse complement.
AAAAATTGGATGGACAAGAATAAGAACTAGATCAAGAATAAGAAACAAGATTAATATCAAGAACAAGGCAACACTCTAGATTGCTCCAAGACTTGTGTTGGCAAGACTGAGGTATTCCCTTGTCTTGCCTCTTATTTATACTATGAGGCCTTATGTCTTATTGGACCTTCTAAGAATATCTTAGAATATCTTAGAATATTTTAAAAACTTGAAGAAGATTTTGAAAGATTCTAACAAGTCTACGGGAGGTCTTGGAAGATTGAAGAAGATTTTAGAGGGTCCTAAGAATATCTTAGAATATTTTAGAAGCTTGAAGAAGATTCTAGAAGATTTTCAAAGACTAAAGAAGATTCTAGAAGGTTCTAAAAGATTATACAAAAGTTCTAGTAATGGCTTAAAGTATATCTATGATATCACCTTTCCTTGTAGCAACAAGTTTCACGAGAAGTCAAAACAATTTGATGATTGAATCACATGTGTAAAAATTCTAAAATTTGTTGAAGTAAAAAAACAACATATTCAGTCTTTTGTTCGTTGGTTATTGGTTCAATAGGTCCCTTGACATGGCATTGTTGACCTCCAGATATAACCTTTGTTAGACCAACATCCCATCCAAGAATTTGCTCTTCATTGTAACCTTCAAAACATCATCCGAAAATAATTTCTGGTCCACCTGGAGTCACCCTTCCAACTTCCAGGAGTATTACCAAAGCTTGAGCATTTGAATCAAGATTTTTGTAATGAGGCCATATCTCCAAAGACTCTAAGCGTGGCCTTACTTGATATTGGAATATTCTTTTTTTATCTTATTCATATTCTTCAAATTTAACAAATTGTGAAAGTTACAATAATTTTCCAACCGCTTGTATGAAGAAGAGTCTTCTGACTCTTCTTCGTACAATTTTGTTGAAATGCAAATATTTGACATGATAACTAATAAGCTTCTAGCAAGATCTATTCTATCCTAAGAAAATACAAGTGTAGGTCTTGGCATGGCTCTCTCTTTTTTATATTGGTCTTTTGTTGTTGATAGGAAGCATCATTTAGAAGCCAAGAGATGTTATTGTCTACGAAATCTTCAATAACCATTGAATCTAGATTTTTTAGGATATTGTTGATGGAATTGGTGAACCTTCTTAGGTGTATTTTTAAGGTTATCTGAGGATTTCCATGTTCTTTTGCTAACTCCATAGCCCTTTCAATGGATGAAATATTCTAATCGTTCATATCTTATACGTGAATCCAATATTTCATCTATCTTGTATTCAATCTCTTGATTGACTTCAACTAGAGCTGGTAGTAGAATAGTTCTTCCAACAATATTTGATTTATAATAGGTTTCTAAAAATGAGACATGAAAGACTAGATGAATGTGCATGCTACTTGGTAGTTTGAGACAAAAACTTACTGAATTTATTTGGTGTAGAATTGTAAAAGGTGCAAGTCTTTGATAGTCTAATTTTTGTGATGGTCAATTTGTTTGTATATTTTGTCAAAGTAACCAGACACAATCTCCTACTTTGAAATTTGGTTGATTGTTGCGATGAATATCTGTATAGTCTTTATATTGATGTTGGACTATTTATAATTAGAATTCCAATTCTTCATGGATGGTTTTTAAATAGGTAGCTTGACATTTTACAGCATGACTTCTCACATCTTCAATTTGGAATGGATCTGCTCTAAGGTGGTATCCATAGTTTGAGGAGAATAGAATTTGCTTTGTTGAAGAATGTTCAGAGTTATTATATGCAACCTCAATTAATGGTAGAAAGTCTATCTAATCATCTTGTTGGTAATTTATACTGCAATAAAGATATTCTTCCAAGATTTGATTCACTTGTTCTGTTTGACCGTCAGTTTGAGGATGATAAGCGGATGAGAGGTTGATCATAACTTTTAAAAGTCAAAATAATCCTCTCCAAAAGTTTGATACAAATTGCGTTTCTTGATCTGAAATAATGTAAATTGGAAGGCCATGTATTTGATAAATATTATCAATAAAAAGCTTGGCTATTTCTTCTCCGAAAATAGTCTTCTTATATGAGATAAAGTATGTCATCTTGATAAGATGGTCTACCACCACAAAAATTGAATTGTTTCTATTTAAAATTGGGAGGTCTGTAATAAAGTCCATAGATAACGATTGCCATGGGCGTTTAGGAACTGCAAGGGGTTGCAAAAGTCCATATGGTTGGTGTCTTGGAATCTTTGTTCGCACACAAATATTGCATGATTAGATGAATTCTTTCACCAATTTCCACATTTGAGGCCACCAATAGTCTCTTGATACCAATTCTAAGGTCTTATTAAAGTCAAAGTATCTAGTTGCTGGAAGGTCATGTTGAGCTTGAAGAATTTGAAGTCTTGTAGATCTTGGAGGAACATATAGAAGATTCTTGAAGTATAACAATCCATCTTCAAATTTGAAATTATTATTTTTTTCTACATGTGCATTTTTTAAATATTGTTGGATGTTCTTTATAAATGGATTTGTCTTCATTGCTTTCTGGATTTCCATCTTGAGAGTTGTATCTATATAGGTAGATATCGTCAATATCTTTAACTGCAAACTAGATGGCTTCAACATGATTGATTTTTGTTGATCCAATACAATGTCTCCTATTCTTGGTGCAAGATATGATCGTCAAGAAAGGGCATTTGGTTTTTCTTGAAGTTTTTCCGGACGATATATAATTACAAAATCAAATCAAGATAACAACATACTCTATTGTACTTGTCGATGATTTAGAACTCGAGCACTTATAAAATATTCTAAATTTTTATGGTCAGTATATATCATGATTTTGTGTTGAGCCTCTTCCAACAAATGGTGCCATTCTTCAAAAGCATCAATAATTGCCAATAATTCTTTGTCATGGATCTCATAATTAATCTCTAAAGCTAAAAATTTTTAACAGCGGAATGCTATTAGATATAGTTGACCATCATCATTAGTTTGAGAGAGTATAGATCCCAATGCAAAATCTGAGGTATCCGTTTCTAGAATGAATGGTTTTGTTGGATATGCGTGGATAAGTATAGGAACATAAGTGAAAGATTCTTTTAGCTTCTTGAATGCTTCTTCAGCCTTATTATCCCAAATAAATTTGTCCTTGCCTGCAAGTCATGTTAATGGAGCCGCAATCTTGGAATAATCTTTAATAAAGTTTTTATAGAAATATATAAATTTCAAAAAATATTATACATCTCTAATTGATGATGGTTGTTTCTACTCCATAATAGTTTGTATCTTCTTTGGATCCATGGAAATTCCATTTTTTGAAGTGATATATCCCAAAAATTTGACTAGTGGTTGGTGGAAAGAACATTTATCTAATTTGGCATACAATCCACTTTCTCGTAGTTTCTCTAATACCTTCCATACATGATATTCATGCTCTTTTTCATTCTTAGAAAAGAGCAAGATATCGTCCAAGTAGATGATTACAAAGTCATCTAAGTATTCTCATAAGATATCATTCATCATATGTTGGAAGACTGCAGGTGCATTTGTAAGTCCAAAAGGCATAACATTATACTCGAAATGTCCATATCATCTACGGAATGTTTTCTTCCTTTAATCTCTTTCTTTAATCCCGATTAGATTGTAGGCACCTCTCAAATCAATCTTTGTAAAAATCTTTGCTTGTCTAATTGTTCCAATAATCTTAAGATTAATCATAATGGATAGGAATTTTTTATAGTTGCCTTGTTTAGACCTCAATAGTCAATACACATACATAAGGAATCATCTTTCTTTTTCACAAATAATATAGAAGCTTGAGCAGGTGATTTTGAATGTCAAATAAAATTCTTGGCTAGATTTTTATCAATATATTCTCAAAAGGCTGTAAGCTCCGTTTGTGACAGATTGTAAATTAGACCAAATGGAGGTTGAGTTCCATCTTCTAATTCAATTGCACAATTATAAGGATGATGTTTGAGTAATATGTCTGCTTTTTTTTTTTCAAATATGTCTTTCAGGTCACGATATTGATTAGGAATTTCCTACTTCAAATGCTCCGTTGGATCTTTTATTGGAATAGCATACAATGTAAATGCATCTTTTTTTTTATTGCTTGGATAAATGCTTTAGTTTTAAAGAATAGAGCAGTACCTCGTTTCTTCTTTTGATATGTGGATCTTGAGGAAATTTTCTGCGTACTTTAATCAATATCAAGATTATGTACCTCAAATCAAAGAAGTCCAATGGCAATAGGATTTGTCGGACATCTAATGATGTTGAAAATAATTTGTGATACTTGACCTCATAGTATCACTTCCAATGGTTGGATTTCTTTGACAACATCTCTTGATATAAGATTTTGTCCATCAATGACTTCAACAAGTACAAGATGGATCTTCTTTACAAGTAGTAGATTGTGCTTGATTACAAAATCTTTATCCATAAAGCATACTGAGGCTCTAGTATGTAAAAAAGCTTTAGTAGAAATTTCTTGTTTCAAGGTTCTTATATATATAGGAAGTATAAAATAAGTTGTTGGATCCGGAGGTAAAAAGAGACATTTTTCTAGTATTTTAGATTTGGGGGTATCCAACCGCAAGGTTCCTACTGTGGTTGGACGTCTTCATTTTTTGACCTTTCTAATTCAAATATTATACCTTGTGCCTTGAATTTTCTAGACTTATTTGGACAATTTGTTGTCTTGTGATCGGATCTTCCATAATATAGGCATAAATTCTCTTGCCAATGTCTAGTCTTTTTTGCTGGTGTTAATCGCTTGAATTGAGTCGCATTAATTTGCATAGGTTTAAGATATGTTAATGGCTTGAATTGAGTCGCATCAATTTGCATAGGTTTAGGATATGTTAATAGCTTTTCCAATACTCTTGAAAATATAGCAGTCGTACCTTGATAGGTATTATTAAAAATTGATCACCTTTCTTGTCATAGTTTAAATAGGCAATTGTCACAAGTAATAGCTTGAGCTATAAGTTCTTCTAAGCTTTCAACTCTTGGCATTGTGATCAATAAATTCTTTACATCATCTTTTAAGCCATAACAAAATCAAGTCATAAAAGCCTTATCATTCCAATTAAGGTCACAAGTAAGTTATTGAAATTCTATGGCATAAATTACAGTTGAACATTGCCCTTGTCATAGATTTTGGATCTTCTTCTCTACCACCCTCTCTTGATCACTGTCTCCAAATGCAGTAATAAATCTTTCCATAAAAGCTTCTAAATTATATAGGATCGGAGAATTATTTTTCAATAATGGTACAAATCATGATCGAGCATTTCTTGATAAAAAGGTGCTCACAAAAGCAACTTGAATGAATCCATCTAGATAACGAGAAGGATATAGTCGTAAGTAAAGTCGCACTTGTTGTACAAACCTTCAAAAGTTGGATCTTGTTCCATCAAACTTATCAGACATATTAGCTTTTGGCTCTTTTATGACAACCTTTGGAACTTCTAAAAAAGTTGTGTGCATAGCTTATCTACCACTTGTTTCTCTTAATTGAATAATCTCTTGTTGCAAGTTATGAATCTCTCGCTTAATTTCTTTAGATACTTGCTCCATTTGCGATTTTTTTTTTGGATTACGAAAGAATATCATTTCTTCTTATATCGTATCCAATAGGGCTCAAAGATCTGCAAGTGTTGCCACTCTATTCTCTGTTTGTGAAGATGCACCTCCATTAACCTGATCTATTTCCATCTTAAAAGAAAAAAAATCGATAAGCCGTTGTCATACTGCATTTACGTGCAGTGTATAAAAATATTAAATATCTTGTATCTATTGTTAATACATGTGTGAGTATTAGAGATTATTTTAGAAGATATTATAAGGAGAGGATTTATTATAGCCACTTAGTTAGTGAATTAAGATGGCTATTTGTTTTGTTCCTACCTTATTTATATCCTAGAATAGACTCTTTTGTAATTTGAAAAAAAGTAAAGGTTGTTTTATCTTTCTTGTTGACTTTTGAGGTAGAATGGACCTTGTGAGGGATAAGAAAGAAGAGCATGGGGTGAATAAGGCCCATCCAATAGGATTTGGCTGCCCATGTGGGCGTCTCATAGTCTAATATGGAAAGAAAGGGAGATATACTCCTCTTGCTAGACCGAGAGGGAGGCAGTTTTGAGTGGTGAACTTTGGAGAGAGATAGCTCCGAGGATATAGAAGCGTTTGTAATGAAAATTGTGGGTGTGTTCTTCAAGTTGTGAGGATTCTAGAACCTACTCACTTGCTTGTTTTGGAGTTGTGAGCAAAAACTTATGCTTGTTTTAGTAGAGTAGGGTTTGCTGCCACCCGATGAAGAGGGGCAGAAACTTCGAGCTGCCACTGCAAGTTTGATTTCAACTCTTTCTTAGTGAAATTTATAGAGAGTGTGGAAAATTGTGCTAGCTTTTTATCAAGACATCTCTTGTAGCATTTGGAGTTGGAGAGCAAAAGTTGTGAACTTGAGAGTGGGAAAGGGTTTGCTGCCACCCGACGAAGAGGGGCAGAGACTTTGTTCAACCACCCAAGTCGGACAGTCTCTTCAATCCTTTTGATATTTTAGGTGCTTATAGTAGCTTGTGTAAGCTTTCCACAAAAACAAAAATCAATACATTTGGAGCTTTGATGAAAGTTTTATGAGCCGTGAAGTATCAAAGAGGGCAAATTGTTGCTAGGGTTTGAAGAGTAGAATCAACTAGCTACAAAATCTGGAGTTTGAGAGGCATGCATGCGAAATTTTAGAACAAGTTAGATGATGGAGTGAGCTTTCTAAAAAGCTATTGCATGTCCAATTTGGAGAAGGGAAGTGATCACAACAAAGGCTGAAGTGAAGAGGAGCTTTGCTGCCTTTGCATTTGCTTGGAAATTTTAGCGCCTACTTCTTTTAGCCATAACTTTTAAATGGTAAGTCATCTATTTGTGAAATTTTGATATGTTTTACAATGGATTATTGGCTTTCCATAAGCTATAAGGACGCTTGATTTGACCTTTGGATGAATTTTTAGTGATTTATTTAGTTTCAGCTTGTTTTATAACTTGTATTCCTCATATGTAGTTGTATTTTGAGGTATACTTGAATTCATACACACTTTGCTTATATCTTTTATACAAGTATATATACTTGTATTTAAATCAAGTATTTATACAAGTATTTTATAAGTATTATATATAATATTTGTATAAATATTTATATAAATTTTATACCAAGGATTATATATTATTTTATATAAGTATTATACAAGTATATATATAAGTATTATTTAAGTATTTATACTTTATATTTGTACAAGTCTTGTACAAATATAATATAAATATAATGTGAAAGCTTGAACAAATATTGTGCAAGTATAGAAGATACTTGTACGGCTTCTTCTCATGTTCCCTGTTAGTTCTAGTAGCAGCTAGGAATCCAACGTTTTTCCAAGGCAAATTCTCTCTATCCGACATCGTTAGTATTTTTTATATTAAAAGGAATATTTTTAGATAATTAATTTAGAAGAGGATAATCTGCAATCTCTAAAATATTATGATATAACTTAAGAAAAAGATAATCCACTCTTTCCAAAGAAAAATCAACTACTACAAGTAAGCATATCAATCTAAAGGGGAATAGTCTGCACTCCTCTAGAATGCAATAGTATATTGAAGAGGGATAATCTACTCTCTATCCGAAGATCTATGCTCTAATATGATTATGTAAGTTAGTCTTGCCAAACTATCAAGGATGCAAGATAGCAGATTAGCCAAGAACCAAAGAGAAGAAATCAGAACCAGAATAACTTCAAAAATAAAGAATTGGATGGACAGGATCAAGAACTAGATCAAAAATAAGAAACTGGATTAATATCAAGAACAAGGCAACACTCTAGATTGCTCCAAGACTTGTGTTGGCAAGATTGAGGTGCTCCCCAGTCTTGCCTCTTATTTATACTATGAGGCCTTATGTCCTATTGGACCTTCTAAGAATATCTTAGAATATTTTAAAAACTTGAGGAAGATTTTAGAAGACTCTAAAAAGTCTATAGGAGGTCTTGGAAGGTTGAAGAAGATTCTAGAAGATTTTCAAAGACTAAAGAAGATTCTAGAAGGTTTTAGAAAATTTTAGAAGATTCTAGAAAGCTATAGAAGGTTCTAAAAGACTACAAAAAGTTTTAGTAATGGCTTAAAGTATGTTTGCAATAGTTCCTTGCATATGTGCATTGATTATTGGAGATTGAATAATGGTGAAGAATTGTTATCCTCTACCATTAGTTTCAAGACTTTTGAAACAATACAGCCAAGCTAAGATCTATACTAAGATAGACCTTTGTAGAGCATACAACTTGGTATGAATCAAGGAGGGAGATGAATAGAAGACCGCATTTCAGACAAGGTATGGACATTTTGAATATAATGTTATGTCCTTTGGACTAACAAATACTTTTGCTATCTTTTAATATTTAATGAATGACATCTTTCAAAAGTATTTGAATAAGTTTATAGTGATCTATCTTAATGACAACTTGATTTATTCAAAAAAAATGGAGAAATACAAGGAGCATGTCAAGATGGTATTATAAAAGTTACAAGATATAAGTTTATATGCCAAACTAGAAAAATATGTATTTCATCAATCTAAGATGGAATTTTTGGAATATATCATATCTATTGAGGCTTTGACGATGGATCCCAAGAAGATAGAGGTGATTATGGAATAGGCCATTCCAAAGACTCTAAGAGACGTACAATATTTTCTTGGATTTGTTGACTTCTATCAAATCTTTATAAAAAATTATTCTCAAGCTGTTGCCTCTCTTATTTAATTGACATGGAAAGATAAGTTAAAATGAAGGCCTCAAGCAAAGAAAGCATTCCAAGACCTTAAGACGGCATTTATCATAGTCCCTATCTTGGTGCATCCAAACTTTACAAAGGAATTCTACATGGAGACTAATGCTTTGGATTTTGCACTAAGAGTCATACTTTCAAAAATAGATATGGACAATAAACTCCATCTTGTTGTATTTTATCCTCAAAAATTCTTTATTGCCAAAATTAATTATGAAATCTACGATATAGAGCTTCTTGCTATTGTGGATTATTTTGAAGAATGGCGTCATTTTATTGAAGGAGCAATACATCTTGTGGCTATATATACAAATCATAAGAACTTAAAATATTTTATGCGAGCTTGGATTCTTAATTGCTGTCAAATTTGATAGAATATGTTGCTATCTAGATTTAACTTTGTTATCACTTATCAACCTAGGAAGCAAGAAGGATTATTTGATGCTCTATTGAGGAGATCATATCTTGTATCAAGGATAGGAGAGGTAGTGTTTGATCAAGAATATATAACTTTGTTGAAATTGGAGCAATTTTACCTTTGTGCTACTATTACATTGATTCCTATTGATTCTAATTTCTTCAATGAAGTATATGTTGCAACCACTAATAATGTTTTGGCCCTTGATGTCAAGCATCGCTTGAAAGAAAATGCTGATAAGTTCAAGCTCAAAGAAGACCTTCTATATTTTGAAGAACGTTTGTATATCCCAGAAGGACCAATTCGATTGTGTACTCTTCAATCTTGCCATGACTTTCCAATTGCGGGTCACTTTGGATTTAACAAGACTTTAGAATTTATTTCTCAAGATTTTTAGTGGCTTCAAATGTAAAAGGTAGTGAAGGACTTTATGCTCTCTTGCGACATATATTTAAAGTCCAAAAATCTTTGACATCACCTTTATGGACTATTACAATCTTTGCTTGTTCCAATATGGTTATGGTCTTTTATCTTGATGAATCTCATTACAAATCTATAGCCATCCAATTCATTAGATAACATCTTTATAGTAATTAATCAACTTACAAAGATGGCCAATTTCATTCCTTGTAAAAAGACTACATCTAGTGAAGAAATAGTAAGGCTCTTTTTTAATAATATTTATTAATATCATAGCCTATAAGATGATATCATATATAATTAAGGATCCCACTTCATATCTCAGTTTTAGAAATATTTTTTTTGAAATATTGAAGATGAATATTAAACTTTCTTTAACTTTCTATCTTCAAACTGACTGCCAAATAGAACATGTTAACCAAATTTTAAAACAGTATTTATGATATAGCATTAATTATCAATATAATAGTTATATCTTGTATCTATTATTAATAAAGTTTTCATATAATAATAATATTTATGCCTCAACTCAACAAACATAATTTTATTCCAATAATAAATATCATTCAAAGCTTCATTTGTGGAGTAAACCAAAGAACAACAATCTAATGGTATAAGGATTTGCAAAGCATCTATCACAACATCAAATAACCTTGAAGCTTCAATTACAAGTAGCTCAAGATGTTTATAAGATACTTATAGATAAATTTAGAAATCAATTATCTATTTTTTATATTGGAGATCAAGCTCCTTCTTGAATTCATTGCTAGAGAAGGAGGTGATATTAGGACCATATACTTTGGAGGTTTATAGAACCTTTTAGAATATTATAAAAGCTTTTTGAATTAGTGAAAGTTGGTTGAGAAGCTTCCTAGTTAGTAAAAGTAGGTCAAGAAGTTTTTTAGTTAGTAGAAGGAGCTCAAGAAACTTCTAAGTTGATTGAAGCTATTTGAGAAGCTTCTTAGTTTGATGGAAGCCATTCAAGAAGCATCTTAGATAAGAGTATATATAGGAATCAAGCCTAAAAAACTCTTCAATCTTGATAATACATCTCTTGGAATTCTAGCTCACCTTTTTTGGTGTTGTTTGTATATTCATCTATTTAATTCAATTTCTTATTGGTTTCTTCTTAAAATCTTGTCTTAATTCAAGTCTCTTGCTATATATTCTTGTGCCCTTGGAAAAATATCAAATTTTATTGTAAGATAAGAATAAATCAATTCTAAAAAGTAGAAGAAAATTTAATTAAAGATTCTTGATTCTTCATTAAAATAAAAGCATTAAAGATCAATTTCTTATATTTGATATAAAAATATATTAATTGATTTTTAAATAGATAATAAAAAGATTTTAATGTATATATTTTGGTATTTTGAAAAATTTTAATTTTTACCAAAAAAACTCAAGATGATAATTAAAGCCCATCTTAAGACTTGTTATCAATTTAATTTAAGTCTAAAAGACACCAAGTAAAGAGTTGATGTAAAAACAAATAGATGGTAGAAGAACTATCATCCAATCAATCATATAAGGTACAATATAAAAGTAAGTAGGAATTTTTAATTAAATAAAATCTTATTTGACTTGGCTTGGTTGAATTAGATCAATTTATTTTGGTCAAAGTTGATAAAATTCCTTGATTTAGACTAGTTTCTTGATTCTATTAAGGGATACACTTTCCCTATAGCAAACTCTAAGACTTCCATGTTACTTAGACCAAATCCAATGTAGATGCCAAATACCATTGATTTGCAATGGTATAGATAATATTCCTTACGTCTATGATAAAAGAAGTTTTTACTTATATGTTCCAAGGATTTCATGATCTAAATAATCTATTTGTAGATGTAATTTTTTTTTATAAATAAAATCTTTGAATTTAAAGCTATCAAAAAATTCTTGTGGATTTATTTAGTTAAGATAATTTTTAATAATTACACATGATTTAAAATAAAAATACTTAAATATAAGATGAATTTTAATTTTAATTAAATAAATAATATTTATTTTAAAATTTCTATTAAATTTAAATATCATATTAAATAAATAATCAAATGGTCAAAAAAATTATCTAAGTTAATTATATATGTCATTATAAAAAATAAATAAAGATTTATTATTTAATAGATTTAAGACAAGTCTTTTAAAAGGAAATATTTTATTTTTATATGTAATTTTAATTACAAATAATTCTACTATTGTGCCACAATTAAAAATACAATGGAGAGTGCTAAGTAATAAGTATCCTATATCTAGTATATTGAGTATATATTTTGATATCAAAGAAGTGCATTATAAAATTTCAGATGCAGCACAAAGCTCAATACATTTTATAAATTATGGGCCATGATGTAAAGGGTGATGTCAACATGATTTAATATTTATTTTGTATATTTTTTGGATAAGTTATTATGGACAAGGAGAATGAGGTGGTATGTAAACATTATTAAATAGAAAACATAATAATGTAGTTGCCACTATTTAGAATTAAATTATATTTTAAGCATCATCTATTATAACATATTATAATTTAGCTAGAATACAAAAGATTGTTGATTGCAGATAATAAGAAATTCCTTAAAGAAAAAAAAAAGATATTGCTAGATGGATTTTTTGGCATATACACCAATAAGTTATACTTCATTATTGTTGCTCCAATTGTCAACATTTTGATGATGGATTTATTCTATTATTCCAAAGATAACATCAAGGATGATAATCTTGAGCCAATTTTAAAAGCAAATGCCTTAAAGCTATTCAAGCTAGATGAATTTGGCTCTAAATATTTGATTATAATTAAGAAATTGCTTTGTTTCTGATTGTACATTGATTGTACATTGTCCAACTCATTGCTTTATCAAATGATTGAGATAATTGATTATTATTGCACTTGTACAAAGAATGCTATATTGATTAGATTGAATGATCATATGATTGGATAATTTGTTCAAATTTTGGTTGCCATCAATTTTTAATTTATCACCAACATTCTATCAAATCTATTAGTTTAAATAATTTTTATTCTTGGTGATAGTTTAACATACTATAATATGTCTTTCTTTAATATTTGTATTGGCATTATTATTAATAGAATATTATATAATATTTATTTAATTAATATCATGTTCTTTAATTGCCTTACAATCTTTAATATTGTTAATTTGATTTAGAAGATGTTAGACATCTTGCCTATTGTTTGACATAATAAATTTATTTTTTTTAATATTAATAGAAAAAATATAATGATTGGATGACATATCAATGTTATTACATTCTTTGAGAAGGAAGCAAAAAATCCTATTTTGCATATTTGATACACTTTCCATCAAATAAATTTGGTTATTAAAGAGATTATAATAGAAATACTACATAATAATTTTTATATGACAACCTATTTTTTATTTGTCTACCTATGTATTTAATAAAACTTGATTATCATAATGAATACAAAATATTCAAAAGATACAATGAATTGGATGTAATTTGGTACCATGATTGATTGGATGCTAAAATATTATTATTATTTATTAGAACTTATCAAAAAAAAATTGCTAATGCAAATTTTATTGATCCTTTGATAGATATTGATGGCATTTTTTTTTTCTAATATTTGATATTTATAATGTAATGTTTGAAATTCTCAAAATATAAAAGATATGGTATTAGGGACATACACTTTAAAAGTTTATAAAACCTTCTAGAACATTCTAAAGGTTCTTGAATTAGTGAAAGTTGATTAAAAAGCTTCTTTATCAGTGAAAGTAGCTCAAGATGTTTTGTAGTTAGAAGAAGGAGCTCAAGAAGCTTTTAAGTTAGTAGAAGGAGCTCAAGAAGCTGTTTAGTTGATAGAAGCTGCTTGAAAAGCTTTTTACTTTGATAGAAGCTACTCAAAAAGCATCTTAGATAGAAGTATATATAAGAGTCAACATTGAAGAGTTCTTTAGTTTTGACAACACATCTCTTGGAGTTCTAGCTCACCTTTCTTGGTATTGTTTGTATACTCATCAGATTAATTCAAGTTCTTGTTGATTTCTTCTTGAGACTTTTTTCTAGTTCAAGTCACTTATTTTGTATTCTCATGTCTTTGATAATTTTTTGAGATTGATCTTATCTTAATTATCAAAGTTAGATCTTTTTTATTAGAAAGTGGATTATCCTTCTTCTTGAAGGTATATAAAGTACTATAGAGGTTGCGGATTACCTTTCTTTAAATTGATATTTTTTTCATTACAATATTAGAGCTTTATTCTTCTTATAGGAGAGTAGATCATTCTCTTTTTGAATGTCTTATAGTATTTTAGAGGTTATGGATTATCCTCCTCTAAACTAATATTGTTTTCTTATAGATTCATTTTTTTTTTTTTTTTTAAAATGACTGGAGGTCAAGGCATTAATATAATTAAATCTTTAGAGTCTAAGTTAGATGCTATTATAAATATTCTTATTATTTTATCTACTAGGACTGTGAAGATTGAAGGAATTATTGCAAAACTTCATAACAATGCAACATATGGAGTATCACAACCTAGATTGTATCTACCTCCAACTTCTATACTTAAAGATGCATTATTATATATATTTTACCAAGGAAATCTACTTGTTCAATAACATAAGCAGCCTTGAGTTAGACTTTTGGAAAAATGTGATGGCATGCATTCAAAGTTTTGAGGATTTGTTAATCAAATTCAATTGATAACGGTTCTATAATTCAATACTTATTTGACAAAAGAATCATAAGTTGAATTGGTTGGCACATTCTTTACAAAATAAGCATTATCATAGTTTGTATCCTTAGTTAAAAAGAAATTACTAATTTTGAGCAATTTCAAAGTTTTTATAGAAGCATTTGTGGAATCATTTGGAGAACATGATAAGGCTTATTAGACAACAACTAAGATCCAAGCATTGCATCAAGAGGCATGCTTTGCATTAGTATATAAATTCAATTTTAGGCAACTAGCATGCAACATCAATTGAGACAAAGAAGCCTGAATGAGTCAAATTTATTGGAGATTAAAAGGCAATGTGAAGGATTTGTTATTATTGCTTTTGGATCCATAATTTTTTAATAAAATCATTAGCCAAGTTGTGAAATATAATAATCGATTATTCCAACATTGTCAAGGTCAACATTTATAGGCTTCAGCAAGATAATACACAATCTGACATACTCTTGCTAAATTGACAAGTATTTTAAATTCACATTTAGAAGTAATAGATATATAGCTTGATATAATATATTTTAAAATTCTTAGTCCACAAGAAAAAAATATTGGATAAAAAAAGGTCTATATTTGTATTGTAGCAAGGAAAGCTACAAGGTTGATAATTGTCTGAAAAAGCAAAATTGACACATTACCAAAACTAAGAGTACAATTGTTCATAAAAATAAAGATGTTTAGTCATAATAGGGACCATGCGGCTAGACAATTCAACATCACAAAATTATTCAAGTTCTTCTCTTTTTGCTCAACTTGCTTGTTGCTTTACAATTCTTTTGTATTTTGGCCTTTAGAAGCTTCAGATGATCGCCTTGTTGGATTTGAGGGCGTCCTCTAGTTTTTTAAATGAAGCACTTATTAAGCTTCATAAAATTCTTTTAATATAAAAATCCAAACCTATTCATGTAGAGATAATAGATAGACAATCTTTACTCTCTGTTGTTCTTGTTCGTCTCACTTATTCTACCAATACTGCCTAGAGTTAATCTGTAAAGGGGGATTTGAACACACAGAAATACTATCAGCATTGAGTTAACTATTAGGGTCACACAACTAACTACCTACTGAATATTAGAATCCAATGCACACGTATACGCTTTTCTCTAAAATTCTGTCGTCCACTCTACTAGTTCTACTATTCCGCAACTAAAGATAAACTTTGTGACACAATCCTCCATCCATTCTCCTACTGTAATCTTCTGTCTTCTTCCGAGCTCATAACAACAATTGACAAGGTCGCACCATTACCATAGACTACATAGACCCGCTTCTCTCTCCAATCACTGGAAATAATTCCTCACCCAGAACGTCTCTCGAAACAAATTGTTACTCCAATATTCTCCTTCACCGCTCAACTCTCATAGTTAATATAGCATGACATTCTCATCTACAATCAAACTTCATTGACATAGCCGGTCTTCAACCTCCAATTCTCCACAAAAAACTCCTGCATCAAACAATTATAATTTCTTATTCATCCACATATATAAAAATTTTGTTTTATTATTATACTTCATCATTCACATGTTACAACCCTTTGGAATAGAATCCGGATCCTCCACTACAGCCTAACAAAAGAAAAGAAAGAGGTAGCACCAAGCTTATCCCGGCTCAGGACTATCACAGTCTGGCCTTGACTCCCCCGTACCGAATCAATTTATACTTGCCCCGTCTATGTTAACTGCTACACAATTGATGATAACTACTTTTTCTAACTTTTTCATCCATCCTATGTTCTAAACTAGCCATTCATCAACTTCTTGCCTATTCTTAATTCTACAAATTATGTATTGCAAATCCTAAAATTCCTATCCATTCTACATAATCCCACTCCTAATTGTGCAGCACCCTCACAAACACAGAATTGGTAAAAAAAAAAAACATTTGTTTTGAAGCTGGCTCTTGGGATTGAGATGCTCTTGTATTCATAGGAGGTTCCTCTACGTCTGGCTCTAATGGCACGTCTTCATCCTCCTCCGATAAATCGACATGGTTACTCTTCAACTGCGTTGATAAATCTTCACTATCCGCTTCCAATAGTTAATGTTCCACAGCCCCAATCGTTCCTAGCTTTGGCTTGATATAGCCACGGCCGACCCAATAATATTGGATATTAAAAAGTGGAATTCTATGATGAGAAAACAATATAATCAATTTCATACATAATTTCCGCGATTACAATATTAATACTGCATAAGATACCCATTTGTTTAATCCTACTATGATCTGCCATTCTCAATACCAATGTCATTGGTACTAATTGTTTTAAATCCAACTCCTCCATTGTATCGGCGTTTATTAAGTTCACAGTAGAGCCACCATCCACTTGAACTCCAGGAATGAGAACACCATCAATTGATACATCAATAATTGGTGCTCCCGGATCGGGATTCAAACTAATCTCATGAATTTTTTTATTACAAACTCTACGTTGTATTAACGAAGAATTCAAAGTAGAACGACATTCTAGTGCAATAGCTTATAATTACTTCATTATAATAGAAGATTTAATTTCATCCAAATCTTTCATAATATCATATGGTTTCATATTGGCAATGATTCCCAAGGCCCTTTTTTTTTTCATGGGTTTTAATTTGACCCCTTGAAATAATTTTCTTACAAAATTTGGAACTAGAACTGCTGAATGGACTTTGTTGTAATTCTTGTCCATGAGAGGATCTTTTAATGGGTAAGGTAGCTCCTGAAATTTTGAAGATATTGGTACTGGTTTTGGTTGAACCAATGTCTTGGAGCTAAGGACATCTTCAAGTTGCACAGACAAATTGGATCCATTCATTGGCAATACCTTCGATACTGATCTTAGATTTGGAGTACTATTCAATGTATTACATTTGTTTGCAACTGGTACTTCCAATTGTTGAATTGGATCTTTTCTCTTTTGCTAGGCCCGAATAAGTACTGCATGGACGCATTCCACCCGGTTTACTCGAGAATCTTGTAGAACTTGATTATTATCTTCTATCTTACTTTGTAACTGGATACACTGATCTCAGTTATTAACATTAAACAGAGCATTGCACTGCTGGTAAGTATGTCCAGATTGCTTACAATTTCCATATACTGGAGCATAATCATCATTGGCTCTAGGATTGGGACATTCACTAGCATAGTGTCCTAGTTGCTTGCATCGATAGCATCAAAGTGGTCTTCTTCCTCCTCCATCTGAAATATGGAGTGTCTCGACTGATATATACCAACTAGGCTTGTTCCGGGTTTCATGGGTAAAGGATCTTGGCCAATCAATTGATATTGTAGGATCTGAAATTGGATTCTAAATAGGTGGATATTGCGATTGTCCTTGCTGATTTTGCACAAAACCTTGAGAATTGGGATCACCTTCTTGATTATACTCAGAATTTTGAAAGTTATAAAAATTTCTATTTTATTTTATAGGACTATTCTTGTTCCAACCAAACCTATTTCCTATCTGAACTTGATTAACATTCCACGAAGTTGGTTGAATCATGGTCTGATTTCCTAACTGTTGTTGCCTTTTTAAATTCTAGCAATTGGTGGTTACATGCTTACATCTACAAAATGTACATTGCATCGTCATTTGGGGTGGTGAAGGGCACTCTGTTACTAAATGGCCTTGCCCCTTATAATTACTGCACCAAATATTGGGGCGCATATTAGTCGGTTTATGTCTCTTTTCCTTATCCTTTGCTAGATTAACAATCAACTCGTCTATCTTCTTTGTCAAAGTTAACAACAAAGTCTCATTTGGATCCTTTGATACTAGTTCATTAAATAACTCTTTTATAGATATTGGTTTTAGATATGGGGAGTATGGAAAATACGAAACTACAATTGTTGGTGGTACAGCCTGTAGTGAAATAGCATTCACTATCTCTTACGGATTGACACTAAGATTTGCGCCTTAGTCAATTGTCCTTGGATAACTATTCACTGTTTCATTCCAGGTTGGTATTTGATACCTTCCTTGACATGGAATCATTGTGGCTCCTGTAGTTAGGAATTGATCATAATGACATTCTTCCCATACCTTAGTTTGGTCAAGTGAGGCAGCCACAGTTGCAAGTTGGGCCTCTTTTACAAACATCTTCAATTCTGGTGGGTATAGTCCGTTAACCAATATAGACATAACAAATGAGTCCGGCATTTGGTTATTTGGCCATTTACAAAGGATATCTGCTACTCGGCCATAATATGATTACACCGCTTCTCCTGGTACCATTTTGTTGTTCATTAATCTTTCTTTAAGACATTCTTCAAATCCAATTGGTCGAAAATGAGTCAAAAATATATTTTTCAATGCTTCCCAATTAGAAAATTGTCCCACGGGTTGGCGATTATACCATTCAAACACCATGTCTTTCAAGGTTGCTGGCAGCCATCTTAACCAAATATCTTCAGTTCTACCATTGTTGGTTACACATGCAGTCAGGAATTGAGACAAGTGTTAATCTAGGTCGGCTCCTAGCAGACCCCTAAAGGTAGATAATGGGGCTATGCTAGTTGTGCGATCACCCACCGCACCCATTTATACCGCAATTGGTACTGCTGGATCCCCCGCCGCCATTGAAGGTGACAATGTTCTACTTACTTCCTTGTTAAAATAAATGTTGCCTCCCTCAATTGTCTCTTTTGGACTTTTAGGCCTTTGCAATTTGGTATTATTATCTGCAAATAATTTTATCAGTTGAAGTTGAGGTGAAAATGATGGATTTTAGAATACACTGAATTGGCCCTTACTAGCAAGCAATACATTTCCTATTGAAGAACTAGTCTTGTTAAAATCGATTGTATCCACTATTAGAAAAGTATCCAATGGAATACCCAATTCTTTTGTGCTCCATTTTCTTTCCGTTAATGGACTCAAGAGATACACTGGACTACTCACGGAGTTATCCGCGAGTGCTTTTGGCAATTTCTTTAATGGTATATATGTCTGAAATATTAAAGATCTTTCATGTTCTTGATATGCTCGGATGTGCCGACAGGCATGCAACCATGGTTTAATCCAAGTCTATCAATGCTTCCTTTTTAGTTTCCGTTCTTGCTCGTCTCGCAACAAATTTCTTACTTGTGCTCTCTCTTGTTTTCCTTTTGACTGACGTATTTTTCTCAGAACAACGTTCTTATTCTTATTAACCATAATCTTTCATCATCTATTATTGACATTATTTTCCATGACTAATTTAACTACTCATTCAATAGTTAATTCCTAACATTCAATACTATTGTCAATCCCCGGCAGCGGCGCCAAAATATTATTTTCGTTTGTTTCACTTACTCTATTAATATTGCCTAGAATTAATTTATAAAGGGGGATTTGAACACACAGAAATACTATCAGCATTGAGTTAACTGTTAGGGTCACACAACTAACTACCTACTGAACATTAGAATCCAATGCACACGTATACGCTTTTCTCTAAAATTCTGTCGTCCACTCTACTAGTTCTACTATTCCGCAACTAAAGATAAACTTTGTGACACAATCCTCCATCCATTCTCCTACTGTAATTTTCTGTCTTCTTCCGAGCTCATAACAACAATTGACAAGGTCGCACCATTACCATAGACTACATAGACCCGCTTCTCTCTCCAATCACTGGAAATAATTCCTCACCCAGAACGTCTCTCGAAACAAATTGTTACTCCAATATTCTCCTTCACCGCTCAACTCTCATAGTTAATATAGCATGACATTCTCATCTACAATCAAACTTCATTGACATAGCCGGTCTTCAACCTCCAATTCTCCACAAAAAACTCCCGCATCAAACAATTATAATTTCTTATTCATTCACATATATAAAAATTTTGTTTTATTATTGTACTTCATCATTCACATGTTACAACCCTTTGGAATAGAATCCGGATCCTCTACTACATTCTAACAAAAGAAAAGAAAGAGGTAGCACCAAGCTTACCCCGGCTCAGGACTATCACAGTCTGGCCTTGACTCCCCCCTACCAAATCAATTTATACTTGCCCCGTCTATGTTAACTGCTACACAATTGATGATAACTACATTTCCTAACTTTTTTATCCATCCTACCTTCTAAACTGGCCATTCATCAGCTTCCTGCCTATTCTTAATCCTACAAATTATGTATTGCAAATCCTAAAATTTCTACCCATTCTACACTCTCTAATAGTGTCATCTATGAAATAACGTCTATAGAAGTATCGTTTGAAGATCATTGTAGCCAAATTGTATTCAATGTTATTAAGATTCTTTCAAATTATATTATTTTTGGATTTTTTTGGTTAGAAAAGCATAATTCATTTATAGATTGGAGGTTTTTGAAGAATAACATTTCTAATAGAAATTCTTGCAAAAAAACTTTACAAAATTCATGAATTAATAAGCCTTTATTTGTTGGAGTAAAAACTTTTATAAGATCAATCAAAGAAGGTACATCATTTATTATATATGTGACTCTAACTAAAGAAGATATGGCTTCATCAACAAGTATTTTAGAGTAATATAGTAAATTTTAAGATATTTTTTAGAAGAAGAATATTGATATACTATTGAAGCAGTGACCATACAATTATACCATAGATCTTTAGGAAGGAATTCAACCACTTTTTGGTCCAATTTATAATCTTTTTCAAAATAAGCTTTCAACATTGAACGATTATATCAATAAAAATCTTGCAAAGAACTTCATTAGATATTTAAAGTCTTTAATAAGTATACCTATATTCTTTGTAAAGAAGAAGGATGGTTTCTTGTATATATGCATTGATTATTAGAGATTAAATAAGATAATAATGAAGAATCATTATTGACTATTGTTAATTTCAAGACTTTTGGAACAACTTGGCCAAGCCAAGATTTAAAATAAGATAGATCTTTGTGAAGTATAGAACTTGGTATGGATGAAGGAGGGAGATAAATAGAAGACTATATTTTGGACAAGGTATGGACATTTTGAATATAATATCATGCCTTATGGACTAACAAATATACCCGCTATATTTTAGTATTTAATAAATGATATCTTTTAAGAGCATCTAGATAAGTTTGTACTAATCTATCTTAATGATATCTTGATTTATTCAAAAAATCTAGAAAAATACAAGAAGCATATAAAGTTGATATTTTAAAAGATATAAGATATAAGTTTATATGCCAAGCTAAAAAAATATATATTTCATCAATCAAAGATAGAATTTTTGGGATACATTATATCTTTTAAAAGTTTGATGATAGATCCCAAGAAAGTGGAGGTGATTATGCAATGGGCCATTTCAAAGACTATAAGAGACATATACTGTTTTATTAGATTTGCTAACTTCTATTGAATCTTTATAAAAAATTATTTTCAAGTTGCCACCCCTCTTATTTGATTGATATGTGAAGATAAGTTAGAATAGGGGCCTTAAGCAGAGAAGGTATTCTAAGACCTCAAGACGGTATTTATCACAGCCTCAATTTTGGTGCATCTAGACTTTACAAAGGTATTCTATATAGAGACTGATACTTCGGATTTTGCACTAAGAGTCGTACTTTTAAAAATAGATATAGACAATAAACTCTATCCTGTTATATTTTATTTTCAAAAATTCTCTATTGTCAAAATTAATAATAAAATCCACAATAAAGAGCTTCTTACTATTCTGGATTTTTTTGAAGAATAGCGTCATTTTCTTGAAGGAGCAATGCATCTTGTGATTGTATATACAGATTATAAGAACTTGGAATATTTTTTGTCAGTTTGGATTTTTAATCACTGCTAAGTTCAATAGAATATATTATTATTTCAATTTAATTTTGCTATCATTTATCAACTTAAGAAGCAACAAGAATTTTCTAATGTTTTATCAAAGAGATTATATCTTATATCAACAACAAGAGAGATAACATTTAATCAATAATATACAATATTGTTAAAGTCAAAATAATTTTGTCTTTATGCCACTATTACATTGGTATATATTCATTCTAGTTTCTTTAATGAGGTGTGTGCTGCAACCACTAATGATGTTTTAGCCCTTAATATCAAGCATTGCCTCAATAAAAATATTGATTAGTTTAAGTTTGAGAAAGATCTTTTATATTTTAAAGAACATTTGTATATCTCAGAAGGACCTATATGACCGCATGTTTTTCAATCTCGCCATGACTTCTTAGTTGTGGGTTACTTTAGATTTAATAAGACCTCAAAACTTACTTCACAAGATTTTTGATGGCTTCAAATGTGGAAGGCTGTAAAGGACTTTGTACTCTCTTGTGACATTTGTTTAAGGTCCAAGAATCCTCAACATTGCCCTTATGAACTCTTACAATCCTTGCATATTCCAAGATAGTCATGGATTTTATTATGGATCTACTACCATCAAATTCATTAGATAACATCCTTATAGTGGTTGATCAACTCACAAAGATGGCTTATTTTATTTCTTATAAGAAGACTACTATTAGTGAAGAAATGGTAAGGCTCTTTTTTGACAATATATATATATTGATATTGTAGCCTATTAAATGATATCATATCCAATCAAGGATCCTAGTTTATATCTAAGTTTTAAAAATTTTGTTTTAAAATATTGAAAGTGGACATTAAACTTTCTTTGGCTTTCTATCCTTAAACTAATGATTAAACAAAATAAGTTAATAAAGTTTTGGAGCAATATTTACGATGCAACATCAACTATTAATAAAATAATTAGATCTCATATTTATCATTAGCAGAGTTTATATATAATAATATTGTTCATGCTTCAATTCAGCAAACATCATTTTATTTGAATTGTGGATACCTCCCGAAGCTTGATTTATGAAGTACACCAAAGAACAATAATCCAACAGTTGAAGGATTTGCAAAGCATCTATTGCAACACCAAACACCTTTGAAGCTTCAATTATAAGTAGCTCATGATGATTATAAGGCATTTGCAAATAAATTCAAGAATCAGTTGCTTATTTTTTATATTGGAGATAAAGTATGGCTTATTTAAAAAAAACATCAAAACCAAGTGGCCATGTGATAAATTGGACTATTATAGGTTAGGACCATTTTCCATCCAAAAATAAATTAATTTAATAGCATATCATATAGAACTACCATCTTCTATGTAGGTACATTGAATTTTTCATGTCTCTTTTTTGGAGCCTTATAGAGAGTTGTATATTTTGAAAAGAACACAACAATTTCCACCTAGTATTAAAATTAAAAATCATGAATAATATAAGATCAAAAAGATATTGGATTTACAATAAAGATAGAACAAATTGAAATATCTTGTACATTGGCATGGCTATGGTATCAATGAGCGCATATAGAAATCAGCGAAAAATCTTGTCAATGTATCTTAAAAGATACAAGAATTTTATCAAGTTTATTCTCACAAATCCAAAAGTGTTTGATGATAATTTCTTAGTGAAGATTAGATTCAAGTAATATTCTTAAGAAGCAGAGAGTTAAACTAAAGCCTTCATCAGTATGCAATCATCTGTTCTAAGATAGAATAGAATAGTAGAAACAAGTTAGCCACCATATCCAACCTTCAAATATTGAGAGATTTTAAAACAAGATTCAAAAGATTCACTTGTTAGGCTGTCATATGTTGTGAAGTCTTGCTTGAGAATGCTTCGGGCATCTAGCTATGGAAGATAAAAAAGAAATATGTAACAATAACTAATTCTAATCTTACTAATCAATCTCTAAATAATCATTAATCAAATCTTAATTAAATC
Source organism: Physcomitrellopsis africana (assembly GCA_036785485.1). Taxonomy (NCBI): domain Eukaryota; kingdom Viridiplantae; phylum Streptophyta; class Bryopsida; order Funariales; family Funariaceae; genus Physcomitrellopsis; species Physcomitrellopsis africana. Next base: position 69,664 of record JAWRVF010000181.1, on the reverse strand, counting down.
CTAGTCAATCCTAATTAAATTTAAACAAATTCTAAAACAAATCCTAATGAAATCTAATCAATCTTGGTCAAATCCTAACAAATCCTAAAACCTTAATCAACCCTGGTCAAATCCTAACAAATCCTAAAATCTTAGACAATTCTGATCAAATCCTAACAAATCCTAAAACAAATCCTAACTAAATCCTAGTCAACCCTGGTCAAATCCTAACAAATCCTAAAACAAATTCTAATTAAATCCTAGTCAATTCTAATCAAATTCTAATAAATCTTAAAATAAATCCTAATTAAATCTTAATCAATCCTAGTCAAATCTTAACAAATCTTAAAACAAATTCTAAATAAATCTTAGTCAATTCTAGTCAAATCCTAATAAATCCTAAAATAAATCTTAACTGAATCCTAATCAATCTTGATCAAATCCTAACAAACCCTAAAATCCTAGTCAATCCTGATCAAACACTAATAAATCCTAAAACAAATCCTAATTAAATCCTAATCAATCCTAGTCAAATCCTAATAAATCCTAAAATCCTAATGAATCCTGATTAAACCTTAACAAATTTTAATCAATCCTAGTCAAATCCTAATAAATCTTAAAATCCTAATCAATCCTGATCAAATCCTATCAAATCCTAAAATCCTAGTCAATCTTGGTCAGACCCTAACAAATCCTAAAATCCTAGTAAACCTTGGTCAAATCCTAATAAATCCTAAAATAAATCCTAATTAAATCCTAGTCAACCTTGGTCAAATCCTAACAAATCCTAAAACAAATCCTAACTAAATCCAATCCTAAATCCTAATCGAACCCTAACCAAGTCCTAAGCAATTCCTAAGATAATTTTAGAACCTCAATAACTATTGACTAAACTATTGATCTTGCTTAAAAATTTACACACTCCTTAAAAACTAAGTTAGCAGCAAGTACATAAAATTTGAAGAGGATCAAACTTACCAGCAAGAAATTCAACCCAAAATTTCAATCAAGTGGCAACCGGCCTCTTTCTTCTACCTTAATGCCGATTGTCCACTGCCAATATCTCCTTCTTATACTGTTCAATTGCTTCTAAATTTCACATGCACGTAGGAAATTAAATCTTCTACAAATCCACAAATTTCACTCCAATCCAACTAGTAGATTGCTAGAAATCTTAGGAAACCTAACTGACCCTCAATTCCCAATTTCTGAGATCCCAACCCACATAAACTTTAATAATCTTTGATTGAATTGTTAGATCAGTCTCAAATTCACATCACCCTACAAGCACTACTATATGCACCAACCCACAAAATATCACCTATAGATCTATAACCAATCTTACAGAATGCTCAAAAATGTAAATCCCAATATATTTTACAAAATCAGAGTCACAAAAATCAACCCTGACTTTGCAAAGCTATTACAAAGTCATTACCAATTCAAATCACTCTCAACTAATGCTCAAAAGAAGATCCTCTAGTCTGCTCTCTAACTCTACCTTTTGATCTACAAAAGCCCTCTCTACCCATCATAGGCATGCAGTTTTGTGTCTCAGGGTCTGATTTCAATCCTAGCTCATAACTGGTCCTTTCTAGGTATCTATTTTGAGATTTTTGTAATAAATTTTTTTGAAACTTATTCTTAACTTCCTCTTATATATGCCTATATTATTTTATTTTCTAATCTATTTTGTTTTGCCTTACTTATGGCCCTACAAAGTAAATTGAAGCTCATTTGTAAAAAAGGTAGCATTAACATCCATTAGTTTTATTCCCTTTTTATTATTATCTATTTTTTTAAGATAATTTGCTACAATATTTTGAACTGAGATCTTCTATAATATACTATTTTTATATCTTTTTACCTAATAATCACATTACATCATGATAATACAAGCTTCAAATAAATTAGTACAGTTTTTACAGCCTTCAATTGAACAAAGTGAGGATAATATATTTCAACACCAAGTATGATCATGGCTGGAGTCATTAGGAGCAATACCTAAGCATGTAAGTCTCGATTCTAATACTTGAGCTTGAGTGATATTGCTTGAACTTTAGTGATATTGCTTGAACTTGGAAAGGTGAATCCTTTTAAGCTTGAATTTTTGTTTGGAGGGTGTTTTAAAGGCTACAATGAAGATCAAATCCTTAAATGGGATGTTTTAATAATGGAAGTGTTAGCTCAAGATCATAGGTAATTTTTTTGAAGACCAATAGAACTTATTGCCTAAGAATAGAGAATAAAATATATAATTTTATTAATATAATATATTTTTGATTTTTTATATAAATAAAAAGATTTTTGAAGATATGAGCTTTTTTTAGAATTTGTTGTTAGAGAAGGGGGTGGCATTAGGAATATATACTTTAGAAGTTTACAAAACCTTTTAGAAAATTTTAGAGGTTCTTAAATTAATGAAAGTCAATTGAAAAGCTTCCTAATTGGTGAAAGCAGCTCAAAAAACTTTGTAGTTAGTAGAAGGAGTTTAAAAAGCTTTTAAGTTGGTAGAAGGAGCTCAAGAAGCTTTTTAGTTGGTAGAAGTTGCTCGAGAAGCTTCTTAGTTGGTAGAAGCTGCTCAAGAAGCTTCTTAGTTTGATAGAAGCCACTCAAGAAGCGTCCTAGATAGGGATATTTATATGAGTGTTGAAGCTGAAGAATTCTTTAGTCTCGACAATGCATCTCTTAGAGTTTTAGCTCACCTTTCTTGGTGTTGGTTGTGTATTCATCAGATTAATTTAAATTTTTGTTGATTCCTTCTTCAAATCTTTGTCTAGTTCAAGTCTCTTGCTCTAAATTCTTGTATCTGTAACACATGGTGCTATTATAGCAAAGCTTGAAAATAATAACTTCATAGTCAATTTCTTTGGCATTAATATTATTTATTAAAGTAATAAAAATTCTTATAAAGATTTAAATATATTTAAGTATTTCAAGAAGGTGGTATTATAAATCAAGTATAAATCAATTGTTGAGCATATCCATGATTATGGCTTATGAATTATTATTTTTCTTATTTCCTTACCAAGTCTTGACCAATGCCTAGTATTGCTTAATATTATCCAATTCACAATCTATTTGATTAATAGAATGTCTCAAATTTGTATTGAACATGAAAGCAACAATAAGGTTGCTATTAACAAAGTTTCAATTGTGATATCCAAGCAACTTGTGGTGCTCTAAATTGGCATATTTATTAGTTAGATTTTTAATCCCTACCTTGTTCATATTTCATATTTTTAGTCATTGAAAGATATTGAACACATGGAGTGTAACTATAAAGCATTGTCACATGCCTATAATAACAAGCTAATTATAAAGCATACCATCAATAGTCATGATTGTATAACCATATTTAATGATATATAAAAAAATTTCAAGGATCATTTTTTTTACCTTTGTTGATTTTCAAATAATATAGTATCCGTCTTTGTCTATATTATATTGGTGGAATCAAAATTTTCCATCTTCAAATAAAAAAAAGACTCAAATCACCAATTTCTAAACAACCTATTCTTTAAGAGAATTTATTAAAGCAAGCAACATGCATATATAGGCTCAAGTTAATATGTACTACTAATACAATGGATTGGCATGCCACAGCTAGCTTAAATGTAGTAATTGTGGCATATGCCACCTTTTATGAGACCTAGTCTAAGATCCAAATTTTGGTACTTCAAATGTAAATAGGTCCAACATCTGGTAAGTCAAAAAATTCACCTTAGACTTGAGATTGGTTTGAAGGGAGCTTATTGATCACCTAAAATTATTATTAGATTATTATATCACTTGTCTAATATTAATTTATAAGTATTAATTTCAAAAATAATTTTTTTTGTGTCAAAGTTGACAAAATATAATTAGACTTCACAATAAGAGAAATACTACACCAACAACTAGTTTGAGTCGGATTACATACAACTCAATTTCAGTAGAGAGACTATAAGGACTTAATATTTTAGATCAAATAATATAAGAAACAAAATAATAATTTAAAAAATAATAAATATTTATAATCACTTTATATAGAATTTTTAAATAACTAAAAATAACTATAATAATATTCTAATCATTTGTCTTAATAGTTTTTTTATAATACTTCAATAAATTAATGGCAATTAGACCTCTTTTTGTTAGTGACTATTTATTTCCTTATCTTAATTTTCTCTAATCCTAACTTTAAGATACACAATTCTTATATGAGTCAAGTATCTTTGTCTTGCCTTCTACTATCCAAATCTTATTGGTTTGGATCTCCTTGTACAACTAGTGTTTTTAAACAGTCTTTAGTTAATTGAACCGTTTAACAATTACGTTGTATAGAAAATGATTTAATAAATATTAATGTATTAAAATTGATATAAAATAAAAATACAATAGATCCAAATAGTTTGTATAAAAATAAGTAAAGCTAATAAATTTATAGTAATAAAAAAGCCTAAAAACAATGTGAAGAGTCAATGTGAAGATGTATTTAAATAAAAATAACTATCAACTAAAGACAAAAATAATTTAATTTTCATTAAGATGCATGTTACCAAATCAAAAAAGATCAATACATGGAAGGTCTAATCTAAGTTCAAACTAATTTTGTATAGATCTATTCTTAATTTAATATTTTATCATTTATTTCTCTACCAATCAACATCACTGTTTTACTGCCTTTATAGATCAATATATCAATATATGTTGGTCACAATTTAGAACACATGTACTTGTACAAAAATCATCTAAGAAAAATGATATTAAATTTATATTTAACATCATGAATTATAAAAAAGATAACTAGATATGATTTGGAGCAATCAAATGGGATAAATACAGCGTGATCATTCATTTAATGACAGTGATGCTTGAAACCATGTTCTACTAGACTTTGAATGATAACAAACCGATCCAAACTGAACACTCTACTCTTGGTTTTAATCCCTGATGCATCCCTACAACAATTCTTCATATTCCATACTTTTCAATAATCGTATTCTTCCTGCCTGCAACCCTGACCTCTACATTCACAACAAATGCGTTTCAAATTGCAGAATCCTCATGAATCCTATGTTTGCTTGTTTGCTTAGGAAATATCACATTCTAAGGCGATCTCACATGCCAATACTTGGAACGTTCCCACAGAAGAAAGAAGCAAACTACGCACAAAGTTGTTGATCAGAAATATTTGTTCAGAGAAAGCTTTTTGAAAGAAATCATGATTTTTGGGGTGTAATGCACTCTTATTAATCTCACAACCATGTCAAATTTTCATACTCCTAGCATATCCATTCGACACCCAACATTATTGAGGTATTTCTCAACATGAATATTCTTGTTTCAGAAAGCAAAAAAAAAACTACAATATTTCGATAACATCTTCAGTACACATTTCTTCAAAAAAAGAAAAAGAAAAAAAGGACGTTGCACACATATTGATTGAAGACGAAGTGAAAATCGATATCTCTGGCGCCGTTGGAGGGGCCCATTCTGGAGAATTTGCTTATTACATTCCATTCATGGAATCAATCTTAAAAGCGGGTGTTGGCAACTCACACGTTGCGTCAAGTTTGAAAACCGTGCAACTCCAAGTTCCTTCTCAGCTAATCCACATTCGCACTTATCCTCGAACATGTTTTACTTCACCAAAGTATGACAATCCAACAACTAACCTTTCCCACAAACGAACGTTGGCTCATCCAGACATGTATGAACAGTGCGTCCCACAATCCTTTCTCCGTCCCAACGGCCTCGCCACGCCTTCAGTTGAAACTTTCTATGAACAATGCGGACGCCGACCCTCTTCCGGATGACGTACCTAAGATCGGTACCCTGCCCTTGACCACAGCACCAGCATCCGCACCCCCTTACACCTCTCCTCAAACGCCACAGTTGCATACTGCGGTGCCCTCCGCAACTGCAATGGAAGCGCCCTTCTAAGCTCACGGAGGCTAAATTTGGGCAACGCCGGTGGAACAGGTGTTCGTATTGTCTCTACCTCCGAGGATGCACCTGCATTGCTCCAGGCTTCCGTCGTGCGTGTGCGTGTTGGTACGTTTTCGGCACTCCAGGGTTGTACTCCGAGCAGATATGTTCCGACATGTGCAACCTGCACAGCACAAAAACTGGCTTGACTCAGTGCCAAAAACTCCGCTCCACACGTCTTCGCGCGCCACCAGCCAACAGCTGCCGACCGCGTGTGAGCATAGACACTTCCTCCGCTTTTGGAGCATATCCACTACATGGGAACAGAAACAGATGCGTCGTCACTGGCACGCCTCACACCTCTTGGATATCGTCGCGTGCCCATTCACTCTTAGCATGCTGCGGACATTCCGAAACAGTCCCTGGTTCAAGGTACATTTACTCAAATTACGGGCACTCATTCAACCATTCAGAGGCACCACACCACCCAATACAACGTCGTCTCAACAATCTCAACGCAACCCACACAATTTTCCACCATACACTTCCACCTCCTTCAATCAGTCCATTTCATTCCACATAACAATATAGATGGTAGCTGACAGGCAACCATCACTCCTATTATCATTACATTTACGTATGCATACAACGAGCATCCCAACCCATCCGCCACCTTCCGTGTGAATGTTTCCAAGATGCTCACGCAGCCCACATCAGGACGAAAACTGACCCAAACTATCCCTCTACACAGCTCTTCTACCAACCCTCGCAGGGAAAACGCCCTCCCCGAAGCTACCCTGAGAACTCTTCCATTTCCCCCGCTAGAAATACCAAAGGCCACGGCCTGCAACGTTTGCTTCATCTGCCGCGCTTCATCTTCCTCATTCTCAGGGTCACCGCTTTCCCCGTCTCCCCTGCGCACATGCTCACACGCCCTCACGTCACCTCCACTCCCATCCCTTTCGGTGTCCTCATGGTCCTCCCTCGTCAAACGGCAGCGTCCTCCACCCAGATTCTCAGTCCTGCCGCGGCATCGCCGCTTATGATGCCAAGGCAGCGATCACCACCCACATTGACATCAGCACCGACGCGATCGTCAGGCTGCCGTTCTTCGCGAGACTGGCAGCACCACCTGTGGCCGTGGGCACGGCATTCACTCTCGCAATCGTCGCCTTCGCCTTGTTGATGCTCGACGTCAACGCCGACGCACTTCCGTCGTATGCCAGGGTCTTGGTGGCATCAGAAGAGAAAATGTTGTTGCCAGTGTTCTTGCCGGAAAAGAAAAGCGCGTTGAACTGGGCATCCGAATTTGCCTTGTCCATCAGCGCATTGAATGTGGCGATCTCCGTCGCGGCCAGGGTGTTCTTGACCATGATCGTGTGCGGTGGTGCCGATCCGAAATTGCACGTCGCGAAGCTGGACAAATCCCCGCACACCGCCGGTCCCGAGCTGCACAAAAGGGCGTATGAAGTTGGCCCCTCCAACCCAGTCCAGTTCTGGGCCTTGATTCCACCAAGCGCGTACTCCGTCGGAATCGTGAACTTCGTGAATCCCACGTCGCAAGCGCCCTCAACCACGCCCCTGAATGCCCCCTGGTAGTCATAGTACTCGTCCTTCGTCGTGCACCCGGTAGTGGTCTTGCACCCGGAGCATATGCTCGTCTCGGGGGCGTTCGACGCTGCGCACGTCTTCGAGAAGAACGCCGTCACCGACTCAATGTCATTGTTCTGGGGCGTCCTGCCAACCACACAACCATACGTCTCTCGCGTCAGCGTCCTGGCTAAAACCCCGCTCATGGCAGCGGATCCTCCCTGTGCCGTCACATCCATCAAGCACCAGTTACCGTCCCACCAGTCACCAAATCCAACCCAACTGTTCACACCATCTCTACTGGCAATCCCACAAACCACGAGCGCCACAATCCCCCACACCCACGCTCACCTCGACACCGTGGAGATCAGGTTCGCATCGATCATCGTCGCAATCGGCAGAGTCCACCCCGCACTCCTCCCGTACCCACTGTGGCACGATCGCTTCCCCTTCATGTCAGCCAACTTTCCAGGGCAGCTGGCCTTCTTCACAATTCCCACCGCGTAGTACTGATTTTCCGTTCCACTGCTGGACCCTTCCGTGCGGATGGGCTTCAGCGAGTACATATTTGCCGCCTGGTCGATGAAACTCCCGTCGAACACCCCAAACAGAGCCGTCCCCGTATTGATCTTCTTCATGCAGTCCTCTTCATTAGTCCCCAGAATACTGCACATTCCCAACCACGTACCAGTCAGTCTCCCCCGTCCTCTCGCAACACCATTCGCTAATCCACCCGCATTACTCCCATCCGAACACAACCGCACCCTCCTCTGTAGATTCAAGCAACATTCACAAACACGCGCATTCCAAACTCCCTCAATCCCTCACCCCTTGTCCCCAACCCTGCACCCGCCTATTTCCACCACCCTCCCCCCACTAACCCATTGCCACTACTGCAGGCGTCGACTGTACCAGGAATGAGTGTGGGCCTTGGGTGTCTCAATCGTCCCCAGAAGCGCAGTCATTTCATCGCACTTCGTCTTGTCGGCTTCATCCCAAACACACCACGTCCACGCTGCCACCACCCAAACATGAACCAATCATCAGTACCCGTCGCACACACACCTCTCCGTCACATCCAACACATCACGAGCACTACGCCCCAAAGTGCACACGCGATTCCGCTTACCCGCAGCTCCAGCTGGTGCAGTTGGACCAGCCGATGGTGCCTGAGCCCTTACAGAGCTCACAAACAGACACGCCACCACGAAGAAGCACGCAGCCCTTGACACCCCCATGATAGCTCACTTCCCCGGCAACACCGGCAAGCGCCCACACACTTGATTTACAGCAGTTGCCGCTACAGGGACCGATGGCTTGCAGACGATAATCCTCTGTAGCGGTGGGTGCTGCTTATATACTCCTTCGTGTCGGGTCCGTTCCAGATTCCTCGTCTGCCACGTAGCGCCCGCCCCTCAGTGCGACAAAACTCGAGTGTCATTTTCAAATTCCTACGTCGCCGTCAGAGGAAAGAGGGGCGGCCCTGGGAGAGGTGCAAAGTCAAACGTAGTCCTTTCACCGTCCTTTCGTTGTACCATCCGGAGTAAGGACTACGGCCAGGTCCATGGATCAGTGCACAAATTAATGAACTAAAAGTTCAGGAGATCATCCCTTCTGGACGCGAATGAGTGCGAACGCATCCGCCAGGGCAGTTCCGAACGAATCACCCAGCGCAGCCACTGAGCGTTCGCGGTACCAATTTTGGTGTGAGGGTGCCTTCCCAGCCGGCGGCTAGATCGCTGGTGGACTGCGAGAAAGGTGAACGTGGCGAGCGGCAAGAAGAGGAGAGTACAGAATCGGAGGTGGTGCACGGAGCGAGGTGCGAGCGAGTCTGGGTCCTGCGAGCGCAAGGCCGCTGCAGTAAAGCGCGTGGTCGGCACCACGTCGGCACAACCCCTCGAGGTAGGTGAGGCTTCGATGTCGGAATTCTATTGTGCCCATCCGACTCAACGTCGACGTTGGCCTCGGAGCTCCTGGTGGCAGGGCACACGACTTCCCGGGCAGCCCGTTTGTCGTTGGTATCCAAGGCCATGCGGCGCTGGGAGAGCCGCACCTTGGATCGATAAGGTGCAGCTCAGTTCAACTGCAGTGCAAATGCCGTTATCCTCTGCGATGATGAACTCAGTGATGGGACTGGCAGCCAGCCCGTTCGGCATCTGCGAATCCATCACACACACACACACACACACACACACCACCCCGAAATCTCCTCTCCTGTATCCGGGTTTTCTTGTTTCTACATTTTCACTTATTGTTTATGGTTTAGTTGAAGTTACATTGTCCTGATTTTGTTGATTTGTATCACTTTGTCTTTGCATGATATGGCGAGGGTTAGTACAACTTGTATGTTTTAAGTTCTTCTTTAGTTTTTAACTGTTTTGGTGATAGTTTTATACTTTTCATTATTTTTTTAAACCATGAAGTTTTCAATTAAAGCGGAGTTTATGTGACATATCTTATGTAGTAGTATTTTTTTTTTTTTTTTGTTTTTACTGTCTGACGTCTTTGGTTGGGGACATATTGAATTGATTTTAGGTAAGTTTTGGTGCGTGAGTATTGTGTAGTGCAGGGTGGATTGTTTCGCGCCCTCACAGTGTTGCATGATTTGTTCGAGTCCTAAATTATATTCTTATCTGTATATTAATATCTGTATTGAAAATATAAATTTTTGTGTATGATTTTGTGTGTAGAAGTATATGTATGTTTACATGTATATACATACAAAAGAGACAGTGGGACAAACAGTCTAACATAAATCGTTTAAAATACCAATTCCATAAAATTAAATAGAATGAAAATTGGGAGCAAAAAGTATTCTAATGGCCATACACTTGTGTTATTTAATGGTTCTGTACATAAACTTGCTTCCATAAAAAGCAAAAAGCGAAGAAAAAGAAACGAGATCTGAGCACAAGCGTAGAAAGTTGAGTATATTCAATGCACGAAGTCTATCATATAATATCCACCATCAATCCTCTATTCTATCCGTCAGTCTTGTTTTAGGATGTCACAAGAGGAAGGCACTTATCGCATACCTGTGCAACATTCCAGAGTTCGACCCACTGAACTTGGCAAAACTCTAGTGTGGAAGAGGGACCAAACTGTCGGATCTCCTGTGAAACTTTCAAGCGGCTTTCATCTTGCCTTTTTCATGATTCAATGTCACGAAGAACTTCTCCCCTTTCAGTAGTTACTTCTTTTCCTTCCATGCTTACAATGAATACTAGCATAGTGGTATCACAGAATCCCAGGCACACTCGATGGCTGTTCAGTAACCAATGCTCGTGCCAGAATCTACAGTGAGTATGAACCCTCCCTTGATCCCACAGTTCCAAAGACAGGACTCTCGCCTCTACAGTTTTGTGTGCCACCAAATTCGACGGATATACAACCTGAAATTTGACGGATCCAACCTGGAGCAATTAAAAACAAGGTTCGCGAATCACCGAGTGCAATTCCAGGTCAAGGTACTCGGTGACAAGGTAATCACCGAGTGTCAAGGTAAACAAATCGGGAAGTAATAATATTAGATTATATGTTAAAATGGTTAAATAATTTTGGTAGTATTTAAGGAGCTCAGAAGCTATATGAATAACCAGATTGAACGAGAAAATGTAAAATTTTTTAAACTATTTTAATATTGTTCCTGTTTAAAATAGTTACTTGGAAGTATTTTTACTTTTTGATAAACACAACAAAGCTTTGGTACAAGCTTTTAAAGTCGTCTGGTACTTCTGTGATTGTTGTTTTGGGTTAAAAACTTCAAATTAAATATACTTAATATTTAATTTTGGTAATATCGTTCCGAGTTTGTTTGGATATAAACAGTTGAAACAACAGTTGAAACAAACTCGGAGCTTGTTTGGATAACGTGATATTTTATAAACCATAAACAATAAGTGAAAATGTAGAAACAAGAAAACCCGGATACAGGAGAGGAACAATAGAATAGAGGACTGATGGTGGATATTATATGATAGACTTCGTGCATTGAATATACTCAACTTTCTACGCTTGTGCTCAGATCTCGTTTCTTTTTCTTCGCTTTTTGCTTTTTATGGAAGCAAGTTTATGTACAGAACCATTAAATAACACAAGTGTATGGCCATTAGAATACTTTTTGCTCCCAATTTTCATTCTATTTAATTTTATGGAATTGGTATTTTAAACGATTTATGTTAGACTGTTTGTCCCACTGTCTCTTTTGTATGTATATACATGTAAACATACATATACTTCTACACACAAAATCATACACAAAAATTTATATTTTCAATACAGATATTAATATACAGATAAGAATATAATTTAGGACTCGAACAAATCATGCAACACTGTGAGGGCGCGAAACAATCCACCCTGCACTACACAATACTCACGCACCAAAACTTACCTAAAATCAATTCAATATGTCCCCAACCAAAGACGTCAGACAGTAAAAACAAAAAAAAAAAAAAATACTACTACATAAGATATGTCACATAAACTCCGCTTTAATTGAAAACTTCATGGTTTAAAAAAATAATGAAAAGTATAAAACTATCACCAAAACAGTTAAAAACTAAAGAAGAACTTAAAACATACAAGTTGTACTAACCCTCGCCATATCATGCAAAGACAAAGTGATACAAATCAACAAAATCAGGACAATGTAACTTCAACTAAACCATAAACAATAAGTGAAAATGTAGAAACAACAAAACCCGTGTGTGTGTGTGTGTGTGTGTGTGATGGATTCGCAGATGCCGAACGGGCTGGCTGCCAGTCCCATCACTGAGTTCATCATCGCAGAGGATAACGGCATTTGCACTGCAGTTGAACTGAGCTGCACCTTATCGATCCAAGGTGCGGCTCTCCCAGCGCCGCATGGCCTTGGATACCAACGACAAACGGGCTGCCCGGGAAGTCGTGTGCCCTGCCACCAGGAGCTCCGAGGCCAACGTCGACGTTGAGTCGGATGGGCACAATAGAATTCCGACATCGAAGCCTCACCTACCTCGAGGGGTTGTGCCGACGTGGTGCCGACCACGCGCTTTACTGCAGCGGCCTTGCGCTCGCAGGACCCAGACTCGCTCGCACCTCGCTCCGTGCACCACCTCCGATTCTGTACTCTCCTCTTCTTGCCGCTCGCCACGTTCACCTTTCTCGCAGTCCACCAGCGATCTAGCCGCCGGCTGGGAAGGCACCCTCACACCAAAATTGGTACCGCGAACGCTCAGTGGCTGCGCTGGGTGATTCGTTCGGAACTGCCCTGGCGGATGCGTTCGCACTCATTCGCGTCCAGAAGGGATGATCTCCTGAACTTTTAGTTCATTAATTTGTGCACTGATCCATGGACCTGGCCGTAGTCCTTACTCCGGATGGTACAACGAAAGGACGGTGAAAGGACTACGTTTGACTTTGCACCTCTCCCAGGGCCGCCCCTCTTTCCTCTGACGGCGACGTAGGAATTTGAAAATGACACTCGAGTTTTGTCGCACTGAGGGGCGAGCGCTACGTGGCAGACGAGGAATCTGGAACGGACCCGACACGAAGGAGTATATAAGCAGCACCCACCGCTACAGAGGATTATCGTCTGCAAGCCATCGGTCCCTGTAGCGGCAACTGCTGTAAATCAAGTGTGTGGGCGCTTGCCGGTGTTGCCGGGGAAGTGAGCTATCATGGGGGTGTCAAGGGCTGCGTGCTTCTTCGTGGTGGCGTGTCTGTTTGTGAGCTCTGTAAGGGCTCAGGCACCATCGGCTGGTCCAACTGCACCAGCTGGAGCTGCGGGTAAGCGGAATCGCGTGTGCACTTTGGGGCGTAGTGCTCGTGATGTGTTGGATGTGACGGAGAGGTGTGTGTGCGACGGGTACTGATGATTGGTTCATGTTTGGGTGGTGGCAGCGTGGACGTGGTGTGTTTGGGATGAAGCCGACAAGACGAAGTGCGATGAAATGACTGCGCTTCTGGGGACGATTGAGACACCCAAGGCCCACACTCATTCCTGGTACAGTCGACGCCTGCAGTAGTGGCAATGGGTTAGTGGGGGGAGGGTGGTGGAAATAGGCGGTTGCAGGGTTGGGGACAAGGGGTGAGGGATTGAGGGAGTTTGGAATGCGCGTGTTTGTGAATGTTGCTTGAATCTACAGAGGAGGGTGCGGTTGTGTTCGGATGGGAGTAATGCGGGTGGATTAGCGAATGGTGTTGCGAGAGGACGGGGGAGACTGACTGGTACGTGGTTGGGAATGTGCAGTATTCTGGGGACTAATGAAGAGGACTGCATGAAGAAGATCAATACGGGGACGGCTCTGTTTGGGGTGTTCGACGGGAGTTTCATCGACCAGGCGGCAAATATGTACTCGCTGAAGCCCATCCGCACGGAAGGGTCCAGCAGTGGAACGGAAAATCAGTACTACGCGGTGGGAATTGTGAAGAAGGCCAGCTGCCCTGGAAAGTTGGCTGACATGAAGGGGAAGCGATCGTGCCACAGTGGGTACGGGAGGAGTGCGGGGTGGACTCTGCCGATTGCGACGATGATCGATGCGAACCTGATCTCCACGGTGTCGAGGTGAGCGTGGGTGTGGGGGATTGTGGCGCTCGTGGTTTGTGGGATTGCCAGTAGAGATGGTGTGAACAGTTGGGTTGGATTTGGTGACTGGTGGGACGGTAACTGGTGCTTGATGGATGTGACGGCACAGGGAGGATCCGCTGCCATGAGCGGGGTTTTAGCCAGGACGCTGACGCGAGAGACGTATGGTTGTGTGGTTGGCAGGACGCCCCAGAACAATGACATTGAGTCGGTGACGGCGTTCTTCTCGAAGACGTGCGCAGCGTCGAACGCCCCCGAGACGAGCATATGCTCCGGGTGCAAGACCACTACCGGGTGCACGACGAAGGACGAGTACTATGACTACCAGGGGGCATTCAGGGGCGTGGTTGAGGGCGCTTGCGACGTGGGATTCACGAAGTTCACGATTCCGACGGAGTACGCGCTTGGTGGAATCAAGGCCCAGAACTGGACTGGGTTGGAGGGGCCAACTTCATACGCCCTTTTGTGCAGCTCGGGACCGGCGGTGTGCGGGGATTTGTCCAGCTTCGCGACGTGCAATTTCGGATCGGCACCACCGCACACGATCATGGTCAAGAACACCCTGGCCGCGACGGAGATCGCCACATTCAATGCGCTGATGGACAAGGCAAATTCGGATGCCCAGTTCAACGCGCTTTTCTTTTCCGGCAAGAACACTGGCAACAACATTTTCTCTTCTGATGCCACCAAGACCCTGGCATACGACGGAAGTGCGTCGGCGTTGACGTCGAGCATCAACAAGGCGAAGGCGACGATTGCGAGAGTGAATGCCGTGCCCACGGCCACAGGTGGTGCTGCCAGTCTCGCGAAGAACGGCAGCCTGACGATCGCGTCGGTGCTGATGTCAATGTGGGTGGTGATCGCTGCCTTGGCATCATAAGCGGCGATGCCGCGGCAGGACTGAGAATCTGGGTGGAGGACGCTGCCGTTTGACGAGGGAGGACCATGAGGACACCGAAAGGGATGGGAGTGGAGGTGACGTGAGGGCGTGTGAGCATGTGCGCAGGGGAGACGGGGAAAGCGGTGACCCTGAGAATGAGGAAGATGAAGCGCGGCAGATGAAGCAAACGTTGCAGGCCGTGGCCTTTGGTATTTCTAGCGGGGGAAATGGAAGAGTTCTCAGGGTAGCTTCGGGGAGGGCGTTTTCCCTGCGAGGGTTGGTAGAAGAGCTGTGTAGAGGGATAGTTTGGGTCAGTTTTCGTCCTGATGTGGGCTGCGTGAGCATCTTGGAAACATTCACACGGAAGGTGGCGGATGGGTTGGGATGCTCGTTGTATGCATACGTAAATGTAATGATAATAGGAGTGATGGTTGCCTGTCAGCTACCATCTATATTGTTATGTGGAATGAAATGGACTGATTGAAGGAGGTGGAAGTGTATGGTGGAAAATTGTGTGGGTTGCGTTGAGATTGTTGAGACGACGTTGTATTGGGTGGTGTGGTGCCTCTGAATGGTTGAATGAGTGCCCGTAATTTGAGTAAATGTACCTTGAACCAGGGACTGTTTCGGAATGTCCGCAGCATGCTAAGAGTGAATGGGCACGCGACGATATCCAAGAGGTGTGAGGCGTGCCAGTGACGACGCATCTGTTTCTGTTCCCATGTAGTGGATATGCTCCAAAAGCGGAGGAAGTGTCTATGCTCACACGCGGTCGGCAGCTGTTGGCTGGTGGCGCGCGAAGACGTGTGGAGCGGAGTTTTTGGCACTGAGTCAAGCCAGTTTTTGTGCTGTGCAGGTTGCACATGTCGGAACATATCTGCTCGGAGTACAACCCTGGAGTGCCGAAAACGTACCAACACGCACACGCACGACGGAAGCCTGGAGCAATGCAGGTGCATCCTCGGAGGTAGAGACAATACGAACACCTGTTCCACCGGCGTTGCCCAAATTTAGCCTCCGTGAGCTTAGAAGGGCGCTTCCATTGCAGTTGCGGAGGGCACCGCAGTATGCAACTGTGGCGTTTGAGGAGAGGTGTAAGGGGGTGCGGATGCTGGTGCTGTGGTCAAGGGCAGGGTACCGATCTTAGGTACGTCATCCGGAAGAGGGTCGGCGTCCGCATTGTTCATAGAAAGTTTCAACTGAAGGCGTGGCGAGGCCGTTGGGACGGAGAAAGGATTGTGGGACGCACTGTTCATACATGTCTGGATGAGCCAACGTTCGTTTGTGGGAAAGGTTAGTTGTTGGATTGTCATACTTTGGTGAAGTAAAACATGTTCGAGGATAAGTGCGAATGTGGATTAGCTGAGAAGGAACTTGGAGTTGCACGGTTTTCAAACTTGACGCAACGTGTGAGTTGCCAACACCCGCTTTTAAGATTGATTCCATGAATGGAATGTAATAAGCAAATTCTCCAGAATGGGCCCCTCCAACGGCGCCAGAGATATCGATTTTCACTTCGTCTTCAATCAATATGTGTGCAACGTCCTTTTTTTCTTTTTCTTTTTTTGAAGAAATGTGTACTGAAGATGTTATCGAAATATTGTAGTTTTTTTTTTGCTTTCTGAAACAAGAATATTCATGTTGAGAAATACCTCAATAATGTTGGGTGTCGAATGGATATGCTAGGAGTATGAAAATTTGACATGGTTGTGAGATTAATAAGAGTGCATTACACCCCAAAAATCATGATTTCTTTCAAAAAGCTTTCTCTGAACAAATATTTCTGATCAACAACTTTGTGCGTAGTTTGCTTCTTTCTTCTGTGGGAACGTTCCAAGTATTGGCATGTGAGATCGCCTTAGAATGTGATATTTCCTAAGCAAACAAGCAAACATAGGATTCATGAGGATTCTGCAATTTGAAACGCATTTGTTGTGAATGTAGAGGTCAGGGTTGCAGGCAGGAAGAATACGATTATTGAAAAGTATGGAATATGAAGAATTGTTGTAGGGATGCATCAGGGATTAAAACCAAGAGTAGAGTGTTCAGTTTGGATCGGTTTGTTATCATTCAAAGTCTAGTAGAACATGGTTTCAAGCATCACTGTCATTAAATGAATGATCACGCTGTATTTATCCCATTTGATTGCTCCAAATCATATCTAGTTATCTTTTTTATAATTCATGATGTTAAATATAAATTTAATATCATTTTTCTTAGATGATTTTTGTACAAGTACATGTGTTCTAAATTGTGACCAACATATATTGATATATTGATCTATAAAGGCAGTAAAACAGTGATGTTGATTGGTAGAGAAATAAATGATAAAATATTAAATTAAGAATAGATCTATACAAAATTAGTTTGAACTTAGATTAGACCTTCCATGTATTGATCTTTTTTGATTTGGTAACATGCATCTTAATGAAAATTAAATTATTTTTGTCTTTAGTTGATAGTTATTTTTATTTAAATACATCTTCACATTGACTCTTCACATTGTTTTTAGGCTTTTTTATTACTATAAATTTATTAGCTTTACTTATTTTTATACAAACTATTTGGATCTATTGTATTTTTATTTTATATCAATTTTAATACATTAATATTTATTAAATCATTTTCTATACAACGTAATTGTTAAACGGTTCAATTAACTAAAGACTGTTTAAAAACACTAGTTGTACAAGGAGATCCAAACCAATAAGATTTGGATAGTAGAAGGCAAGACAAAGACATTTTATTCATATAAGAACTACTATCATAATACAATTGCTTATATTATGTAAAATTTAAATAAAACATATAATATGTTCATAAATCTAGATGTGTCTTAGAATGGTTAGTATATTAAATTAAAGAGAGTTAGTATAAGAAACTTTATTTTTATTTTTTATTTATTTTGATTATAGCATTTTAATTATAGAAGATCTAAATATTTAGTATGAAGCCTTGAAAGAAGATCACGGAGTAAAGATGAAAAATTAAACTACTAAGAGATTTATTTGAAAGGATGGAAATATGGTATGGACAAATGAAAGAAGAAGTGAAGATCTTCATCCCCATTAATTAATGGTCATGTCCAATAGACTTTTAGTAGGTTATCCATGAAGAGAAGAAAGATTTTAGTAACTTTAAAGAGGACATTTGAAAATTAGAGCCTAGAATTATAAAGCTGATTTTTTGTACTACAATTTTAGAATAATAATCAAGAAATTTGGAATTTTTATGAAAGAAGAGTAGATGCTTGAAATTAAGGTGTACAAATTATATCTACTATTATTCTTTTGAAAATACAAGGAATTGTATAAGACCTTTTAGAAATTATATAGTGCAATTTTAGAAGTGATTTCATGATTTCCATCTTGTATAGAAGAATTGTTATCTTTGGAGTTAAAAAAAAGATATATTAGAAGTTGAAGATAACAAATCTAATTGTAAGGCAATAAGTAGAGTATTTTATTGATAGTAATGATTTCCACCATATATTGAGCTTCTAATCAAATATTTATCTAAAAATTTCTAAAAAGATGAATTATTATGTTAAAAAACTATATATTAAAATTTCATAGCATTTAGATATTTAATTTGTGAGATATGAAGAATTTTGCATATAGGTATTTATAAATAAGCATTAGAAGCTACTATTAAGGTTTTAGAAATATCTAAAGATTAGCAACAAATTGATAATTGAAATTTGTTATAATAATTGTTAAGAATACATTAGTAATTTATATAAAATCTGAATATTAGTAGATGGTTTGTTTTAGAGATATGCTCTATTAAGATTTAGAAAAAATCCTCCTTAAGATTAATGAAGGATTTAATATATTTTACTACATTTTGAGAATTCTAAAGTACTTGAGACTTATGTACTTAATATAATAGCCCTTTTTAGAAATAATTTTATATAAATTTAGAATTTTTATCTATCTTAATAATTAATTAAAAAATTAGTGATAGCCAAAAGTTCAATACTTTCTTAAGGCAAATTCTTTCTATTCTGGCATAATTAATGCTTCCACTAAGAGAGTCTTAAGGCACTTATTTTTCTACAAGTAAAAATGGAGGATCAAAATCCAGAGTTTGGATTACCAAAAGAGGTGGCTGCTCAAGACCTTTTTAAGGTATTTGCCCAATTTATGGAAGAGAGGTAATAAATATAAGGTAATGATAAGAGCACCACCAAAGCCTTATAAGTAGTGGTAGATAAGGTTGGGAGATTTGAAGGAAGGAACATCACCAAGTTTTTGAAGGTTTACATATGTGAAATAAAAATATATCAAGTTTCAAAGATGAAAATGATTATTATTTTTTATTTGATAATAATACCAAAAATTAGAGAGAAGGTGCACAAACTACATGAAGAGATTATATTATAGAAAAGATTTGAAGAAATATTGAAGGATAAGTTCTCTAAGGAAGACTCAAAAAAATGACTAAAAAATTATTTTTGGAGTGGATTGAACCAAGACTAGAGAATCTGATGGTTCCAAATGAATTAATCAGGGAATTTGAAACAAAGTTTAGTCAATTACTATAGTATAACATGGAATTATTCGAAACTAAAAAAATTAAATTATTCTTGCAAGAAATTAATAAATACTTAGAGGACAAGCTGTTCTTTTATTCAGCAAATAAGATATCTCAGAGTGGATTTATAAATAATTTGATGTTAATAAAAGAAACAATAGCACTTGTAACTAAATAATAGAAGATTAAGATTTGTGATTTTTTATTAAGATATCATAGACATTCTAATAATTATCTAGTTAGTGTGCATAGATAGAAATAAGTAGAACTAGATTAATTTGATAATATTTTAAAAAGAAGCTTCTTAAAAGTTTCAGACATGGTTTCACTTTTATATATGGATATAGTTGATTGGTAGCTAAAAACTTAGCTAACAAGTTAGCCATGTGTCATACATGTTGGTAGTTTGTGGAATAAATTAAATACGTGGCGTACATATGAAAAACTTGTCTTGAAAGTTAGATACATGTCTTGTAAATTAGACACATGTTGGAGGTTCTCTAGAATACTATCACGTAGCTTTTAGATAGATAGTATATATAGAGATAAGACTTTTTTCATTCTTATCAACGCCTTTCTTATTCTTAGTCTTATTTTAAGAGCCTTTAATCTTATCTTTGAAAATAGCCATTCTAATTTTAATATTATTATATTTTTGAGTGATTTTCTATTCTTTTTAATAATATAAGAATTTATTGACATTTTATCCTCTTATGATTTATGTCCTTGATAATTTGATAAGAATAAAGATTTATTGTTCTTATTTTGTGTTTAAGAAGTGAGTGGATTATCCCACTTCTATTATTGCATTTGAAAGTTGTGGATTATCCACCTTTAAACTAACATTCTTTGCTTTCTAACCTTGATTTTTTCCTTGAAAGAGAGTAGATTTTTATTTGATATTAGAGATTGTAGATTATCCTCCTCTAATTCAAATTATAGATTATTAAATTGCCTAAAATGGAAGAAAAGATCATGGATATTACACTTAGTGAAAGTGAGAATAGATTTGCAACTATTGTAAATCTTCAAGAGCTTGTCAATATTCTTAGGGTGGAAATTTTACAAATTACTAATATCAATCATAAAGGTACTATTCCTATGTTTGTAGAAAAGTTTAGAACCTACGCCAAAAAGTTGTATAATTGAGAGAAGCAAGTAAATTGGCCTCACAAGCAAATCCAAGAAGCCTTACTTCTACAAGCATGAAGGAGGCAAAAATTAATATACTTGAGAAGTTTGATAGAACAAGATCAAAATTTTGAGGATTTTTGCAACAAATCAAGCTATATCTAAAGCTGCATCCTTTCCAATATTCTAATGGATATACTCAAGTTAGATTTATAGGTGCACTTCTATCTAGAAGTATTCTTTCTTGGTTTGTACCTTTGATAGAAAAAGATTCATGACTTCTTTATTATTTAAATTTATTCTTCAAAGTGTTTACAACCACATTTAGAAAAAGTGATCAAGAGAGGGTAGCAGAGACCAAGCTCTTATATTTACAATAAAGATCACGGTGTTGTCTTGTGGTTTGGCTACCATGTGAAAAAATTATATACATATATTTAGTTTGTAATTTATTATATACTTAAATGAAAGCCATAACAATGGATTTTATTGGTTACGAGATGTAATTAGGTTATTAATTTGGAAAGAATTTACCTAAATTGGTTATTATTAAGATATATATAATTTTATTTTTTTTATAATAATAATTTTGAGATTGATTTTATATTGATAATAACTTTTGTATATTTTAAATCACCTTTGTTAGATATTGGTGATCCTTAAGATCTTATTTACTTCTTTTATTTGGTATTTAGAATATATGTTATGTAAATCTTATAAAAAAAAAAGAATTAGAAAGGGATTTTTAGTATGAAAGGGGATAGTTAGGCTATCCATGTGGATGAATGGAGATAGATGATAGAAGTCTTTATTCCTATTGAAAAAAAATCATGCCCAATGGGCTTTAAGGAGGCTGCCTGAGGGTTTATTAGAGATTAGGATTTGTTTTTTGAGAGGAGTCAAACATCACAGGCTAGAATCAGCAAGTTTGGATTTTTGGATATGGTTTTGGTGCAAATCTTGCATGATTTGGACTTTTTATGAAGGAGATATAAGTACTCAAAGTTAGGATGTTGAAATTATATCTGTTGTCACTCTTTTGGATATAACTTGTGTGTATAGAGAGCAATAGAGGATCATCAATTGGGGCTAAAAATAAAACTTTCTTGGCTATATTTTTTATATATGGTTTTATAAAATTCAAGGTGGGATGAAGGAGATATTGGGAGTTGAAGTCAATGCTTGTAAGATAAGGGCAGTAAGTGACACTACTTGACTAGTGGTTATGTTTTGAGCTATATCTTAAGCAATTTGATAGATTTTTGGCTCAAAAGTATATATGGTTATGTCACAAGGCTACGTACAAAATTTTGTGACATTAAGATTTTGGATTTGTGAGATATGAAGTAAATAGTACTTGGATGTCTCTGAGCTAGGATTTTAAGCACATGCTAGGACTTTTAAGATAATAGACGATTGAAAGCAAATTTACATTAGATTCTTTTTTGTGATAAAATTTAAGAGTATTACGTACACTTTGGAGAAAATTGTATAGAAACTAAATAGTTGAATCAAGAGTTATAGAACTCTAAAGTTTGAAAAGAAATATATGATTGCAGGTGTATAAAATTTTGAAGGGTTTTTGTGGCAATTTGAACCCTTTTGTACAAATCTACTTGAATATAAGAGGGTTTATCTATACAACTTTTCTTTTATAATATTTTTATATTATTTATCTTTTTTATTAACAATAAATTATTTATTAGAATTTTATCAATAAGTCTCAAATAAATTCTCCACAGCCAGCTATTCAGTGTATTCCCAGATAAAAAATCATGCCACATAACATCTTGGTGAATCCGATATAAAACATCTGGAGTAGAGAGTTTTGAAGAAATATTTTGGCTTTTTATTATGATAGGGGAACAAAGAGGTAGTAGTAGAAACTGCACTGGGCATCACCAATGGAGCTTGATCTTGCTACAATTCAAATATTTCAAACATTTGCTTTTTATATGCAGCAACAATAAGTAGTGGAACACAAGGAGGCATTGGCTACTAAAACCTTACAATCTATTGTTGGTTTATTGGATCAATTCAATGGGAAGAACATCTCTAAGTATTTGAAGTATTATGCTCGGGAGATGGAGCTTAATAAAGTACCAAAGAAGAAGATGATCTTAATATTTGAGCTTGCAATTGTACTTGAACTTTGTGAGCACATAAAGAAGATTATTCAAACTCATGGAGCAAGATGGGAGGATTTTATCCTTCAACTTAAAGAGGAGTATTCTTTGGAGGATGCTGAAAGGGTAACTAAAAAATCATTTATGGAATAGATTAATAAATCCAATAAGGGATTGATTGCAACAGAGTTATTTCGAGAATTCGAAAGATAATTTTTTCAACTATCTTGGGTAGTAAATCTTATACTTGAAAATGACAAGGTGGAGCTATTTCTCCAATCAGCCGATAATAAGTTACAAAGGGAGTTGGAGTTATTGCTGGAGGATAATATAGAAGATAATGGACTTATTACTGATTGGAAGAAGGTCTTAGAAGTAGTGGGAATACTTGCTAAAAGAAAATATTGGAGAGGTAAGGTAGTAAGATAAGAAATTAGGCCTCCATCAATTACAATATATCATAAGTAATTATCAAAACTTGTTATACCAATATCTATTGCTTCAATTCCTACATGTCTAGTTGTACCTCAAAAAGATGCAATTGAAGAATTGGTAAAAGAAATAAAAGACTTGCAAATCAAATTGAAAATGTTAGAAGAAAAAGGAGGAATATCTAAGATCAAACCTGCATCAAAGCAAGGATATATATAGAGGTGTATTTGGTGCAATAATATGGAACATCCTCATAAGGAATGTAGAGATTTTGCTGATATTTTATAACAAGGAGTAATTTTATGGAAGGATGGGAAGATTTCTTTACGAGATATAAATGAGTTTTTCAAAACCAACTTTAGAAAAGGATGGATGAATAGGATTTTAGAGGATTATCTATCTCAACATAATATGGCATGAGGGAAAGCCACCACTTATAGCATTGAAGTTGTAAGGCAGAAAGAAGATGGTTTTGGCAAATATATAGAGACGGGGGATTTTTGAAATCATTCTATCACTAGCATGAATAAGAAAAAAATTACAAGGCAAGAATTACTCAATATAGCCACAATAATCAGGAATGCTAGAAGATGGGATGATCTTGTAGACACCATGTGTGTATATGCTTATTTAGCAAAATTCCATCATTAAACTTTAATGGATATGAAAAGGGAAAAAAATATAATAGAAAAAAACCTTGAGGAATCAAATAATAAGAAAAGATCTCAAAGAGATGAAAAGAAAACACAGAATAAGGAGATATCTACAACGCACGATAATAAATCATTTGAGAGTAGACCATCAAAATCATACTTTGGAGATATACTGCTACCAAAAAAAAAATGAGAAGAAAGAATGGAAGCAGGTAAAAATAAGAAAAAGGATAAGCCTATTGCCTACAAATTGTAATCAAATATTGAGGCAACTATAGATTTGAAAGAGGTACCAGAAGAAAAGGTGTTGAATGCCAAAATTAAATTTATATTATAAGAAATTTTGAACATTGCAAAGAAAGAATTTCATAATATCATTATTGACACTATCAAGCAAAAAAGACAATTGATAAGGGAGTTTGCAATATCCAATGCTGTAGATACAACATTAATAAAAAAAAAAAGAGTTGAAATTGGCTGAGTGTTATATCAATCAAAAGGATCAATTTTTTTTGGATGAGGATAAGATTGATGACAAGGATCTTAGTCATTATTCTAAGAGGCATTAGGCTAGAGCTACCACAAAAACTTTGGTGAAGATGGGAGACTTGACAAATCTAGTAGTTATTCTTATTGATCATGGATCT
Organism: Physcomitrellopsis africana; assembly: GCA_036785485.1. Classification (NCBI taxonomy): domain Eukaryota; kingdom Viridiplantae; phylum Streptophyta; class Bryopsida; order Funariales; family Funariaceae; genus Physcomitrellopsis; species Physcomitrellopsis africana. The sequence continues at coordinate 45,209 of JAWRVF010000181.1, read as the reverse complement.
AAAATCAATATTATGTCTAAAGATATTTATAAATATGGGAGGTGGTCCATTGATACTAAATATGGTTGGATGATCTAAACAACAAATAATACACATGGAGACCTTTATGGTGCTTGTCCAAATCTAAAAATAAAAATTAGAGATGTATCTACTGAACAAAACTTCTTTATTCAGAACAATACTTCTTATCAAATAATTCTTGGACAACCATATATTATTACTGTAAGGATGGAAACTAAGATATTAGATGATGGATCTGCATGTATTTGCATCAAAAGCCAAGATGGTAAACGAGCAATATAATTTTTAATTATACCTACTAATCATAAGCACAATAGGGATTATTTAAGGAGTGGCTCATTACCAAGGATCAAAAAGTGATTTAAAGGTTTTTGAAAAGTGCCACTATAGAGCAAGGATGTAATCGTATATTAAAAAAAAATACTCTTGTAAGAAAAAAAAAGTACATTTATATATGAATTATAAAATCTTTTAGAAGTGGATTTGATATGTACACATAATTTAACAACCTACAAAAATAAGAGAAGGAGGTTAACAAAAATATATGAAGCAATACTGTGACGCCAACCACAACTTTGATTCTTTTTAGTACATACCGGAAGATGTACAGGTTTGGAAGGGATGGATGTCGTGTTGTAGTTTGGCTACCATATGAAAATATTGTACATGTATATTTAATGTATAATTTACTATACAACTAAGTGAGCCATATCAGTGGCTTTGATTGATTATAAGATATAGTTAGATTATTAATTTAGAAAGAATCTATCTAAAAAGGTTATTATTAAGATTTATACAATCTTATTTCTTTTGTGATAATAATTTTGATATTGATTTTATATTGATAATAACTTTAATATATCTTAAATCACCTTTGTTAGACATTGGTGATCCTTAAGATCTTATTTACTTTTTTTATTTGATATTTAGAATACATATTATATAAATCTTATAAAAAAAAGATTAGAAAGGAGTTTTTAGTATGAAAGGGGGTAGTTAAACTATCCATATGGATGAATGGAGATAGATGATTGAAGTCTTTATTCCTATTGGAAAAAAATCATACTCAATGGACTTTAAGGAGGCTGCCCAAGGGTTTATTAGGAATTAGGGTTTTTTTTTTGAGAGGAGTCAAATATCAAAGGCTAGGATCAGTAAGTCTTGGTTTTTGGATATGGTTTTAGTACAAATCTTGCATGATTTGGACTTTTTATGAAAGAGATATAGGCGCTCAAAATTAGGGTGTCAAAATTATACCTACTGTCACTCTTTTGGATATAACTTGTGTATACAGAGAGCAATAGAGGATCAACAATTGGAACTAAAAAGAACACTTTTTTGGCTATACTTTTTATATATGGTTTTATAAAATTCAAAGTGGGATGAAGGAGATATTGGGAGTTGAAGTCAATGCTTATAAGATAAAAGCAGTAAGTGACACTACTTGACTAGTGGTTATATTTTGAGCTATATCTTAAGCAATTTGATAGATTTTTGGCTCAAAAGTATATATGGTTATATCACAAGACTATGTATAAAAATTTTGTGGCATTATGGTTTTGGTTTTGTGAGATATGAGAAAAATAGTACTTAAGTGTCTCTGAGCTAGGGTTTTAAGCACCTGTTAGGATTTTTGAGATATCAGATGATCAAAAATGAATTAATGGTTGATTATTTTTTGTGGTGAAACTTAAGAATATTATTTATATTTTGAAGAAAACTTAATAGAAATCAAACAATTGAATCAAGATTTTTTGGACTCTAAAGATCAAGAAGAAATAAGTCATTGCGGTGTCGTGAAGGAGAGAGCCCTCTTCAAAAAATTGCTGGAATCTTGGCTGCCTATTAAATGAAAAAAAAGAAGACTGCTAATATTTCAATTTATACCCTTGTGATTTCCTTCAAAATATCTTGTTTATCAACCCCTTTGTTCTTTCAAAGATTCTCTGATCAAAATCCTTTGACTCCCTAAAGATTTCTTCAAAGATTCTTTTAGAGTATAATAAACTCATTCAAGATCCAACACAAAAAAATGAGAGAGAAAAAATATTTATTTTCAATCCAAAAAGGATTTAAATAGGCAACTTTAGCTAATATCCGAACAATATCCGATATATGGTAATACTTGTTTGATACTCATTTGATATCCAATTGATATTCGGATCTCAGATATCCCATAATCCTAAAATTCTTTGATTGATATCTTAGAATCTTAAGATTCTCTATTTGATACCATAGAATCTTTAGATTTCTTATTTAATATCTTGGAATTCTGAGATTTCTTATTTGATTCTATAGAATCTTAAGATTTTCTATTTGATACCTTGAAATTTTAAGAATCCCTATTTGATACTTTGAAATCTTGAGATTTTTTATTTGATATTTTAGAATCCTATGATTTCTTATTTGATACCTTGAAATTCTAAGATTTTATATTTGATATCTTAGAATCATAAGATTCTCTGTTTATATTACAATTTTGAAACTAGTTCTAATTTATCCCTGTTCACATTATAATATGGAACTAATTCTAATTTATTCCTATTCACATTATAATTTGGAACTAATTCTAATTTATCCCTATTCACATTATAGTTTTAGAATTAGCTCTAATTTATCCCTATTTATATTATAGTTTTAGAATTAGCTCTAATTTATCCCTATTTATATTATAGTTTTAGAATTAGCTCTAATTTATCCCTATTAACACTATAATTTTAGAATTAGCTCTAAATTAATCTTGTTTATATTATAATTTTTATACATACTTATTTGATTTTGATGCACTTTTTGTAAATACATCACGGCATCCACCTCCCCTAAATCTACACATCCTCTAATATGTGCTATCCTATTCCTCTTCATTTTTATTTGTTTCTCATTCTTCTTCTTTTCAATCTTCTTTTAATAATTGTGAGGGTAAAATTCACTCTTCAATCCAAGTTATAAGGTGGCTTCAATTAAGAATTGCTTATAAATTGCGGTGTGAAGTATAAGAAGCAATAAATAACAATAAAGGAGAAGAACAACACAAAACAAGTGAAATATGTGCAATTAAGTAATTGCACATTATAAAACTAGTCACACTCTGTTTACTAGATTTTCACTTAATAAAAAATAAAAGTAAAAAATAAAAATTATTTTTTCAAGTAGGTAATTTTTTTATCTTTTCAATGATATAAAAAACATGTAAATCTAAGTTACTATGAGTAAGTTATGATAATTCAAAATTAGAAGATAAATAATGGAAAAAATTAATTTGAAATTTTTACCTCAAAGGTAACTTGTTACAAGATGATGGATTTGAACCTCATCAAGGCTCATAAGTAGTGTATACGGGTGTCTTAAAGAGGCCACGAGGCCTTAGTCTTATCCTCCTACCTACATCCAAGGTGCCACAACCCATGTGGGACTTGTGTACCTCCCTTCCTACAAGGACTACAATAGCTGTTGGTCCTCCTATTTTATATTAGTAGAACTAATAATTTTGTATTTTTGACTTCACCATGGTGTTCAAAAATACTTTATTAGCCTAAGAACCTTACATGGCCTTCAAATCTTGCTCCATTTTTTCATAATGGCTCCCAAGGTGGTAAAATTTATTTTTACCAAAGTCTTCAAAATTGCTCTAAAAATTCTTAATAAATTCTAAATAAATTCTAAATAAATTCTAAAAATCTCTATAATATTTTTAAGATAATAATATTAATTTAAGACTATTTTATTCTATCCTAGAAATTTTTTTTAATAATAAAATCAATAAAAATTAACTCAAAATCCTATTTTCTATAAAATTAAATAAAAAGACATGAGATTTCTTTTTCATGCTTCTTCTACCTACTAAGTAACATTTATAGGTTTTTAATGAATAATACATATAGTTAGAAGTCCAATATAGACATTGGTCTTAATAACTAACTCTTAATATTTAAAATAAATAAAAATATTAAACTAACTAAAATAATTGCTTCCAAGACTTATTAAGACTCCATTTTTGTAACTTTTCTTTTAATAAGACTTTTATATTTATATATACTTTTAAATTCTAATAAATATTTAAATAGTCAAAAAGACTCTCTAATCCTTGTATTTGTATAATTAAACTATTTAAGACTATATTTTTAATCAATCCACCAATAAAGATCCATTGATGGGACTTACAATAGTGGTTCTTGATCTAATTTCTGAGCTTCTAACTCTTAAATATCTTTGGTGTAAATTTGCTGATCTCTTTTCTTGAATAGTTTAACCCATTGTCGTGAAGTAAATACATCCATATATAGAAACCTAACTTAACTATCTTTTCTTCAAAATTTTATTAAGTTCTTTCTTTCTTCTTACCAATCTAAGTTTTTATATAGTTTAGGAAAAATTTCTCACTTTCTTTCTTTTTCTTTGGTTAAATTTTTATCTTATCTTTAATCTTAACTTTAACTTTGATCTAGCCTTGAAACTTTCTTTTATTTCTTTTATCTTTTTTTCAATCTTAGATTTTAGTAGATTCAGGGTTATATTTGTAGATATAAGGAGTTTTGACTTTGAGATTGAATTTAGGATTTACCAAGGATAAATAGTAGATTTGGATGTCAATAGTCGGCTACCATTAATAGTGCTGACTTGGAGGATTAGATTTGGGGTTTTTATAACTTTAAACTATTAATTGTTGACTTGGACTTTGAAGACCTTGGCTGCGACTTCTTTGACGAGCTTGGAGGAGAAGAAGACGGGGTTTTTTGGCAAATGCAGAGAGGTATTCAGAGAGAGCTTCTTCTTGGCATGAGTTTAGGTGGTAGAAACGCAGGATTCGGAGCTTAGATGAGAGAGATATGCTTGTTTGAACTTAGACTACTAATATGACATCTACTGTCACTTTTCAGGGTATATTAGAAGTTTTAAGATACTAGCAAGAAATCCAAAAGTTGGGTTAGAAACTAGACTTCAAGCTACACATTTTATGTCCAAGAATTGATAGAAATGAGTTCAGAATGAGTGAGATATGGCTAGTTAAACCCAGCAAACTAAACTGGGGTTTTGAAGAAGTTAGATAAATAGAAGGATTTGCTTTAAGCTAGAACTTGAGTTTCAAGAAGAATTTGAAGCTCATTTTTTGTGTACATATTACTTATACTATAAAAAGTCTATGTCTAAAATCTCATATCAATTGAGACTTTGATTAGGGAGTAATGGCAAATTTGTTCTCAGGTGTCTAGGGTTTTGACTTTTAAAAGTACCTGCCAAGGATTTGGTGATATCTAATGATCAGCAATGAATTCATAGCTCAAAATTTATGTGATGAGGATCAAAGGTATGAGTTATGTTTTCCCAAATTTTGAGCTTATTTGAACAGCTGGATCTTAAATTATGAATTTTCAAGTTTCAGATTGAGATTTGACTTCTAAAAGTATCTGCCAAGGATTTGGTGATATCTAATGATCAACAATGAATTCACGGCTCAAAATTTATGTGACAAAGATCAAAGGTATGAAATGTGTTTTCCCAAATTTTGAGCTTATTTGAATAGTTGGATCTTAAATTATGAATTTTCAAGTTTCTGGTTTGGTTTTACTTATATAATTACTTGCTAATATTTTGATGATATCTGGTGATCGGTAATGAATTCATGGTTGAGAATTTTTGTGAAGATGACTAAAGAAGTGAACTCTATGCATTCAAAATTTGAACTTATATAAATGGCTGGATTTTGATTTATAAATTTCCAAGCTTCTGGTTTGTTGATTTATTATACGCATGGTTTTGTGACTATAAAAGAAAAATTTTAAAAAAAGTTTGTGCATATTGGATCCAACTTGATTGTAAAGAGGGACCTTGCGTCTATCTGAAGTGGACTTTTGCCACGACACCATTTTCCAGCAATTCTAAACCTCAATGGTATTCCATCTAGTTCTCTCAAAGAATAGATCTCATTATCAAATATCTCAGTTATCACATAGGATCCAAACCATCTTCTGGAAAACTTTCTTAAGGCACTATGTTGATAATCTAATGTATTATCAAATACAAGTACCCAATCACCAGTTTGAATAGGATTTGGTCTTAACCTGTATGTTTTCTTAAACCTGATCTTGTTGTATAACCTTGTATCCTTCAATTTCTCAATAGCCTTTTAGTGATCCTCAAATAACCTCTTCAATTGCCTGATTCAAAGCTCTAATAACCTTTCCCTGTCAATATTATCTTTCTAGGCTAAGAACATCCAACTAGGCACATTCTCCTCAATTAACATCATAGGTTTCTGTCCCATTATCAACTCTATTGGCATATAGCCTGTAATAAAACTATGTGTAGTCCTATTGCTTATAAGGCAAATGGCAGCAATTTAGGCCAAAGTTTAGCTTTACCTCTATATGCCTTGATCAAAGCCTGAATAATTGGAGGATGTCCTCTCTCAATTTTTCCATTAGTTTTTGGATTATATGCTGTAGTCAGCTTCAATTGGACTCCGTACCTTTTAAAGAACTCATGAGCTCCTACTACATCTAATTCACTCTTGTTTGCCCTCATTCTTCCAATGTTTCCATAACAACACACTATATCTTTCAAAACAAACCTACAAACTAATTCTATGGATTTATTTCTTAAAGCCCTTCCTTCTATATAATTTGACAATTCTTCACGTGCCAAAATTAAATATTTCATATCCCATATGCCAATTGGCATAACAATTAAGTCTAACATCGATTGAAAGTGTATATTAAATAGATAAGTAGGGCACAAATCATCTCTGTGTTTAATCATTAATTACAATTGACACTCTATATATGAATTTATAAATTCTTCTACATCTTTGTACATACCTTTCTACTAATATCTTTCTTTAATTTTGGTGAAGGTAGTGCATACTTCCTTGTGTCCAATCCATAATGTATCATGAATTTTTTTTTAAATTTGATGTTTAGTGTCAATATCATCAACAATCCTCAAAAGAATTCCATCCATTCTTTTGGGTCTCTTCCACAAGAGTCCTTCCTTTAAAATATATCCGTAAGCTTGGTATCTAATGTCTTTAAAATATTTCCTAGTCCAACCTTCTTCCTTCTTTAAGGTACTCAAGTATAAACTAATGTTCCATAATTTGCCCTCATACAAATCTATATTAAAAAGTAAGATTTTATTAGTAGAGATTTCTATTCCTATTACACATATATAACCCATTCTGATCCTTTTATCCTTGTCATAAGCAAGCATTTCTTTTTCATACGAATATCTTACTGTAGACAACATATCTGCAATACATTTTTTTTTTTCAGAAATATATATTAAGACAAGATTTATAGATTTAATATATACTATCCATCTCAACATAGCGATATCAGGAATCAAACAATTTGAAATCATACCTAGTACATGTAAACAATCTATCTCTAGAATTATATCTATTCCAATCAAATAATTTCTTTCTGTCTTTAGAATAGTTAAAGCCCCCCACAGTTTTCTTTTAACCTGAGGATAAGCTTTTTGTCTCTTAGTAAGAACTTTGGCTCCAAATTTAATAGCAAATCTATTACCCTCATTGTCATCTTGTCCAATAGTCTATCCAATGGCTATCGAACTTATATCCAAACTCACAATCATTGGTCTCTTGTATTGATAATCTACCTGCCTCAATATTGGTGGTAATTTTAAAACCACCTTTAATTCTTTCATGGCTTCATCTTGCTTTTATTCCCAAGAAAATTTCTTATTCTTTTTCAATAACTTATACAAAGATTCTGCTATGTGTCCAAAATGAAGTATCCAAATATGATAAAATCCACAAGCTCCCAAGAATCTTCTTATTTCAATTATATTTTTGTATGGCTTCATACTTGAAATTGCATCAATCTTTTCTGGATTAGGTTTTCTTCTATATGAGCCACACAAATGTCGGACTACAATTATCTCATCAATTCCAAAACTTGATTTTTTAAGAGATAGAGTTAAATTTATCTCTTCAACTTTTGCCAATATTTGATCAACATCATTAATGTGTTTCTTCACAAATATCCTATATCCATCTTCATCTAGTTTTGAATCTATGTCTTCAACCCTATAACTCTTAATTGGAATATCATCCAAGAAAGAAATTATCTTATCTAGAATATAAACTCTTAAAATTTGGTTCATGGCACTTTGCATGTAAGCCACTGAGTTAGTAGCACCCTGTGATAAAGTACACATGCACACCAATTTCAATAGAGTCTTTATTGTAATAATATCCTTACTTTCTTTAGCTAATTAAAATTGATCATATCTTGAATATAAGTCTCCAATAGAATAGATAGAGTGGCCTGTAAATGCCTCAGCTACCTCATCTATAATTGGCCCAGTATTTATGTTCCTTATGATGATTTTGTTAGCTAGTTGCATATCTTGAATAAACCTTAGTGCTCCAGACTTCTTAAGTACGATAAACTAACCATTGGAATAAAGTGCAATAGAAGGTTCAAGGATCCCCATTCTCACCTTTTTCTTTCAATAAATCTACCAACTTTGAAAGTAAAGCTCTCGACACAAAAATCGGCTTCAAATTCTATAGTATATGAGACACGGCAAAAGTAACCATTGGTGCAACTACACTTGAATCAACACAACCAATTTTTTCTCGTACAAGGATAAAAGCTTTACCATATTTAGATATCATCTCCAAAAACTTTACTCTTTCTTCTTCAATCAGGAATTTATTTCTTCCAATCTTCAATTTATCCAATGATTTCCAAATAAACTTGTGATCAATCCTTCCTGGTTATCTAAGATTTGATTCCCTTACTACTTTCTTAATATGTTCTAAAGTATCAAGAGGTAATTGAGTAGCAATGGATTTTACCTTCTTAGCCACTGTCTTATATTTGGTATTAATCCTTGCTTCTTGTTCAATTTTACGATCTTTAATTATCTTTAGCCTGGAAGTAGATTTTCTAATTACCTCATATAATTCCTTTGAATGTAAATCTATAAATATTCCTTTATATTTATCCAAACCTTCTCTAGATGCCAAGTCTTCTAAGCTCTTTAAAACACTATTCAATTCTTTTTCTAAACCTTCTTTATCAATCATTCCAAAAATAAATTCATCACTTGAAACCAAATCCATATTTTTTAACTTTTTGTGATTTTTCTTCATACATCTTCTATATTTATAATCCAAATTTTCAACTCTCAAAAACTTTGAAACTCCAAATTTTATATAATCCAAAAATCTATTTTCAAACCTATCTACATTGAAAAGTATAAAACTAGAGGACTTATGTGCACCCTTGGATTCCCCATCTTTGAAGATGCTCCTCAAAAGTCCAAAAAATCATCACCAATTTTCAAAGAAGTTTCTTCTAATTGTTCCTTGTTCTTTTTATTATTGGTCATTACAATCAAAAATTATATTGACCTCTTCCCATCACAACTTTTGATTCTTGTATAGCGAGCCGTCATCCAGTACCTTAGTCTCTATCCTTGTAGCTATAATGTATGGCTATCTTAGAATCATAGGATAGGCAGCAAATTCTTGTACAAAGAAGTTTTGCTCTACCTCCATATGTCTAATTCTTACTCTAACTGCTGAACATGCTCCATATAATTCACCCCTTTCATTATTTGTAGCCTTTATTATCCATCCATGGTTGGTGTCAATAGGCCACATTCCCTTTTCATGAATGCTTTTAGACATTATGTTGATCTCAGATCCATGATCAATTAATGCCAGATAGGTTTCCTTACAATTATCAATCCTCACCTTCGCTTCTATAATAGCCCTAACCCAATATATATAAAAAAATGTGGGCTTCTTTTCAACTCATGTTCTTTCATATTTACAAATTGAGACCTTTATTTATTTACATTCTTTACCCTTGGCCTTCTCTACTCCACATCTAATTATTTTAACTTCTTTCATATTTATTTTGTTGGTGGAAGTATCAAGGGTATTAAATCTTTTTTTTTGCTAAATTTCTCTTCATTTCTAAATACATTTATATTATTAATAAAAAAAAATTTACGCCCTTGAATTTGTGCAATCCTTTTGTTACTATTAGAAGACAAGATAAATACTTCTACCTCTTTTTTTTCTTCTATATCTTTTGTATCCACCAAAGCTTTCATCATTATTGCTTCAAATGTCATTTGTTTCTTCCTCTTAATGACATCAGTGATGAGCTCATGAAATTCTTTTTTAGCTATACCAAAAACTTCTTTTAAAGAAATCTTAATTTTGGCATCTAAAATCCTCTCTTCAAGAATACCTTTCATATCAATAGAAGATTCAATATCCAATTTCAACTTAAATACCTAATTCTTAGTCTTATTCTTCTTTAAATCTTCTTTTTGATTTTCCTTCTCCCATTTTTCCTTAGATAATGCAGTGTTCTTACTTGGATAGGAAAAAGAGGGTCTTGACTTCATTGGAGTGGTGGTTTATTTCTCTTGATTTTTATCCATCAACCTTTGGTTTTGCTTCTTGCTATTAGACTCTTCTAGTTTTTTTTCTTTTGCAACCCTGCCCCTTTTAACTTCAACCATAGCCTCTTGGATCTCATCATTCTTTTCATGAACTTCCAGGTAAGCTTTAATACTTGTAGCATCAACTGGATCATTCCATCCAGTTTTCTCTCTAATAACATGTGCATCTCTAAACATAACCTTCTTACTAAGAATTGTAGAAATCCATAAATTTTTTATTTCTACAATAACGGGGTATACACTTGCTTCTTTAAACATAGATGCACTACTAGAACTCCTAATGTGGACTTATATAAGTTTTTTCATTCCACCCTTCTCAAAATTTAATTCAACAAGTTTTTCACTTGTAATAAGTCTTACCTTACCTTTCTTAAAGAAGATTATCCCTCTCTTCAAATCCTCTCTATAGGCTAAGCAATTCCTCTTATCATGATCTTCAGTGTTAAAATACATACACCTCTTCATCCATTTCTTGGTTTTTCTTGGAAATTTAGGAGAATTCAATTTTTCTCTTTTTTCTAATTCATTGAACTTGATCTTGAATTTCCTCATACCCTTGATAAGTTCTTCAAGAGTTTTATCGGAAATACCTTCTTTTGAAACTAATATTAGATCAATAGAAATCATTAGAGCTACTGGAATGGAAATAGGAGCCATTCTTGACTCTACAACTACACCTTCTTTAGCCTTTATCTTCTACTATTCTATGATTATCGCCACAGCTTCCTTAACTTGTTTCCAGTCATTAGTAAGGCCTTCCTTGCTACTTCTATTAATCAAAAGTAGAAACAACTTATCTTGTAAATCTCCATCAATCACTTGTAGAAAAAACTCCACCTTCCTATCATTAAGCAACTACCTATCTGCTATAGGAAGCTAGAAAAATTTCCTTTCAAATTCTCCCAGCAATTCTTTAGGATCCATTTGCTTCCCAGGTTGTTGTTCTATCCATTTCAAGAATGTTCTCTTGGTCACCTTTTTATGAATCCTCTTCAAAAAACTCTTCCCTTAAAATTTCTTCATACTCATCCCAAGAGTTTATATCATCTCTGTATAAACCTTTGATTCTTTCTTTGACTTTAAGAATACAAACAAGTATAAAATTCAAACACATCCTTCTATAAGGAATTTGATATATTTCCATTTCACCTATATAGATTTTGAGATACTTGGATATGTTTCTTCCTTCAAATCTTCTTGCTTGATTGATAACAGACTTGAGAGTTTTAGAAGCATTTTCTCTTCCATTTGCACGTGCTACATCTTCGATTGCTCCTATGATGGCTTCTCTATATATTTAATAAATACCTTCAATATCTCCTCAACATTCTTAGATCCTCTTGTTTCCTCCATTTCGTTAATATTTAATAGCCTTGAAGAATCTTTCAATGGAAGCACCAAGAATTGTCGTCAAGGAGAGAGTCCTCTTCAAGAAATGGCTAAGATCTTGGCTGCCTATTAAATGAAGAATAAGAAGATTGCTAATATCTTAATTTATACCTTTATGATTTCTTTCAAAATATCCTATTTATCAACCCTTTTATTCTCTTCAACATTCCCTAGTCAAAATCCTTTGACACTCTAAAGATTCTTTCAAAGATTCTTTGATTAAGATCTTTTAACTCTCTAAAGATTTTTTCAAAGATTCTTTGATCAAAATCCTTTGATTTCCTAATGATTCTCTTAAAGATTCCTTCAAAGCATAATAAACTCATTCAAGACCTAACACAAAAAAATTAGAGAAGAAAAATGTTTATTTTCAATCCTAAAAAGATTTAAATAGGCAGCTTTAGTCAATACTTGGATAATATCCGATATATGCTAATACTCGCTTGATACTCGCTTGATATCCGGTTGATATCCGGACCTCAGATATCCCATAATCCTAAGATTTTTTTATTGATGTCTTAGAATCTTAAGATTCTTTATTTGATACCTTAGAATCTTAAGATTTCCTATTTAATATCTTGGAATCCTTAGATCTCTTATTTAATTCTATAGAATCCTAAGATTTTCTATTTGGTATCTTAAAATCCTAAAAATCTTTGTTTGATATCCTAAAATCTTGAGATTCTCTATTTGATATTCTAAAATCCTATGATTTCCTATTTGATATCCTAAAATCTTAAGATTCCTTATTTGATATCTTAGAATCTTGAGATTTCTTATTTGATATCCTAGAATCTTAAGATTTTCTATTTGATATCCTAAAATCTTGAGATTTTTTATTTGATATCTTAAAATCTTAAGATTCTTTTTTTGATATCCTAAAATTCTAAGATTCTATATTTGATATCTTAAAATCATAAGATTCTCTATTCTTATTACAGTTTTGGAATTAGTTCTAATTTATTCCAATTCATACTACAGTTTTAATTTATCTCTGATTACACTACAATTTGGAATTAGTTCTAATTTATCTCAATTCACACTTTGATTTTATAACTAGCTCTAAATTAACCTTGTTTTCACTATAGTTTTGGAACTAATTCTAATTTGTCCCTGTTCACACTACAATTTTAGAACTAGCTCTAATTTATCCATATCCATACTACAATTTTAGAACTAGCTCTAAATTAACCTTGTTTATATTATAATTTTTATATATACTTATTTGATTTTGATGCACTTGCTGCAAGTGCATCACGATAGCAGTGCCGTATGGCATGAACTTCTGTCTAAAAATATATTGGATACCTGGCTGTGAAGAATTTACTTGAAATTTGATGGCAAAAATCCAAGAAGTGATTTGTCTTTAATAAAAAAGACAAATAATGTAACAATCTTACAAAGGAGAAGTTATATATAAAATCCTTTTGTATTCAAATAGGTTTGTACAAAAAAGGTTCAAATTTCTACAAAAACCCTTCAAAACTTTATTCACCTGCAAAGACTTATTTCTTCTTAATCTTTAGAATTCAATAACTCTTGATCTAACCATTCAATTTCTATAAATTTTTCTTTAAAGTGTAGATAATATTTTTAAAATTCATCACAAAAAAAAATCAACCATAAATTCATTTTTGATCGTCTGATATCTCAAAAATCCTAATAGGTGCTTAAAAACCTAGCTCAGAGACACCTGAGCACTATTTTCCTTATATCTCACAAATCCAAAATCTTAATGCCACAAAAGTTTTTTACATAGTCTTGTGGCATAAACATATACACTTTTGAAAGTTTTGAACAAAAAATCTATCAAATTGCATAAAATATAGCTCAAAATGTAACCACTAGTTAAGTAGGGTGACTTATTGCCCTTAGCTTACAAGCACTAATTTCAACTACCAATATCTCCTTTATTGCAGCTTGGATTTCATCAAGCTATATATAAAAAATATAGCCAAAAATATTTTCTTTTCAATCCTAGTTGTCGATTGTCTGTTGCTGTCATGGTGAGAGTCTTAGCCCTAAGAATCACTGGGTCTTTTTTGCCTCTAGTTTCTCAAGTGCAAGATGAGATTCATAAAGTTCATAAAATTGAAGAATTTATATAAAAACATACTTTATTAATCCTAACATATTCTGCCTTTAGAAACCTGCCCTCAATTTTGCTCATAAATCCTAGGATATCATATCAATTGAAGCAAAATTTAGATACAAGGTACTTAAAAGAGTAAAGAAGCAAACCCCATAAACCTTTTGATTATAGCTCATGTGGTTAGAGAGAACCATGTTGTCAAAGTAATCCCTCCATGCTGCCTTTGATTCTGGACCCCCTTTGCTTCACACCTTCATTGCTCTTCATTAAAGAAGACCTAAGTACTGAAATTTGGTAGGCTTATAGCTTATCTCATGTTGTAAACACCCTCCAAATATTGCTCCAAGAGCCTTCTCCAAACTTGAGTTATAGGTTCCATCCTTCTTCTTTAATTTTGCCTTCTAACAACTCTGGATCCGACCACAATTTTCCTCATAACTCCTCGAATATAACTCCAATAGCAATCAGTTTTTTACACAACTTAATAGACTCATATATCTAAAAATCCCAACAAATTTTACTCAAATTACTACTCTGATCACAAAGATATGATCTCTCAAACTTCAATGATTTGGAGATAGACCCCTGTCACTTTGAAAGAGCATAACATTTTATTTATAAGACTAATGAGTATCAAACTTACACTCATCTCTTCCTTAACTTACATAGATCATGTCTATCAAATTTCACACTCAAATTCGTCTCCTAAATCTCTTTATACCCAAAAAAACCCACACACATGCACTGCCCATACAAACCCTCAACCTTGCCTTCACTCTATTTCTCTTTTCATTCAAACCGGTTACAATTTCACTCATAACTCTTTGCTCAAAGGTCATATTGACTTGAGATTTTGATACAAAGTAATTAACTCTATAAGAAACAAAAACCCAACAAATTTTGTTGCTAAAGTCCAAGTGGTTTCCAAGAACCAAGGCCCGAAATTTAGTAACCCTCACTGCCCTAGTCTTAAACACCTACAACTTTCACGACTCATATCTCCCTTGATACTTAATCAAAAGACATGAGAATTGTCTCTATGAGTTTCTTATCTTGTCTACTACAAACCTACAAAAACTCGCACCTAAAATCCTCTCTAAGCTTCTTCTACACACAAAAACGTATACTGCCTATCAAAAAGAAACCCTATCTCTCCAAAAAAACTCTCCTCCTTCTTCTTCACGACCCTTCCTTGTCATCTCCCTCCTGGTCTTCTTTATCCTCTTGGTCAAAAAGACCTCTTAGCCCATGTCTTTTCCACTTCCTCAACCTTTTCCTTTTTACTAACTTGAAGAAATTTCACTTTTCAAGGTAAATTTCCATTGTATCTTCTTACTACTAATTTTCTATCAACCTTTCTTCTAATCTTAATCTTTTTATTTTAATGCATTCTTTTATGTTTTTCACACTATGTTTTGATTTACAACACGACATCGTTCTCTGTACGCATGAGCGATGCCCAAAAAAGTGACAGTAGGTATAATTTTGGCATCCTAACTTTGAGCACCTATATCTCTTTTATAAAAAGTCCAAATCATGCAAGATTTGCATCAAAACCATATCCAAAAATCCAAACTTGCTGATCCTAGCCTTTGATATTTGACTCCTCTCAAAAAACAAACCTTGATTCTTAATAAACCCTTGGGCAACCTCCTTGAAGCCTATTGGGCATGATTTTTGGTCAATAGGAATAGAAACTTCTATCATCCATCTCCATTCATCCACATGGATGGCCTAACTATCCCCTTTCATACTAAAAATCTCTTTCTAATTCTTTTTTCTTATAAGATTTACATAATATGTATTCTAAACACCAAATAAAAAAAATAAAAAAGATCTTAAGGATCACCAATGTCTAAAAAAGGTGACTTAAGATATATAAAAGTTATTATCAATATAAATCAATATCAAAATTACTATCAAAAAGAAAATAAGATTGTATAAATTTCAATAATAATCTTTTTAAATAGATTCTTTTTGAACTAATAATCTAATTATATTTTGTAACCTATAAAAGTCCATTGATATGGCTTTCATTTAGCTATGTAGTAAATTATACATTAAATATACATGTACAATTTTTCATATGATAGCCAAATTACAACATGATAGCGGGTGAATAGAATTTTGAAGGATTTTTATAGCAATTTGAATTCTTTTGTACAAACTTACTTAAAAATAAAAAGATTTATTAATAAAAATTATCTTTTGTGATATCATTATGTTATTTATTCTTTTTAATAAGGACAAATCACTTTCTAGACTCTTGCCAATATTTTTCAAGTAAATTCTCCATAGCCAAGTACTCAGTGTATTCTCAAATAGAAATTCATGCCACATGGCAATGGTCAACCACAACATACATTATAGAATTCTAAAAGCTTGCTTGCTATGTAGAATGGAATGACAAAGCTCTTATCAATCAATTTTGTTATGGATTAAAGGATAACATCAAAGACTTATTATTAATAATGCCAAAAACAAACTCCTTTAAACAATTTTATTGCTCAAGCCATTACATGCAACAATTATTTATTTGAAAGGGATGAGGAATATAGATTTGGCTGAAGAAGAAGAAGTCAATTAATAACAACAACTCCTAAGTTTTCAAAAACTTATTTGATTTAGTTAGATCCAATACAAATTAATGTGATATATTTTATATCTTTCATCGAACAAGAAAAAGACTTGAAATCGTCAAGAGGATTTGTGCTTATATTGTGGAGAAGCAAAGCACACTACTCAATATTATTTAAAGAAGCAACATAATCATAAAATGAATAGTATGGTTACTAAAGAGGATAATGTGTTGGAAAACAAATTTTTCCAATTACAATAGGGACCGTGCGGTTGGAATCATACGCAATATCTTGTAAAGGTCCTATTTTTTCCTCAAATCCCTCACCTTGTTTCAAAATAGATATATTTTTAGGACCTAAAAATTATAAAGTCTTTGTCTTATTAGATTCAAGAACCTTAGCTTGTTTTATAGACAAAAACTTTGTCAAAAAATAAAAAATATCTGCAATCAAGAAAACTAAATCCATACATGTAGAAGTCATACATGATCATTTGTTATCTTTTGGAGATGTTATTCATAAGATTGTTCCTTTAGATATAATAATTAAGAGACATAATAGCGTAATAATATTTAATATAATTAGATTTCCTTTCAATCCAATTATTTTAGGATTATCATGGTTAAAAAAATATAATCTTTAAATAGATTGGATTTTTTATAACCTTAATTTTTTTTATAATTTAATCCAAAAATCCATTAATTAAATAGACACACATAATTTTAGTACATCCAAATCTTTACTAATAAATATAAAAGCTTTTATATATGTGGCAAAAAAAAGATCATCTTTTGTTATATATACCACACCTATTTTAAATGTTCAAAAGACTACAAGTGATATTCGTAGCTAATATCAAGACTTTCAAGACGTTTTTTAAAAGAAAAATGAAGATATTCTTATAGAGCATTGATCTTATGATTGTTCAATTGATCTTCAAGAGGAAATTCAATCACCATTTGGACCAATCTATAATTTATCACAAAACAAGTTGGCTATATTAAAAGAATATATTGATGAAAACTTAGCTAAGAACTTCATACGCCATTCAAAGTCTCCAACAGGAGCTCTTATCTTATTTGTAAATAAAAAAGATGAATCATTGTGGATGTGCATAGATTATCAAGGATTTAACAAGATTACTATCAAAAATAGGTATCTTTTATCTTTGATTTAAAAACTTCTTCATCAACTCAATCAAGCAAAGATCTATACAAAAATAGATCTATGAAGAATATACAACTTGATTTGTATCAAAGAAGGTGGTGAATAAAAGATTGTATTTTGAATTAAATATGGATATTTCAAATATAATGTCATGCCTTTTGAACTCAAAAATATACCAATTGCTTTTCAACATCTTATGAATGATATTATTTGTGAATTTTTTGATGATTTTGTTATTTGGTATCTAGACGATATTTTGATCTATTATAAGAACTTAGAAGAATATGAACTTTATATTTGCTATATATTACAAAAATTTAAAAATATAAGATTATATACCAAGATAGAAAAATATATATTTTACACTATTCAAATTGACTTCTTAGGATATATTATTTCAAATGATGGTCTCAAGATAGATCTAAGATAATCCAAACAATCTTGAATTAAGAGATTTCAAGAATAGTAAGAAATATATAATGCTTTTTGAGATTTGCTAATTAATATTGAATCTTCATCAAAAAAATTTCTCAAGTTATAGCTCCACTTATACACTTAATTTCTAAAGATAAACTTGAGTGGAATAAAAAAGTAGAAATATCATTTGAATCTTTGAAAATAATTTTTATTTTTGTATCAATCTTGTATCACACTGATTTAAAGAAAAATAAAAAATAAAAAATAAAAAATAAAATTATAGAAACACATATATTTAACTTTGCTTTGGATGTGATATTATCACAAATAGAAGCAAATGATAAATTCCACCTAATAGCTTTTCATTCCAAGAAATTTTCAATAGTAGAGATCAACTATAAAATCTATAATAAAGAACTTCTTACAATTATGGATTCTTTTCATAATTGGCGTCATTATCTAGAAGGCACTTCTAATCTAATCACTATATATACAGATTAGAAGAATTTTAAGTATTTTATGTCAACATGCATGTTGAATCATTGTCAAGCTTGTTGGAATATGTCTTTGTCAAGATTCAAGTTTATTTTTATTTATCAGGGAAGAAAATAACAAGGTCTATCTGATGTTCTTTTTAGATATTTTTATCTTATATAAAAGAAGGAGATTTAACTTTTGATCAACAAAGAACAATCTTCTTGAAGCCGGAGCAATTTCATCTTCAAGTAATAAAATCAACATTGATTGTTGATTCAACTTTTTTCAAGCAAGTCCAATCAAGTATGTCTTTAGATCTTCTTGTTCATGAAATTAAGAATAATTCATCCAAATCTCATGATACTTCCAAGTTCAAGTTTAAGAACAATCTATTCTATTTTAAAAGACGTTTATATACTCCAGAAGGTGAAGCATAATTATATGCTCTTGAAGCTTATTACAACTTTCCTACAATAAGATATTTTGGATATAAGAAGACTTTGGAGCTAATATTGAAAGATTTTTGATAGCCTCAAATGTGAAAGGTTGTTAAAGAATTTATATAATTGAGTGACATTTGTTCAAGATCAAAAATTTTGTATTATTGACCTTATGGACTTTTCCAACCATTACTTGTACCAGAACAATCTTGGTCTTTTGTTTCTATGGATTTTATCATGGATCTTCTAAATTTAAGTTTATATGATTTTATATTTGTCATTGTAGATTATTTCACCAAGATGGTCCATTTTATATTGTATACAAAATCTATCACAATTAAAAAAATAGCTAAATTCTTTTTTAATAATATCTATCGCTATTATAGATTACCAAAAGATATTGTATCAGATAGAAGGGTGTAATTTATAGTGAGATTTTAAAAGATTTTTTTTAAAGTATTGAAGGTAGATATAAAACTATCTTTAGTTTTCTATCCTCAATGTGATAGACAAATGGAACGGGTAAATCAAGTTTTGGAATAATTTTTGAAATGTACTATCAACTACCATTAAAATAATTAAACAATTCTTTTGCCACTAGTAAAGTTTGTTTATAATAATTTGATATATTTGTCTATTTAACAAACTCCATTTTTTGCCAATTGTGGTTATCATCTATGACTTAATACTTTTGACTTTTCAAAAGTTGATATTCTTATGGAAAAAGATTTGCAAATTGATTGTCAGAGCTATATGCAACAATGAAGGCATAATTAAAAGGAATTCAAGAACAACAAAAGATCAATGCAAATCTTTATCATAAAGAACAATCTCAATTCTATATAGGCAATAAGATATAGTTACTTCATCATAATATGAAGACTAATCATCCTTGTGACAAGTTGGATTATTGTAAGCTTGAACCATTTTTAATTTGTGAATAAATTAATCCAGTTGCCTATCAATTATATCTACTAAAATCTATGAAGATTCATCATATATTCCACATATTATTACTTAAACCATATAAAACAATGGATATATAAGGAAGAAGACAAATGCCACCACCTCCTATAGGAGTGGACAATAATGAAAAATTTGAGATGAAAGACGTCGTAGATTCAAAATGGTATCAAAATCAGCTGAAATATCTTGTATATTGGCACAGATAAAATATTAATGAATGCACATGAGGGCTATCTAGGAATCTAACAAATGCATCAATAAAAGTTAATATATTTTATTGACAACATCCATTAAAATTATAATAAAAAGTCAAAAAAATCCTTGCTATAAAATCAAGTAGGTTCAAAAGAGGTTTCATTCTATCTTATATCATTTTTTACTATTTCTTTGAATTTATTTATGCCAAAGAGATGGAGAATCAATAACCAACAAATTTAGCTTAAAAGCCATCATTTATTGACTTACTGGACGAGACATTACAACTATCATAACCTTCAAGATGACAAAATAGAGATGAAGATCTTAAAAAATAACATGTTCTTCCTTAGATTGATGGCAAGATACAACATATTTGATATCATGACCTTAGAAGAGAGTCTCAATGTTTGGTGATATTTTTAGAGGTAAAAACTACTCTTGATGGTATTCCAAATGTTTTCTTAGAAGAAAGTTATGAAGGCCTCAACAATGATTAAATAATAGGATGGTCCTCTTGCCTTGGTATGGGATACTATCAATAGCTGAGAGGACCTATTACTACCTTTGAAAGAAATAAAGATCAAAGTATGTGGCAAATGCAATTCAGTGCATTTTAGACTTCTTCAACATGTAATTGTTGCTCCTCGTGGAACTTGTTCTTAGAAGGAGGGATAATATTACAAATATAAGATTTATTTCAATAATTATCTAGTTAGTATGGATAGATAGAAATATGTAGAAGTAAATTAATTTGATAATATCTTAGAGAGAAGTTTTTTAGAAGCTTTATAGATGTAGTTTTAGCTTTATATATAGGTATAGATGATTGGTAGGCTAAAAATTTGGCCAATAAATTAGCCACATAACATACATATTGATAGCTTGTAGAACAAGTTAAGTATGTGGCACACATATGAAAAACTTGTCTTACAAGTTTGATACGTGTCTTGCAAATTGGACATGTATTGGAGGTCTTATAGAATACCACCACGTAGCTCTTAGGTAGATAGTATATATAAAAACAAGACTGAAGCCTTCTTCACTCTTATCAATGCCTTTCTTATTTTTAGTCTTATTTCAAGAGCCTCTAATCTTCTTGTCTTTGATAATAGCCATTCTAGTTTTAATATTATTCTACCTTTGAATAATATTCTATTCTTTTAAATAATACAAGAGTGTATTGATATTTTGTCATTTTATGATTCATATCCTTAACACAGGTTGGAATCAATGCCTACATTCTAAAATTCAGTGCCACTTTAAAAAGTAATTAAGATTGTCAAAGATGACACTCTTAAGGAATTGATCAATGACATGCAAGATTTGAAAGTGGAAATGATTAAATTAAAGAAATCTTAGATGGCAAGCTTATCAAAGATAACTGAAGACTTAAAGGGATTTTTAGAGAGATATATATATTGTGACAATTCAAATCATAAGTGTGGTGATTGTAACAATTACAATATTACAATCAAAGATAAAATTATATATTTCAAAGAAAGTAGGATTAGACTCTCAAGGTCTGAAGAGCCCTTGAAAACCAATTTTATAAAAAAAGGCATGAAAAGATTTATCGAAGAATAGACCTCTAAGAATAATATTATATATATAAAAAAAATAGAGTCTTATACTATTACAATTGAGTAAAAAATAATTCAGTCTCATTCTTCATTAGCTACAAAAGTCATAATCAAGGGAGTTGAAACAATCAAAAAAATGATTGGATAAGATGATCTAGTTGATGCCATGAGCATTAAAGTATTTTTGAATAGAGACTAGCAGAATAATGATTTGTATGGTACTATGGTTGAAAAAAAAAAGAGATAGAATTGTTCAAGAAAAAGATGTTGTTAAGCTTATATACAAGAAGTGTCTTCAAGAAACAAAGATGCTTTTTATGATCAAAAACCAAAGAAGGTGTCTTTTTTTGTTCATCTTGATAATCAACTATTATTAAAAGAATGGTGGAAAAAAGAAAAAATGATAGAAAAAGATGAGTCAAGCAAAGCCAAAGATAAAAGTCTTACTTATAAGCTTCAATCTAATATTGAAATATCTACAAATATGAAAAGTATTTTAGAAGAAAAGATTTTGGATGCTAAGATAGAATTCATTCTAAAAGAGGCTCTTGGTATAGCCAAGAGGGATTTTTATGAATTGTTCATTGATGTAATAAAGAGAAAGAGACAAATGACAGTTGAAACTATTATGGTAGAAGCAATAGATACTCAAGTGACTAAAGATGAAGAGGAAGAGATATAAAAAATACTTAAATAATCTATATTATCACAGTTTGAGAGCAAGATTGATATGGAGGACAAGGCTCAAATGAATCATGCCAAAGACATAGAAAGATATCAAATAAAGTGCATACCAATAGAATTTGATAAAAGAAGGAAGATTATATAAGAATTACATGTTATCAATTCCTCAAAAAGAAATGATGATAAGATATAGAATAACAGCTATTCAATTCTTTATTAGGCTAGGGCTACAATAGACACATAAGTGAAATTGGAAGATTTTAAGGATCCAATCTTAGTCTTAGTTGATCATGGATCAAAAATCAACATCATATCTAAGTAGATATATGAGAAGAATAAATCTCTAATTGATATCAACCATGATTGGGTGACTAAAACAAACAATAAATAAGATGATCTATATGGAACTTATCCAATTATGAAGACCAAGATTGAAGATGTAGAAATAGAATAAAATCTCTTTGTGCAAAATTTTGATATATATCTGATAATACTTAGTCAATCCTATATTATAGCTGCTAGGATAGAAATTAAAGTCTTAGATGATGGATTATATCATGCTAGGTGCTATCAATTTTGAAAACGTTAATTGTAGGAAGAAAGAAGGTTAAAATACAATCTAGTAGTGTTGTTGGTATAAAAAAAGTAATTCTTGAGAGGAGACAAATTGCTCTGAAGATATTTGCTAACTTTGTGTATGGCTCACATGGGACTCTCAACTCTCCATATCTATAGTTCATAGAAGGTGCTGAATCAACTACAGTAGTGGGTAGATCTATGTTGACAAGGATATCATCCATCATATCATCTATGTATCCAGTGAATCTCATATATGGTGATATAGATTCATGCATGTTCACATCTCCTACCACTCAGGACTATGAATCATGCAAGTCTCTTGCCTTGTTTATATCCAATTAGGTATCCAAGGAGTTTCTTATTCCAATGAAACTGGAATTTGAAAGCGTATTTGAAACCTTCCTACTAATAACAAAAAAAAAATATGTAGGACTAGTAGCAGGAGAACAGAAGGTTGTATATAAGGAGGTCGTTGTGTCTAGAAGGGATAATTCTTTATTCTTAAAGAACATATATTTGTTGGTAATAGAGATGGTAATGGACTCTTCATTATATGAAGACATAGTAGAATTTGTTAGACATGAGCTCTTATTACTAGTAAGAGATCGAATTCTATTAGACAATTTAGTAATCACAAAGACATTAGAGAAGAGATATTCTAGTGTAAGCACATCCTTATTAGTATCAATGATAGATCAAAACATCTAGAAATAGATACTAAAGTTGGTGACAAGCTAGATTTTGTGTTTGTTAAAAGTAAGAGGAAATATAAGCTTTAAGGTCACAAAATGTGTCTACCATATTAAGTAGGACCTCATGACCTAGAGATAGATCACCTATACTATATCGAGAATCATATACCAAATCCTATTGACTAGATACTACAGCTCCTTCGCCAAAAATGTTTAGTGAAGGAATTTTCAAATGCTATTAGGGATCTAATGATAGTAGGAATCAACTCGTTTTATAAAAAAAAGTTTTTTAAAGGACTATAATAAAGTCATCTAGTTTATCTATTATATCAAACAGTTCATATATTTTAAGTGAGAACTGTGTGGTCTTGTGTGTTGAATGTGAGCAGTTGTATATTTCATTTAGTTTGTTTATATTGAGCCTACTCTCTTTGCAAAATTTAGTATTTTCTAATTTATCGTGAGCTCTTATTTCACTAAGAGCTGTTTTGGGTCCCACTTTGCAGATCCTTTTATTATAGTCAGTATCTATCAAGATATACACGTCTATAAATTGATCATGATCTATCTTGAGGTGGTCGTATATGCTTTGTAGTGTTATGATATCTGCAGATTCTGCTATTATATCAATATCTTTGATAAGATAAAGGCATCCAAATAATAAAAGATCATATTCGCTGCTCAACATGGTACTGATTTCTTTATTCTTGCACATGTGTGCACATGTAATGCTGTCGTATGACGTGGTCTTCTATTTGGGAATACACTGGGTACGTGGCTATAGAGAATTTATTTGAAATTTGATGGCAAAAATTCAACAAGTGATTTGTTTTCAATAAAAAAGACAAATAATATAATAATCTCACAAAAGAGAAGTTATGTATATAAACCCTCTTGTATTCAAGTAGATTTGTACAAAAAAGATTCAAATTTCCACAAAAATCCTTCAAAACTTTATTCACCTGCAAGGACTTATTTCTTGCTGAACTTTAGAGTTCAATAACTCTTGATTTAACCATTTAGTTTCTATAAAATTTCCTTTATAATTTAGATGATCTTCTTAAATTTCACTA
Source organism: Physcomitrellopsis africana (assembly GCA_036785485.1). Lineage (NCBI taxonomy): Eukaryota > Viridiplantae > Streptophyta > Bryopsida > Funariales > Funariaceae > Physcomitrellopsis > Physcomitrellopsis africana. The sequence goes on along the minus strand of JAWRVF010000181.1, from coordinate 20,406 downwards.
CAAAAAAAAATCAACCATATATTCATTTCTAATCGTCCGAAATCTCAAAACCCCTAGCAAGTACTTAAAACCCTAGCTCAGAGACACCCGAGCACTATTTTCCTTATATCTCACAAATCCAAAATCTTAATTCCACAAAATTTTTGTATATAGTCTTGTGACATAAACATATATACTTTTAAAAAATTTTAGCCAAAAATCTATCAAATTGCCTAAGATATAGCTCAAAATGTAACCACTATGTAAGTAGGTCACTTACTGCCCTTAAGTTTGTAAGCACTGACTTCAACTCCCAATATCTCCTTCACCTTGGCTTGGATTTTATTGAGCTGTATGTGAATAGTGTAGCCGTAAAAGTGTTCTCTTCAATCCCAATTGCCAATCCTTGATTGCTCTCTATATGCCCGAGTTATACCCAAAAGAGTGACAGTAGGTCCAAAATCAACACCTTAACTTTGAGCGCCTATAACTTCTTCATAAAAAGTGCAAATCACACAAAATTTGTACCTAAATCAGATCCAAAAACCTAAATCTTATGACCCTAGCCTTTAATGTTCGACTCCCTTTGAAAAATAAACCCCAACTCCTAATAAACCCTCGGGCAGCCTCCTTGAAGTCCATTAGGCATGATTTTTGGCCAATTAGAATAGAGATTTTTATCATCCACCTCTTTTCATCCACATAGATGGCCAAACTATCCTTTTTATACTAAAAATCCTTTTCTAATCCTTCTTCTTTTAATATTTACATACTTTGTGCTTTAAGCACCAAATAAAAGAAATAAATTAAGATTTTAAGGGTCAGATATATATAAGTTATTGTTAATATAAATCAACTTTAAAATCACTATCAAAAAGAAGAAATAAGATTATATAAACCTCAATAATAACCTTTCTAATGGATCCCTTCTAAACTATCAACCTAACCACATCCTATAACCAATAAAAGTCCATTGATATAGCTCTCATTTAGCTATATAGTAAATTGTACATTAAATATACATGTACAATTTTTTCACATAATAGCCGAACCACAACACGACAATCCCTGCTTCATATTCACCAACTATGTATTCATTAAGTTTTGTAGGTGCTTCTGATATTATCAATTCTATAAACTCAATAAGTGCAGCATAGTACTGTCTTGCATTCTTCTCATTTAAAAGATCTCGCTTAAATGTATCCTTCATAGTTACCAATGTATCTTTTGCTCTCGTTTTTTTTTTTTTTTTTCTTTCTAATTCTAGTTTCTTTTCAAAGAATATCTTTCCATCGAATATAAAAGTGTAATAAAAATCATCTTTCAAGACTTCCATTGCTTTTCTAATTGTTTCAATGCATGATGAACCATATTCTGCTTTCTCAAACGCTTCATATTTTAATACATTCTTGGCTTTCTTTAAAGAAAATATTCACTCCATTCGGTGACATATAGTATATTTGGACATGATGAACAATAGAGCGTTAACGTCTATGGTGACTTTCATTCTTTGTATTTTGTACAAGGATATCTTTTGTATCAGGGGTGGCAATAGCGCTAATAATCCGATTGGAGACATAGCCTTTACAGTGTAATGTTTTGTACCAGCTTACAAGGCTAGATGGGACCTATGTCTAGTGTGAGATAATAGTGATATTATATCTATATGATCATTGACAAGATGATCATAGTATCTATACAAAATAGCAAAGTTAATAGCCAGAAACAAGATAAAGGAATACCTTGCAACTAATATTGAACTATCAGATAAGGATCTTAAAAAAGGCATCAATGATATTATTGTATACATGAGACTGAAAATAGTAAAGAAAGACAATATCTTTTTTGAGCATAACAAAATAAGAATGATACAAAAAATATGCATTGGAGACAAAAATATTGTCTTTATAGCCAAAGATCAACCCTCTTCATCCAACATGTCCAAGTCCAATATAATAAGATTGGAGACCACTCCAGAGAAATTGAAAAGGTTTTTAGAAGGATAGATTTTCAAGGTTGTCCAATCTTACATTGTTGTCTGCCAAGAGTATATATTTCTACTTATTTGTCTAAATATAGTAGAAGAAAACTTTGAGGAATCAAATAATAAGAAAAGATGTCAAAAATATGAAGAGGGAATATAGAATAAAGAGATATCTACACCGTAGGATAATAGATCATTTGAGAATAGACCATCAAAATCATACTTTAGAGATATACCGCTATCAAAGGAAAAATGGGAAGAAAGGATGGTAGCAGATAAAAACAAAGAGAAGGATAAGCTTGTTGCCTATAAGCTGCAATTAGATATAGAAGCAACTACAGATTTGAAGGGGGTATTGGAAGAGAGGGTGTTGAATGCTAAAATTGAATTTATGGTACGAGAAATTTTAGGCATTGCAAAGAAAGAATTCCATGATATAATTATTGATACTATCAAGCAAAAAAAAAACAATTGATAGAGGAGTCTGCAATGTCCAATGCACTAGATACAACATTAACAAAAGAAGAAGAGTTGGAATTGGCTAAATGTTGTATCAATAAAAAGGATCAATTTTTCTTGGATGAGGATAAGGTTGATGACAAAGGTCCTAGTCATTACTCTAAGAAGCATTGGACTAGAGCCACTACAAAAACTTTGGTGAAGATGGGAGACTTGAGAGATCCAGTAGTTGCTCTTATTGACCATGGATCTGAAATCAATATTATGTCTAAAGATATTTATAAATGTGGGAGGTGGCCCATTAGCATTGAACATAGTTGGGTGATCCGAGTAGCAAATAACACACGTAGAGATCTTTCTAGTGCTTGTCCAGATGTGAAAGTGAAAATTGGAGATATATCCACAGAACAAAACTTTTTTGTTCAAGATAATATTTCTTATCCAATAATTCTTAGACAACCATATATTATTGTTGTGAGGATAGAAACCAAAGTATTGGATGATGGATCAAGATGTGCTCGCATCAGAAGCTAAGATGATAAAAGAGCAGTGCAGTTCTTCATTGTATCTGCTAACGATGAGCGCAATAGGGATTATCTACGAAGTGGCTCATTACCAAGGATCAATGAGGAATTTAAAGATTTTTGAAGGGTGCCATTATAGAGCGAGGATGTAGTGGTACATCAAAGAAAGTACTCTCATAAGAGAAAAAATGTATATTTGTACTTAAGGTGTAAAACTTTTCAAGAGTGGATTTGATATATATACATAATTTAATAACTTACACAAATGGGAGAAGGAGGTTTAATAATATTGCTGAAGTAATAATGTGACGCCGTCCACAACTTTTGTTCTTCTTGGTGCATACCGGGAGATGCATAGGTTTGGAGGGGGTGGATGTGGTATTGTGATTTGGCTACTATGTGAAAAAATTGTACATGTACATTTAATGTATAATTTACTGTATAGCTAAATGAAAGTCATATCAGTGGATTTTTATTGATTATAAAATGTGATTGGATTGCTAGTTTAGAAGGGATCTATTAAAAGGATTATTATTAAGATTTATACAATCTTATTTTCTTTTTAGTAATGACTTTTGAAATTAACTTTATATTGAGAGTAACTTGTATATATCTTAAGTCACCTATGTTAGACATTGGTGATCCTTAAGATCTTATTTATTTCTTTTATTTGGTGCTTAAAGCACCAAGTATATAAATCTTATAAGAAGAAGGATTAGAAAAGGGTTTTTAGTATAAAAAGGATAGTTTGGCCATCCATGTGGATGAATAGAGGTGGATGATAGAAATCTCTATTCTAATTGGCCAAAAATCATGCCCAATGGGCTTCAAGGAGGCTGCCTGAGGGTTTATTAGGAGTTAGGGTTTGTTTTTCGAAGAGAGTCGAACATCAGAGGCTAGGATCATAAGGTTTAGGTTTTTGGATCTGATTTAGGTGCAAATTTTGTGTGATTTGCACTTTTTATGAAGAAGTTATAGGCGCCCAAAGTTAAGGTGTTGATTTTGGATATACTGACACTCTTTTGGATATAACTCGCGCATACAGAGAGCAATCAAGAGTAATCAAGGATTGGCAACTAGGGTTGGAGAGAGCACTTTTATGGCTACATTTTTTATGTACAGCTCAATAAAATCCAAGCTAGGGTGAAGGAGATATTGGGAGTTGAAGTCAGTGCTTACAAACTTAAGGGCATTAAGATTTTGGATTTGTGAGATATAAGGAAAATAGTACTTGGGTGTCTCTGAGCTAGGGTTTTAATCTCCTTCTAGGGATTTTGAGATATCAGACGATTGGAAACAAATTTATGGTTGATTCTTTCTTGTGGTGAAATTTAAAAGGATTATCTACACTTTGAACTAAATTTTATAGAAACTAAATAGTTGGATCAAGAGTTTTTGGACTTTAAAGTTCAGCAAGAAATAAGTCCTTATAGGTGAATAAAGTTTTGAAGGATTTTTGAAGAAATTTGAACCTTTTTTGTACAAATCTATTTGAAAACAAAAGGGTTTATATACATAACTTTTCTTTTGTGAGATTATTGTATTATTTGTCCTTTTATTAAGAATAAATCACTTGTTGGATTTTTGCCATCAAATTTCAAATAAATTCTCCATAGCCAGGTATCCAGTGTATCCAGATAGAAGGCCACATAATACGACAACGTCTCACAACCCTCATGAGATTGTACAAAAAATAACCATGGAAGAGTTGATACTTATAATAAATGATAATACTATATATATATCCACATTGTTTGATGAGCTGAAATATGTCTTTGGAATAGTACAAGAGGCACCTTGTATAGAGGCTCAAGAGTAAAAAATCAAGGAAGTTCAAGAATAAAGTACCATAGTATAAAAAGAAATATATATCTAAAAAAATATCTTTTATAAGATTGTCAGCTTTGTTATCTCTTGTGACATAATAAATGATATTTGTTTGATTTTATATAAAAGTATTATATTTTGTACTTAATATTACAAGTTGTGTATGTGTCATAGATTTTATAGGTGTTGTAGGTCCTAAAAGGGTCCAAATCATATTTGATCTTGATGCTATCAATGAGGAGATGTTCAATGAACTTCAAACAAGCCGTAATAAGGCCCTCATTTAAATGAGACAACAGATATATGATGAACTGATAGAGTACTTTAGTAGTGTAATCAAAGGTCCTCAAAAGAATAAAGTACGAGAGGCGCCAGTGTCAGATGTCTACTGTAAAGCAACATTTATCACAGGAGCCAATAAAGGATCAAGATGCTCTTACAAAGCAAACAACAATACTTTTTTATGTGGTTGTCATAAAAAATTAGCTACAATCAACAAAGATGGTTTTTTGCAACTATCTCCATGCTGCAAAGCAACAGTCTATAATGGCACAATAAACAAGAAATAGTGTAAGCATGCTGCAAAATAGAACTCTTCTTTCTGTGGTGTCCATAAAATCTATCATCCCAATGGTGCAAATATAATACCAAAAGCATTTGCTACTCTCCAAGACGTAGATAAATCTATAAGAAAGCTTCGTGAAGCTCGACCATACCTCAAAAGATTCAAGGAAGAGGGAATAGAAGTACCAATACCTCATGAGTGCATAGCAGTACCTTCAACCCATCCAAACAGGAATGAGCATGATATGGAGAACCTAATGAGAGAGATGAAGCAATAAGTAGCAGAGTTGAGAATAGCTGTAAAAATGGAAAAAAAAAAAGGAAGAGATGACAGAGGCGACACTCGACCAACCACCTATCAAAGATCAAATAAGAGCCGTTGAAGAGTCTGGATTGGTTCCTTACTATTGTAAGGTCCTAGGTATCAAGTGCAAAATGGTTGTTGAAAGGTTATACCCAGTATTAGAGGATGACATTGTTCAGAGCGCATGGGAAGCCATACAAGGTATGACATCACAAAAGCAGTACGACTCATTGAAAGAGCTACAAATTAAACATCCTCATATTCATGAATAGAACGATTTACTGGACATCGATGAATATTGTCAAAGGAGAGAAGAATATAGATTACTACTTAACGATGAAAAGAAGCTGTTTATGCAAAAGAGTAGATTCAATACTAAATATGATTTGACTATAGACGGAAGAGTGTCATTATTAGATTTTCAGAAGCTAGAATCCATTGGTTTGGAAATGAGAGTATGTGAAGAGGATATTAAGAAGGTAGGTATTATCTTTGTGCCATCAAGTGTTGCACCAAAGTCAATTAGCAAGCATATGGAAGAAGCCAAGAGAAGACAAAAATACAAAGAAGAATTTGTAGTTGTAATAGAAAGAAAGTTGTACAATTTTTTATTAAAAAACCTATTCATAAAAGACACAGAGAGTAGTTAAGAACAATACTTTTAGACTCAAGTAACAACTTTGTAGATTTCTAAAGAGTATCTTTGTAAGATGGAAATACATGGATACTAATGAATCATTTATAAATCTTAATATATATAACATGAGTTTTGAATTTTTGAACTTGACTAGTAATGGATTTATAAGCATTCAAAGGACTGAAGATTTGGATTTTATAAATAGAAGAAGGATGAAGAAATAAGAAAAAAAAAAAAGTAGATTTAGTTTAAGATGATGAAATTATAATAGAAATAATAAAAAAAATAGGTTTAAAAGATGGTTTGATATAAGTTTTGAAGAGCTTAGCTATAAGCATAGATAAAGATATTGTAGTAGAAATACATTTAAAAAGAGCTTATGAAGAGTTAGAAAAGATTATAATAAAGGATAGACTTACTATAAGTTATGAATTGAAATTTTAGGCCATGGTAAAAATTAAATATAAGACTATGGCAAAGAAAATAAAACCTGTAACTATCCAATTATTACTTTATACTATAGAATATATCAAGCAAGCAGTTAAGGAGCTAGGTTTGAGAGAGAAGCACACAATTAAGTATCAATTTATTTAAGAGCCATTGACTAAGCTAAAGATTGGAGGGGGTGATTTTTTGACATCAATAGAAAAAAATATATTTCAAAAAATACTTATTAGATATAATAAGACATTTGCCTTGACTTTTGATGAGATTGGATGGATAAATCCTAATATTCTAGTATATATAGTAATTTTTACTATGCTATATGTTCTATGAGATTTAAAGCCTATACATGTACCTAAAACTTTGCTTCCAAAATTGATAGAATTGTTAAAAGAGAAGATAAAGATGGATATTTTAGAACCTTCAATTATTCTTTATTCTAATAGATAATTCACAGTACTTAAGAAGTTAAAGACATTGAAGTTCATTTAGGATATGCATTTATCAAATTGAATAATTATTTGAAATATGAGATTAGATCCTATGGTGGATGAAGTAGTCGAGCAATTTATAAGTCATACCATTTATTCTATTAAAAACTTATATTCTAAATATGACCAATTTCAACTAGCTAAAGAGAGTAGAGATTTGACTACCAAAAAGACTCTTTTGAATTTAATGAGAATATATACCTTACTTCAAGGTACAATCAACTCAATGATTCATATGCAAAATGCTATAAATCAAATATTGAATGAATTTGTACCTAAAAAGACCATCTCATTTTTAGATGATATATCTATGAAGGGTTGCAAAAAAAGAGACAAGGATGAAACTATAGATGTGAAAGATTATAAGAAATTTATCAAGCAACACATTGAAGATGTAGCTCAGATATTAGACAAGCTTGAGTCAATTAATTTGATACTATATGTAGAAAATTCAAGCTTTGGAATTGGTGAGATTCTTATGGTGGAATACATGTGTGATAGGTATGGTAGAAAATCAAATCCAAAAAAATTTGATGGTATATTTAAAATAAAGGTATATAAAAATATTATAGAAACTAAAAGATTTTTGAGTACATATATATTCTACCAACTTTGGATGTCTCACTTTGCACATATCTTAGAGCCATTATATAAGTTATTAAAAAAAGAAAAAATATTTATCTAAGAAAAAAAATAAAAAATAATTATAAAAATTTGAAGATGTTGAGTTTATTACTTATACTTAGACAAGTGGATTCTCAATGTGGAAGAACAATGATTATAACTATGGATACAAGTCCTATAGCAATTAGATGGGCTATTAGACAAGATAATATAAAAGAGAAGAGATCTGCAATGAGATTTGGAGCCCGGGTTTTTATAAAAAGACAGAGGGCTTATCCACAAGTTAAAAGAAAATTTTGAAGAGCACTCCCTAGTCTAAAGGCTGAGAAGAATTATTTGATTGGAATTAGTGTGGTTTTAGAGACAAACTATTTGCCTCTATTTAAAATGATAATTAACTCTATTATTCCAAATATTGCTATGTTGAGATGGATAGCCTATATAAAAACTTTGAATCCTATTTTGATATACATTATTGATAAAGAGAATTCAATTGTTGACATGTTGTCCACAACTAAATATATCTTTAAAAAAGAGATGATAGCACATGATAAGAGTGAAGATCAAAAAAAGAAGAGCTATAAAAATTATTTGCTATTAGTAGAATGGATTTTATTAAAAAAGTTCAAAATTTCTATGAAGGTTTATATGAAGGAAAACTAAAGGATATTGGAATTTATTTGAATACAATGAAGAAGCAAGAAGGTTAGATAGATAATATCTTCAAAGATATTAGCTATTAATCTTATGGTTATCTATTTAAAGATGGATTGCTAAGGAAGAGGCCAAAAAGAGGTGACAAAATCCTATTGAGAGGTAGTAGAAGATCTTGGAATTAAAAAGAAGATTTTGAAGAAATTTCATGATACACTCTGAATAGGGCACAAAGGAATTTGGACCACATATACCAAGATTAAAAAAAAATATTGGTGGAAGAATTTATATAAAGATATAGAAGATTTTATAAATTCATGCATAAAGTATTAGCTACAATCTAAGGTTAGGTATAGAGATGGATTACATCCTACTTATTCACCTTTAATATATTTTCAATAGATGATTGATTTGGTAGCTATGCCATTAAGATTTTGGAGGATAAAATATTTGATTTTGGCAAGAGAAGAATTATTAAATTATGTTGAAAGGAGGATATTAAGAACCAAGAATATACAAGTAATATAAAAATTTATATTAAAAGATATCTTTAGTAGATATGGAATCATTGGAAGGATAAAAGTTGATAACAAAAAATTGGATATTATTAAAGCAGAAAAATTCTTTAGCAAGTATGAAGTTCAATTAAAATTGATTACTTCTTATAATTATAAAGTTAATGGAAAGAGTGAAATAGGCCACTCTTCTATCATATATGCATTAGTCAAGGCATGTAAAGATAAGTCAATTCAATGGCCTAAACTGCTTTTATTTGATTTATGGATTGATAGGACTACTCATAATACTGTTATTAGTTATATATCCATAGAATTGATATTAGGACAAAAATCTATGATGCTAATTGAAGAAATACATCTTATATAGATGTTTTTATCTTAAAAAGATGGCATTGATAGAAAAAGATTATTAGAACTTCAAATTCAATAGTTAGAAAGATTAGCTGAGGACTTACATATTATATTTGAAAGATTAAAAGAAATAAGGTTTAAAAGTAAAAAAAGGTTTGATAGGACTTATAGGTTAAAGCCTAGGCCTATAGAAGTTGGAAATTGGATTTTAGTTTATGATAGCAACTTAGAACATCAATATAGTATTGAAAGAAAATTTGCAAAAAAATGGTTTGAATTATATATGGTAGTCATAGTCTATAATAATGCCACATTTTTTTTATGTGAGCTAGATGGAGCTATCATTAAAATCTCAATAGCCAGAAAATAGTTAAGACTTTCAAAAGAATAGATGGAAGATTCAAGACAAAAGACCTTAAAGAAATTTTATTTCAACACTTAAATCAAGAACATGAAATAGAAGAATCTATGAGTGATTTAGAGTACTCTCAAAAAAATGAAGAAAATTAACATGTAGCACATATCAGAAGATGTGCAGATTTAGAGGAGGTAGATGTCATACAACAATCACTTATATTATGTAAAAATTAAATAATACATATAATATATTTATAAGTCTAAATATATATTAGAATGATTAGAAAATTAAATTAAAAGAAATTGGTGTAAGAAACTTTATTTTAATTTTTTACTTATTTTAATTATAGTATTTAAATTATATAAGATCTAAATATTTAGTATGAAGCCTTGAGAGGAGATTAAGGTTCAAAGATGAAAAATTAAACTACAAAGAGGCTTATTTAGAGGGATGAAAGCAAAGTATAGACAAATAAAAGAAAGGGGTGAAAATCTTCATCTCCATTAGTTGATGGTCATACCTAATATGCTTTTAGTAGGCTATCCATGAAGAAAAGAAGGATTTTGGCAACTTTTTAGAAGGCATTTGAAAATCATAGACTAGGATTAGAAAGCTTGTTTTTGTATAATGATTTTGGTATAAGAATCATAAGAGTTGGAATTTTTATAAGAGAGGAGTAGGCACTTGAAATTAAGGTATACAAATCATCTATTGTCACTCTTTTAAGGATATAAGGAGTTGTACATGACCTTTTGGAGATTGGAAGGTATAATTGTAGAGCTGATTTTATGACCTATATCTTGTATAGAAGAATTATTATATTTATAATTTGAAAGAAAAAGATATTAGAAGTTGAAGACAACAAATCCAATTCTAAAGCAATAAGTAGACCATTTTGTTGATAGTGATGATTTCCACCATATTTTTAGCTTTCAAATAAATTTTTATTTAAAAACTTATAAAAAAAAAAATTATTATATTAAAAAGCTACATACCAAAATTTCATGGTATTTAGATATTTAATTTGTGAGATATGAAGAATTTTGCACGTAAGTGTCTATAAATAAGAGTTAGAAGCTGCTGTTAAGGTTTTGGCAATATCTAAAGATTAGCAACAAATTGGCACTTAAAATTTGTTGTGATAGTTGTTAAAATTACATTAATATTTTATATAAAATTTGAGTACTTGTAGATGGTCTATTTTAAAAATATACACTATTAAGATTTAGAAAAAATCTTCTTTAAGATTAATGAAGGATTTAGTATATTTTATTATATTTTAAACATTTTAGAGTATTTAAGGCTTATATATTTAATATAATGGCCCTTTTTAGATATAATTTTGTATAAATTTGGAATTTTTATCTATTTTGACACTTGATTGAGAAATTAGTGACAACTAAAAGTTTAGTGTTTTCTTAAGGCAAATTTTTTCTATCTCAACATTGCATATTCTAAAGTTTGGATTAGAACAAATTAAATTAGGAGAGTAAGTGGTCATTAATAGGAAGAGGTCTAATTTCCATTAACTTATTGAAGTATTATGAAAAATCATCAAGGCCAATGGTTAAGATACTATTATAGTTATTTTTATTTATTTATAATTCTATTCACGTAGATTATAAATACTTATTATATTCCAAATTATTACTTTGATACTTATTTGATCTAAGTTAAGTCTTTGTAATATCCCTACTAAAGTTGAATTCTATGTAATCTGATTCAAATTAATAGTTGGTGTAGAATTCTTCTTATTGTGAAATTAATTGGAAGAAGACATTTACTTGGATCAACCTCAAGGATTTGTTAAAGAAGACAAGCAACATCTTGTTTGTAAGTTGAACAAATCTTTGTATGGCCTCAAGCAATCACCAAGGGCATGGTATCAATGGATTGACATATTCTTTGTGCATGAAGGATTTGTAAGGAGTAAGGTTGATCATTCCATATATGTGATGCAATCAAAAGACTTGTTAATTGTAATACTTTATGTTGATGATTTGATCATCTTAATCAATACCTTGAAAATAATGGATTAGTTAAAGATAAAATTAAAAAAAAAATATGAGATGAATGATTTGGAAGAGCTTCACTATTATTTAGAAGTGAAAATTGTAAAAGATTGTACTAACAAGACCATCAGAATGAGCTAAAAGAAATATAAAAAAGAAGTGTTGAAATGATTCAGCATGGAAGATTGCAAGTCTATTGGAACACCTTTGGAGGCAAATTTGAAGTTAATGAAGCTTACGGATGAGGAATTTGTTGAAGTTAAAGGTGAAATGCAAGGCAGTAGTAGGCTCCCTCATGTATGTAGTCGTTGGTTCAAGAACGGATCTTGCATATGCGGTGAGTGATGTAAGACAACACATGTCAAAAACTGGACCAATCCATTGGGCAACCATCAAGAGGATCATTACGTACTTGAAATAATAAGTATAACACAAGTAATTAGAAATTAATAAGGTTGCACATAAAAGAAGTGTGGAATGAGATATCTCTCTCTTTTAACATCCATTACTTTTGGCTCATTGAGATGGTTTTTTTAGCATGATCTTTCACAAATTCGACTTCTAAACAATAGTGAAGCTCACTCAAATCACTTATCTCATACTCCTTTTTTGATTTTGCCTTCAACCAATCCATTCTTTTCAAGATATTGGTTAAGACGACCAAATCATCAATATAAAGGATTACAATCAATAAGAAGTCTTTTGATTGCATCACATATATGGAATGATCAGCCTCACTCCTTACAAATCCTTCATTTACAAAGAATGTGTCAATCCGTTGATACCATGCCCTTGGTGATTGCTTAAGGCCATACAAGGATTTGTTCAACTTACAAACAAGATGTTGCTTGCCATTTTCAACAAATCATTAAGGTTGATCCATGTAGATGTCTTCTTTCAACTCTCCATTCAAGAAAGCCGTCTTCACATCCATTTGATGTATTTCCAAGTCTATTGCTGCCCCAATTGCCACAATGGTCTTAATAGTGGTGAATTTTGCCACAGGAGCATATGTCTCATTGAAATCAACACCAACAACTTACAAGTATGTTTTAGCAATTAATCTTGTTTTATATCTCACAACATTGCCCATTGCATCCTTCTTGGTTCTAAATACCCACTTACAACCAATTGAAGCCCGATTTGATGGAAGTTGAATCAATTCCCATGTTCCATTGTCCATGAGTGATTTGTACTCTTCTTCAATGGCCTTCTCCCACTTCATAGCATCCGTGGACTTCATTGCATCACATAAAGTCAATGAATCAACAAGGAGTGCAACATTAGCATGTTCTTCACTTACTTGAGGAAAGATGTGGTTCTTCCACCATTGACCAAGTGGTCTTCTTTCACTCATAGGATATCTCCTTTCATTTAAAGACACCTTGTCTCTTCTCACTCAAAGGTTGAAACTCCTCATCATCATCATCTTCAACATCTTTATTTCCTTCATTGTTGGTCTTAACTATACTAGGGACTTTCTTCTCCATCTTCTTTGGCTCTTCACCTTTATCACCATCTTCATTGTTTTATCTTCATATTTTGTTACTGAAGTTGAAGATGTGTCCACAAATCCACCACTACTTCCACTTGGATACATCTCCAAGTGCTCCAAAGCACTTTTATATTCTAAAAACTTAACATCATGACTTTTAATGATCTTCATGGAATCCAAACACATTAGCCTATATGTCTTATTACCTTCACAATATCCAACAAACACACATTTTGTACCTTTTGTATCAAATTTGGATCTCATACAATTATTGAAGAAACACAATAAATATAATATAAGTAAGTACAAATCAACAAGGTTGCACACAAAGAGAAGTGTGGAATGAGATAACTATCTCTTCCAACATTCATTACTTATTGCTGTCCTAAAAGACTTCTTCCACTATTTGACTTTTACACACATGTTCCTAGGATCCTTTAGTTCATACCACAAGGATATCAAATAATCCTAGGATCCTTTGGTATTTTACGTACCTCAAAGGTATCCTATGCCATATACTAATTATTCTTACTTAATTCTTTGGATATTTTCTAAGAGATATTTTATCCTCTTGACTTTGACTCTTTGTCCTTGACCGCATCCTATGTCTATAAGATGCTCTTTTCTATATGCCAAGAATCAATCCTTTAATCATTAGCAACTTACTTAAGATAATATCTTTTATTAAGAAATTTATTCTATTTTACTTTTATCTATTTATCTTTATTATTTTAACTCAACACTCCCACTTTGCTAATTGTCAAAGGCTTTCAAATCTAATGCCTTTGTTAACATGTGATGCCTATCCTTTATTAATGCCTTTGTCAATAAATCAACAAGCATATCTTTCGTAGTACAATATTTCATATCATTCACTCCCATCTCAATCTTATCTCTTATGAAGTGATGTTGAATGTCAATGTGTTTGGTTCTTATATGATGTTTTGGGTTCTTTACGAAAGCAAGGCATCCTTGATTGTCACACTTCATTAGAGTTGCTTCCAATTGTACAAGTCTAATGTCCTCTAGAACTTGTCTTAACCAAATTACTTCCATTGCTCCATGGCTTGTTGCCATGTACTCCGCCTCCATTGTAGACCTTGCAATAATTGGTTGTTTCTTGTAATTCCATGAAATTGCTCCCACTTCAACAAAGAATATATACCCCATTGTTGACCTTCTATCATTTGCATCTTTTGCCCAATCTATATCACAATAACCATACAAAGTAATGTTATCACCTCTAAGGCACAATTTGAAGTCTAATGAGTCTTTCAAGTATCTCATGATCTTCTTGATGGTTGCCCAATGGATTGGTCCAGCTTTTGACATGTGTTGACTCACAACACTTACCGCATATGCAAGATCCATCCTTGTGCCAACCATTGCATACATGAGGGGAGCCTACTGTTGTCTTGTATGCAATACCTTGTATTTAGCCTTCAACTTGAGCAAACTCTTCATCCATGAGCTTCATCAATTTCAAATTTGCCTCTAAAGGTGTTCCAATGGACTTGTAATCTTCCATGTTGAATCATTTCAATATTTCTTCAATATACTTCTTTTGGCGCATTGTGATGGTCTTCTTAGCACTCTCTCTTACAAATTCCACTCCTAAATAATAGTGAAGCTCTCCCAAATCACTCATCTCATATTCAATTTCTAATTTTGCCTTCAATCAATCCATCTTCTTCAAGGTATTAGCTAAAATGACCAAATCATCAATATAAAGGATAACAATCAATAAGAATTTTTTTAATTACATCACATACGTGGAATAATCAGCCTCACTTCTTACAAATCCTTCATTCAAAAAGAATGTATCAATCCGTTGATACCATGCCCTTAGTGATTGCTTGAGGCTATACAAGGATTTAATGAACTTACAAACAAGATCTTATTTGCCTTTTTCAACAAATCCTTGAGGTTGATCCATATAAATGTCTTCTTCCAACTCTCCATTTAAGAAGGCCGTCTTTACATCCATTTGATGCATCTCTAAGTCCATTGCTGCTCCAATTGCCACAATAGTTCTAATAGTGGTGAATTTGGCCACGGGAGCATATGTCTCATTAAAATCAACACCAGCAACTTGTAAATATCTTTTTGCAATTAATCTTGCTTTATATCTCACAACATTGCCCATAGCATCCCTCTTGATTCTAAACACCCACTTACAACCAATAGAAGACCGATTTGGTGGAAGTTGAATCAATTTCCATGTTCCATTGTCCATGAGAAATTTGTATTCTTCTTCTATGGCCTTCTCCTACTTCATAGCATCCGGACTTCATTGCATCATATAAACTCAATGGATCAGCAACGAGTGCAACATTGGCATGCTCTTCACTTACTTGAGAAAAGATGTGGTTCTTCCACCATTCACCAAGTGGTCTTCTTTCTCTTGTAGGATATCTTCTTTCATTTGAAAAAGATTCAAATGCATCCACTCTTCCAAGTCTCTTTTCTCTTAAAGCTTGTCTCTTCTCACTCAAAGGTTGGTACTTTTCATCATCATCATCTTCAACATCTTTATTTTCATCATTGTTGGTCTTAACTATATTAGAGATTTTTTTCTCCATCTTCTTTGGCTCTTCACCTTCATCAAGATCTTCATTGTCTTCAATTTCTTCTTCTTTCTTTAGTGAAATTGAAGATGTGTTCATAAACACACCATTACTCCCACTTAGATACATCTCCAAGTGCTCACAAGCACTCTTATGCTCCAAAAATTCAACATCACAACTTTTGATGATCTTCATAGAATCCAAACACATTAGCCTATATGCCTTGGTACCTTCACAATATCCAACAAATACACATTTTGTATCTTTTGCATCAAGCTTGGATCTCATACAATCTGGTACCTTTGTATAAGCAATACATCCAAAAAGCCTCATGTGTGAAATACAAGGTTTCTTCCCACTCCAAGCTTCTTGTGGAATCATTGATGTGAGTGTACTTATAGGGCACTTATTCCTATTATACACTGCATTTACCACTGCTTCTGCCTAATACTCATGCCGAAGGTTTTGAGCATGAAGCATATTCCTTGCCATTTCCACAATGGTTTGATTTGCTCTTTCAGCAACTCCATTATGTTGTAGAATGTAAGGAGTGGAGATTTGTCTTGCAATATCTTGAATCTTCAAGTACTCATCAAAATGCTTTAACATGTATTCACCTCCATTGTTCGTGCACAATATCTTGATCTTGCACTCACATTGCTTCTCCACAAGTGCCTTAAACTCTTTAAACCTTAACAAACACTCACTCCTAGCTTTAAGGATGAAAATCCACACCTTCCTTGAATAATCATCAATAAATGTGACAAAGTACCTTATTCCTCCTATTGATGGCATTCTTATAGGTCCACAAACATCCGAATGCACAATCTCCAACAACTTGCTTGCACGTGTTGCAACTCTACTTGGAAATAAAGCCCTTTATTGTTTGTCTTGAATACAACCTTCACAAGCAAGAATTGTAGCATTGTTGCATGATTGACCAAGATTCAAGCCACTTACCATGGATTGAAGATTCTTCATGCTTTTGGCATTCAAATGACTAAGGCGTCGATGCCAAATACCAAACTTGTCTTCATCTTGTGGAAAATTAGCAAATGCCACAATTTCAACTCCGTTGACCTTCTTACAATTGATGAAGTAGAGGTTGCCATCTCTAAAGCCTTTTAAAACATCATCTCCCTCCATTGTCTTTACAAAGCATCCATTTACATCAAATTGCATCTTACAACCATTTGAAATAAGTTTGCTCACTGAAAGAAGGTTCTTCTTCAACTTTGACACATGTAAGACCTCTTTCAATCTCATCTTCTTGGTTTGATTCTTCACAACAATCTCCACCACAATAGAGCCAATTCCAATAGGTTGTACCATGCCATTGTCTCCTAACCAAATCTTTGTTGCTGGAATTGCTTCATAAGTATCAAATAAGTACTTGTATGGAGTCATGTGCTTGGTAGCATCCGAATCAACAATCCATTTGGACATGGCACCCATATAAGTGCCTTCACTTGCCATGAATGCATAATCATCTCCTCCAACTTTATGTGCAAGTCTTACCATTAAATAGTCCATGGTAAGCTCTTTTATCTTAATGGACTCCATGTTGAGGAAAATAGATAATAATTGAATAAGTTGCTAATGGTCAAAGGGTTGATTCTTAGGATGTAGAAAGACTATCCTATGGATGAGTGACAAGGACAATAGCCTCGAGAATAGATAAGAATATATAGAATATACTAAGAAATATTTTAATGGTAAGTGAGATTTAAAAAGATATACTAATGATAGGTTGGATGAATGTAAGAGAGAATGGATGGAAGTTATCTATTAGGGCAGCAACCTATAAATAAAAGAAGTTAGAAGTAAGAGTTATCTTACTCCACACTTCTCTTTGTGTAAAACTCTTGTTGATGCTAAGTATTGGGACTTCTTTATTCTTTTTTTTCAACATGTTATGGGCCCGCTCACCTTTACTTGTGAATTTTAAAGTTTTTTGAAGTCTTTATTGTTTTGTAGAATAGATCATATTGTTGTTGTTAATATTGAGGTTTAGAAACTCCAAACTTTGAGATTCAGATATAGATTTAGATCTTGTTGAACTCTTATATAATATTAAGTGTAATTTTGATTTGAGATTTTATTTATACCTTAAAGTGATGTGATAGAATACATTGTATTTTGTTGCTGAAGTTACATCTTTGGTGGACTAACTTTGTAGTTTCATGTGTTAAAGAAGCTTAAGGTGCTTTAAACTCCTCTTTTGGTGCTTAGAGGTGATTTGTGATCATAAAAGTGAGATGAGAGAGACAAATCTGATTTGAGATGTTTATATAGTTTATTGGACTTGTGAGAAGTCCTAAAAGTGAAGTTGAGAGTGTTTTGAGAGTGAAAACACTAATTTATTCACAGAGAGGTCATTTTGAGTTTGTAAGGTAGGAACACCTTATTGTTGATTTTGACAGCTTTAGTATTACTTCTGTTGATCTTTTTTTGATAATTTTTTTTTTAGATATGGCTTCAAGTGAGAATGAAGGCTTGAGAGTAATTAAGAAATTTAGAAGAATAAAT
Source organism: Physcomitrellopsis africana (assembly GCA_036785485.1). NCBI lineage: Eukaryota > Viridiplantae > Streptophyta > Bryopsida > Funariales > Funariaceae > Physcomitrellopsis > Physcomitrellopsis africana. The sequence continues at coordinate 2,085 of JAWRVF010000181.1, read as the reverse complement.
TTCTACCATAAGAAGAAAGAAAAGGAGCATCAATGTCAAGTCTTGGTATTCTATTCATATCAAAGAAGGAGCAACCATTCATATCAACGAGGTATTGTCAAATCTTGCTTCAATTGTGGCAATGTGGGACATTTTGCTCAAAATTATTACAAAGGTAAAAACATACAGAGGAAGAATATAAATATTATACAAGATGACTTTGGAGGAGAAGATTTTACATTCATGGCAATAAATAGAACCTTTATGGGTGCTATGGCAAGATGGATTGTGGATTCAGGTTGTTCCAAGCATATGACATCTTATAAGTGTTTATTACATACTTATGAGGCTATTCCAGCATCAAATGTGGTCTTGGCGGATAGTAGCACATGTGAAGCCATTGGAATTGGCTCTATTATTGTGGAGGTGGTTGTGAATGGAGAAACCAATAGGATAAGAATCAAAGATGTTTTCCATGTATTCAAAATAAAGCAAAATCTACTTTTGGTAAGTAAACTTGTGATGGGAGGTTTTATGGTTCAATTCAACATGAATGGATGTTTTGTGAAAATATTGAGTGAAAACATGGTTGCAAAGGACTATAGAGAGGGACACTTATACTATCTCAATTACAAGAAGATTAATGGAGTGGAGGTGGCTGCATCAAATGAATCCAAGTTGAATACATGGCATCGTCGCCTTAGCCATTTGAATATGAAGAGCATGATAAAACTCAAGTCTTTGGTAAGAAGTTTAGATCTTGGTAAAATAAGCCAAAATACAATATAACTTGAATGTGAAGGATGCATACAAAGTAAACAACAAGGGGCTTCATTTCCAAGTAGTATAATAATATGTGCTACAAAGTTATTGGAGATTATCTATTCTGATGAATGTGGATCTATGAAGACCACAAGTATTGGAGGAGCAAGGTATTTTCTCACTTTTGTTGATTATTTTTCAAGAAAGGTTTGGATCTACATTCTTAAAGCCAAAAGTGAGTGTTTTTAGAAGTTCAAGGAGTTTAAAGCACTTGTTGAAAAACAAAGTGAATATAAGATCAAGGTGCTGCATATGGACAATGGAGATGAGTATATGTCTAAGCAATTTGATATTTATTAAAAGAATGAAGGAATTGCTAGACAAACAACTACTCTAAAAATTAATGTTGCTAAAAGAAAAAATAGAAGCATTATAGAGATAGCAAAGAACATGCTTTATATTCAAAATCTTATTTATGAATTTTGGGCGGAAGTTGTGGTGAATGCAATATATACAAGGAATAGGTATCCAACAAGTACTCTTGCATCAATGACACCACATGAAGCATGGAATGAGAGACTATTGAGTTAAAATAATATAAATAAATAGATAAAAATAAAATAGAATAAATTTTCTAATAAAAAATATTATCTTAAGTAAGTTGCTAATGGTCAAAGGATTGACTCTTGGCATATAGAAAAGAACATCTTATGGACATAGGATGCGATCAAGGACAAACAATCAAAATCAAGAGAATAAAGTATCTCCTAAGGAATATCCAAAGAACTAGATAAGAATAATTAATATATAGCATAGGATATCCTCATGGTACGTAAGATGCCAAAGGATCCGAGGATCATTGGGTATCCTTGTGATACGAGCCAAAGAATCTTGAGAGTATGTATATAAAAGTCAAATGGTGGAAGAAGTCCTTTGGGATAGCAACCACCACCTATAAGTAATGAGTATTAGAAGGGATAGTCATCTCATTCCACACTTCTTTTTGTATGCAACCTTGTTGATTTGTATTAAAGTACTAGAAGTTAGAAGCCACAATACTTAGCATCAGCAAGGTTGCACACAAAGAGAAGTGTGGAATGAGATAACTCTCACTTCCAACTTCTTTTACTTATAGGTTGCTGTCCTAATAGACAACTTCCATTCATTCTCTCTTACATTCATCCAACCTACCATTAAGACATCCTTTTACAACTCACCTACCATCTTCCATTCATTCTCTCTTACATTCATCCAACCTACCATTAAGACATCCTTTTACAACTCACCTACTATCAAGACATCTCTTAGCATATTCTATATGCTCTTACTTATTCTCGAGGCTAT